>OX453274.1:31232713-31685213 GCA_949710005.1 Ricordea florida | reverse complement strand
AAGCGCCCAGTCCTACCGCAATAACTCAATGTGCATTATGCAATTGCAATGCAAACATGCAACAAACTGTTTGAGCAAGATGGCATTGGCGGACTTACCATGGGCTGGCAAGGAAGCCCACTGTTGCCGTCTGTCTGTTCCTTGTCGGTTGGATCATAATACACAAAGCCAGAGAAGCACTCACAAGAGCCATCTGATCTTTGGTAGGATCGGTTGTCCCCGTCACACGTGCAAAGCTCCGCACCACCTTCGGAGTGGGAACTGCTGCCGCAAGGCAAACACGCCGAACTGCCCACTAAATTGTTATACGTGTTTTCAGGACACGGCAGGCAGTCAGCGGCTTTCGTCGCTAACGCGAGCGTGCCATATTGTCCCACAGGACACGGTTGCATGCTATTGGACCCTGCCGGACAGAAGAACCCTGCGGTGCACTGGTTTACTCGGGGACCAATAGTACCAGGGGGACAGAAGTAGCCCGCGGGACACTCTCTGCACACTAAGCGATCGGGATCGTTACCATAGTGACCTGCGGGACAGATGTTACAGTGATCCTCGTGCGAATCCCGTAGTCCAGAAGTGTTCAAAGCTTCATGGCCAAGCCTGCACTGTAGTGGTCTGAAACTTCCCGGAGGACAGTAGAATGGATACTGGCATTCTGTCATACTTCGTGATCCATTGGGGCAGTAGAACCCTCCTGCAAGACGACAACGGACGATATCATCATGATCGCGCAAACAATACGCCAGTATAATCTCAACTACGTGAAATTATTCATGCGTTTTGAAATCCAAATAAAGTATATTGCAGCTCGACTATGAGCAGTTTGGTTGGTTTATAAAAAGTGTATATAAAACACTATTCACTTCCTGAAGAATGGATATTACCGCCAAAGCAAAATGACCGACAGACGTGGTCGATTTGCTACCCTTTCCATAAAGATATATTTGCGCAACACCGAAAAGGGAAACAAAGCTCCATTATTTAGGGTTTTTAAGCAGCTAAAACTCTAATGTTTATGGAATGTCTCTACCTGCCATACGTGCGTTTTTTTTCTGTTATGTCATTTAAGAAATAAAGAGTATACCATTTATTTTCATAGAAAATATCACTATATTGCTTTCCAAGTATATATACGATATTGACCAAGCGTGCTGTCAAGATGGCTGCATATTTGCTGAGTTATTTTTACGTTTTTATTGACCGAGACGTAGTTGAGGTCAAAAAGGGACCGTTCATTTTTTTACGAGGGAGGGGGACTAGTGTGATTCGGGAAGCGGTAATTTTTTCGGATGACTCCCCCCCACCTCAATTTCTAATACAACAGAGAGCTGTTCATCAGAGAGCACAAATCGAAAGAACGATTAGTCAATTTCGGATTAAAACATTATGACATAAAAGTATTGCTAAAATATTTCACGTGATCCTCCTTTACTCTAATTTCTTTTTGGGATGGCCTCACTCAAAAGCAGTTTTCTTTCGCCCCCCCACCCCCCCGAAAAAAACCCACCTGCCCCCCCCCCGCCCTCGTAAAAAGTGAACGGTCGCTAAAAACGCAAAAACAAGTGAGGCCAACATTCAGCGATCTGTGTCGAACAAGAGTGGTCAAAGAAGGATTTCTTATATAGCCATTTTGCATTGCTTCGTATCGCGGGACAACGCGGGAAATCCGTCGTGTTAAAGGTATTCCAATGAATGCACTCCGTGATTTTCGTTACTATTTAGTCACTGCACACTCACCTTCACACAGCAAAGGATTGGCAGTAGTAGCTGGGCAATAATACCCTGCAGGGCAGAGTGTCTCTAAGCTGGCGCCCTCGCTGCAGTAAAAGGTTGGTCGACAAGGTATACCCTGAGTATTGATGGTGTCATTAGGACAATAAAATCCGCCAGGGCACAAACCGCAGTCTGTGAAGTTACGCGCCCCGGGTTTTTCACGTCGACGACCGGCTCCACAAAGAGTTGGACCTAGCTGCCTTGGACAGTAGTACCCGACCGGGCACGCACTGTTGTTATAGTTCACCAGGCCAGTTACGTTGCACCAGTAACCAGCCGGACAGGGGAAGCAGTCGTTCAGGTCTTCCCCTCCAGGGAGGTCACGGTATCTGTGCAGCGGACAGTCGATAGGAGCTTCGCCACGAGGACAATACATGCCAGGAGGACACAGCACTCCACCAGCAGAACCTACGGAGAGGATCAAACACATTGTTAAACACATTGTTAAACACAAAGGTGAACGACACGACCACGGTGACAACAACAACAACAACAGCAGCATCAATAATAATATAAAGATAATGATAATACAAACAAATCTGTAATTTCAGCTTGCAGGCAAACCTATTGTTTCCTAAAAAGCATCTGTTATTGAATCATTCTTGAACGAACAGTATCAATATAGGTGGTTTGATGGGTAGTTTTTTCTCCAAAGACCTTAAAGCTCCTTGGGTCAATTCTGGGTGCAATAATTCTCCGCCCGTCAAACTTTGTAAGAGGGTAGAACTGTCTTTTCTTAAAAGACATATTAACAGAATGGACAAAACATTTAACAGACTGCATCATGGCATTACAACTGGCTTTTCGGGCTCATTCTTGAAAACTGCATTTTAGAAGAAGGCGTTTCTAACCATGAAACCTTGCAAAAAGGGAAGACTTTCTTCTCTTTACGAGAAGCCTACAAAAATTTCCACAGTTTTGGACACACCTTTAAAGGGCGAAAGTAGTGTCTTGTCGCAATGCTAGATTGTCAGAAGCGTATTTGCACTGGATTTTTGCCCGAAATGTTTTGGAGCTTTTTTCTAGTAATGGACAAAAACTACTAAAATTGGATATTAACCATTACTGCAAAATCTTCCAGCCAGGCAGGGTGTGCAATCACCAGGGATTCCATAACCACCAGTGTAATTCTTCATGGTGTTAGCTGGACAAGGAATTGGTGCCAACGTGCCATTGGGGCAGTAGAACCCTTCGCTGCAAGGTCCAGCTTCAACCGGGTACCAATATCCTGTTGGGTTAGGATCTGGACTGCCACTCTTGCAGAAGTAGCCTCCGTGGCATGGCGCAACCACCTGCCCAACCCGACAGTATGAGCCAGTGATACAAGGCAGGCACTGGGATGCATTTGCTAATCCTGTCATGTTGTCGTAGGTGAATGTTCCATTAGGGCAAAGTAAAGGCACGACCGTACCAGCGGGGCAATAGTGCCTCGGGGGACATTTCTCTAGTGTTGAGGTCTTGATTGGGCAGTAATAGCCAGCAGGACACAAATCGCAACTGGCTTGACCCGTATTGTGCTGGTTGGAACCTAGAAACAAAAACAGACATAACTGTTAAGAATGAGTAAAACATTCAATCATGCAAGAAGTTCACTACCAGAAGTCTCGATCTTTCCCACTCGACAAGGCTTCAGTTAAAATACTATAAAACAAAGGTGCCACGAAAAAGGACCGCGTTTTATAAACTTATGTGCCAAAACAAACTTCAACCACATATCAGAACTTGAAACCAGCAGAAATAAATCTAGAAGTTGCATTATGATTGATAAATGATGGCTTAAAATGATCACGCCAATTTATCAACAATCACAAGTTTTATGATTGAAACAAAGCGTGGCCACCTCGCACGCGATTTCACGCTTGGTTCACGGTTCACTCCCGCTCAATTCGCGGTTTACACAAGGTACACTCACTGCTCACTCACGGTACATTCGCGCTTCACTTTCCATACCTGCATCACATTCTTGAGGTTCAGCAGTGCCGGTGGGGCAAGAATGCCCGACAGGGCACAAGAAACCTGTTGGCTTAGACACGTTGGCTCTTGATCCCTGAGGGCAGTAGTATCCAGCGAAGCAGGGACCGGTCGGGCTAGACTTGCCATACCCCTCACAGTAATAACCAGGGGTACAATCGAGACAGTCGCTTTCAGAGCGAGCACCTGTGGTGTTGCGGAATGTACCAGGGGGACACCCCTCCGGAGCTGAGGTACCTTCAACGCAGTAGTAACCCTCTGGACAAGGGCCATTTTCTGGGTAGTCAGGTAGGGGCGAAGGTGTAGGGGAAGACGCCTTTCCTTGGCAGTAGTATCCTGCAGTGCACTGGCCTTTAGGTGAGGTTTTTCCAGCGTCCTATGGTATAGAGAAAAGCAGGGTTCATCATTGCTACTCACAGAATGGGAATGCGAATGTCCGTAACAAAATTGTTCTAAATATTATAACAATGATTTTAAAGTCGAAGACTTGGCGGGAAGCTAAAAATAAGTGGATCTGTGAAAATGCCTTCTCACGCAAGTAGTGTATAGTTCGCTCCTGTTAATAAGCCATAAGCTTAACGAATACGAAGCCATCTCAACTGCACACTGGGTCAACGATAAAAATAGCTAGAATCCATCAATGCCCTTACCTCGCAATAAAGTCCCGGAGAGCATGGAGTACACATGCTTTCCAGTGAAAGACCAGTTCTGTTGCCATAGGTTCCACGAGGACAAGGTACACGAGTCCCATCTGGACAATAATAACCTTCCTGGCAGGGCTCAACTGAAGTCATATTCTCGTAGAGACACATGTTACCAGGACCACAAGAAGTACAATTCCCTTGGCCAGGATCAGGCTGGTATGTTCCAGGACGACAGCCGAGAGGAGTAAACGTACCTAGCAAAGGACACAGAAGTACACCTGTCAGGAAAATCTCTTCTACCTTTGGTTGACATCTGCTTTCTATATGAGCCAGTCAGATTTTCTCAGATTTGCCTGTTATCATTAATAATTGAATTATCTGTTTTATTGGTAATCCACTGATGCATTCATTTATTGTAATGTAGTGGAGAGAGTGTAGGATTTTAATCTTCAGATCTGGGATTCGTGCCCTGATGGTGGCACTGTGTTGTTTCCTTATACATGAAACTAAACTCCACACTGTCTCCCTCCCCAGGTGACACACCCAGGGGAAAGTAACAGAAACCAGGATAACCTCCGGGCTTTTAGGCCACAAGGCTCATCTCCACCTTGGGTTTTTCCAACACGTGATATACATAAGCACGACTCTGATTGAAAAATTGTTAAATGACTGACTGTGACCAAAAGGAAGATTTCAAAGGAAACAACTCAACTTAAAAGAGGAATTAGGTTAGAATCATATGAGTTAAGGAAGCAGAGCCGATTGCTCAGCCGATTGTTAAGACACAAAGATTTGGGAAATCCTTCATTATCAAGAGCTCGAAAGAAGTACTTTATTGATGGAACATTTATTAAGTTGATAATTATATATTTTGATAGTAGTTACATATTTGATTATAATTGTAAACAGGCGCAATTCAATACTGCAATGTTTCTTAATAAAACACAGTCTATTCTTTAACAAATTGAGGTCAGTTTGTTATGCGTCTGTCCTCTTATTGATGATAAATTGCGTCATAACATTGTCAAAGTGTTGTAGATCCACGAGCCGATACAAACTTTGACAATGTTATGACGCAATTTATCATCAATAAGAGGACAGACGCAAAAAAACTGACGTCAATTTGTTTTTTACAATAACAAAACGCGAAAAAGGTCAAATGAAGACTTAAACTAAAATTTTTATGTGTCTGTACTCTTATTGATGATAAAAATTAGCCAATCAGCGCGCGAGAATTCGCTCAGTTATTGTAAAAATACTCTTCGAATCCCGTTCTAGCCTGTTTTTTTTTTTAGGATAAATCGCACCTACGGAAAGTTGGGTTGAAACTGCGAGAGCCAGATCTTTAGTTACCAAAACAATTATTCCAGCAATGAAAATATCGTTTTCAGCTAAAGATAGGTACATACCAGCGGGACAAAAGAAACCACGAGGACACAGAAATCCCATGGATGGGTCAGTTGGTCGAGGAGTGCTTGATCCACCAGTACAGACATAGCCTGCATCACACGGTGGGGCCGTACCATTCAAAACACCAGAACCATTACAGTACCTTCCGACTGGACAACGCTGGCATTGAGTCTTATTGGAGATACGTCCCTCATTATGATACGTTCCGGAGGGACAAGGCTCTGGGTCGGACCCATTGGGACAGTAATGTCCTGGAGGGCAGGCATCATTCAGGTATGGGAATGGAAAGGCCACATGTTCTGGATACAACCTGGCTAGCAGATCGTTTTCTGGTGCTGGTGACCTGGATCCCTCTGTGCAGTAATAACCTCCAAAGCAGGTACCGGATGGCTGTGATAACCCGACTCTTCCACAATATCGACCTCGCGGGCAGTCCGTACAGTTTTCAGTTGCCATCAAGCCCAGTCGATCGTTGTACGTACCTAAAATTAATTCAAAAGTTTCAGTAACTGGGTCTTTTGTTTAAGTTAAAATATCCTCAGTGCATCAGGTTGTTACGTGTTTTGATTGACAAAATACAGTCTAACCGCGCTATCTCGAACTCCCCGCTATCTCGAACTCGGTTATCTTGAACTCCCCGCTATCTCGAACTCAAACTCATTTTCCTTGGATTGTTTTTTCAGTCATTCACCACGAGTTTTCTCGAACCCCGGTTATCTCGAACTATTTTTCGTTTTCCCTGAGAGTTCGAGATAGCGAGGTTCGACTGCACTAAGCACATCAGGTACTTTATATTTTTACAAACTGCAAAGCACTGGACCTTCAAAACGCCCTCCAGGCGAACCTCAATATGGCCTTCCATTTCTGATTACCATGGTTACCATTTGTCGCCATGCTAGTAGAAGGAGGCATAACATACAGAATGAACTATACCATAATAGTACTCGCTCCACGAAAACTTTTTCAGTGTTTTGCAGATGATAATGTTGATGTTGATGATGATGGTGATCATGACAATCATGATAATAATTATTATTCACAAATAACTGAATAACTCGCGATTAAAAATAAGGATTTTTTTGCTCAATCTCGCTCCACAACGTGTATGATTTCGCGTCCTTTATGATTTTTACACGACACAGTGTTAACGAAATCACTGCAAAATCATACTCACGTTCTGGACAAGGGAAGTCGCGGTAATTTCCAGTGCTCTCTGGACAGAAATGGCCAGTTGGACACAAAGTTGCGTTGACCACAGCAGCGTTGGTAGCGTCACAGTAGTACCCAGATGGGCATCTCTTGCACTGACTTTTACCAGCTTCATTTTGAAAGGTACCGTTCTCACACCTTCTTGGTTGTGAAGTACCAACAGGGCAGTAGTGGCCACGGGTGCAGAGGTACTCTGCTGGTGTGGGCACACTCTGTCCGCCCGGACAGTAATAGTTAGCGTCGCACTGTCTAGTTGGGGCAAAGTTTCCAGTACCTGCGCAGAAGCTTCCCGGATTACAATTCTCACAGTTTTCAAGCCTGGTATTCTTCGGCGTGTTTGAAAATGTTCCTTCAGGACAAGCGATTGGGGTGCCTGTGCCAGTTGGACAATAATGCCCAACTAAACAATCAAATTGATCCGGCACAGTGGAGCTGTCGTTGCAGTAGTAACCAGCAGTGCAGTTGCCTTCTGGTTCAGCCAGCGCAGCTTGCGGACAGTACTGTCCAAGTGTACATGGCAACGGACGTGATGACCCTCTGGGGCAGTAATGTCCAGCCGGGCAAATATCTCCTGCAATACAATATTTAAAGACGTGTTGCTATGACTGTGTTCTACGGCTTAGGTAAAAGATTGGAAGCAATGGTGTACATTTCAGGTGGAATACGAATTCCTATCATACATCGCAACTGTTGAATTTTTGATGCCATGGCTCCATGATCTAGCCGTATCCTTTCAGTTGTGTAAAATATCTGTCATCGCTATCTTAAGGATTTCGGGTGGTCCCTTACTGGAAACAAAAAATAAAGGGTTTGTCAATATTCAGGCATTAAAAGTCGTCACGGTCGCTTAAGAGAGCTGGAAAGTAACATGGTTCATAACAAGGTGGTCGCTTAAGAAGTGATCGCTTAATAATGAGGTCGTTAAGAGAGAGCCAACTGTAGTTCACATTTTTACTCGTGACAATATGATGTCAATTCCTCCAGTGTCCGACTGTCACCAAATGAACTATATTTAGTATAAATACTCAAAATCGCGCTCTCCGATTGGTTCGCTATCTCGGATTATCAGCCGATAATCACCTCGACGAACAAAATAGCTGCCAGTCGCTCGCGCGCTTTTGATGAAATAAAATTTTTTCGTGTTGTAAAATGCTTTTTCTTTTCTTTTTTTGAAATAATCACCTGTGTATTTATACTACAACAATTATTCGCCTCAGGCTCAGTGATTATCGGTGAATATTCGACTTCGTCTCGGTGAATATTCACCGATAATCACTTCGCCTTCGGCGAATAATTGTTAAATAATAAGTTGACTGTAAAGTTCGCCATAGGCTCCAAAACAACGTGAAATGATCACTTTCTAAGTTCTCTACAGGTTTTCTTCATTTATTTTTATGTCGCCACACACAATCAATTACAAGTAGACTAGAAAAGATAATAAACAGGCTAATTAATGTTACATTTAAATTAAGCACACAACTTGGAAGGAGTGACTGTGGCGGGGAAATCTCCGAGAAGCAGAGCATATGAGAAATAGAGATTACCCCCCACGGGCAATTTAAATACTAGACAGCATTTAAGAATAAAGATTTAAAGACGTGTATTTCAATTATATAAGTGTGTTTAGAAAAAAAAATGTAGATATAAGGTGTTAAGGTAATTAGATTGTATCCTGTCTGACCTTTACAGGTTGAGAACGTAAAGCTTCAAAATTAAAGTAAAAATCAAAATAAATCCTTACGGTAGATATTGAAAACTAAATCAACAGAAATCCACAGATTCGAAACAAACAGAAAATAAAGTGAAACACACTGTCCTTCGTTAGAATAAAAGGAATATAAACACATCTTGCAAACTGCGCCATCGTTGACTTGGCCGTAGTCCTTACTACGCTTATCAGTTGAGCGTGTCCCGAAGGAAGTTTCGCGCGCATGTTTTACCGTTAAAACCCCGCCGTTTTCAAGGGTAACAGAGCTAGTTTCCACTGGAAACGTTTCGCGTGTTGACGTCATCAGCAGCAAAGTGAGAGAATTTCGAAAGACGAATTCGTGAAAACATGGAGAAGGTAAACTTCAAAGGCAGAACTTTCTTCAGTGGCTGTGGACTTTCGCAAATGCAACAGTTTGGCTGGAACTCACGCTAATCCTATGAACATGTCACACGACACGCGAAGACTGATGACGTTAATAGACGAGACGTTTCCTATGGAAACTAGCTCCGTTACCCTTGACAACAGCGGGGTTTTAACGGTAAAACTTGAGCGCGAAACTTCCCTCGTAACTGGACTTGCTAACGATTATGCTTTTGTTTGTAGTATAATATAACTAATTGAAGGAGTGGTTTCCACAGAATGGGTGTCCACTGCAAAGCCAAATGACGTCGAATAACTTTGCACAGAGATACATCCACTATTTCATATGCCGACAGAAACTGCATTTATTTATTTATTAAATTTATTTATTTTTATAGAAACTGCAGTTGTTATTTGAGGTCGATCGTCCGGGTGCAGTCCTACAAAGAACTGTTGGTGACGATCGAACTCAACAAACAACTACAACCAATCGTGGGTTCAAGCCATTTACAAATTCAACGAAACTGTCAACAAATAACCACCAACCTGTAGTTTTGTTCCACGCTGGGCAGACACACTCAAATTCTGTATAACACGTATCAGCAGGACTTGTGGCGTTACCATAGTTAGCCAGGCCAATGTCACCAGGGCGACTGGACCACGAACCACCAGCGCAGTAGAAACCTTCATCACAGAGACCATTGGGCCAAACTCGTCCATACCCCTCACAGTACTTTCCTGGATCGCAAAGTTTACAAGCCATATCTGATGTCTGGTCTGTAACGTTGTTGTAGGTGCCTGGCTTGCAAGGATACTCTGTCGCAAAGCGCGTTCCGTTTGGACAGTAATGGCCGTCTGGGCAAGATGCAGGGAATACTGTGGTGCCATTGCAGTATTTGCCTGAGGATTAGAAAGCGCAAATACAGATCAATAAACAAACTGCAAACAAATCAGATATGGCATATGATGTATCTGCATCGGGGTATAAAAAGTCCAAGGACTGAAAGATAAATCCTTTCTGTCAAACTAGCTGTAAAGATTGCGGGTGTAAAGATTGTGGGTTTAAAGTTTGGAGGACTGTTTGAGAGTGGTTTTCAACTGTCAGGGGAAGAGTGGCTAAATTCGTAGGTGCCCACTAAATTTCGCTTATTAATTAACGACGTTAGACGTTTACTTTCTCCATTACGTTTTGTGCAACCAATCCCTGAATGTCAATGATCCTTGTGCTCACTATTTCGTTCACTGCCATGAGTGTGTTTCTTGACCAGCTGTGAACCACTCCGCCCAGTCGAGTTAAATGTAACTTTTTTGTAACTTTTTTTGTAACTTTTTTTTTTCGGTAACTTTTTTTGTAACTTCTTTTGTAACTTCTTTTGTAACTTCTTTTGTAACTTCTTTTGTAACTTCTTTTGTAACTTTTTTGTATCTTTTTGTAACTTTTTTTGTACCTTTTTTTGTACCTTTTTTTGTAACTTTTTTCCTCACCTGCAGGGCACAAATCACAAGCTGCCATTCCCTCCACTGCTGCATAGTAGCCAGGATCACAAGGATGGAATGTGCTGCTGCCTTCTGCACATTCATGCCCCACTGGACATATGCCTCCAATACCTGTAAAGTGCTGGTCTGGAGCACTCACATTCACTCCAGACACGCAGTAGAACCCTTGAATGAAACAACACCAGCCAGTCAGAAAGCGTCCGAACTTTTGAAAATCACAACCACTATTAGTATCACCCAACTAGTGGACTAATGCCAATGTCGCAATCTGATTGGCTACACTACTAGAGGGCTATTAGTAATAGTCCTCGAGTAGCGAAATTCGTGGCGCTTTCTTTCGTTTTATTCCCAAATAAATATTTCTTCACCTGGCATTGCTAACTTGATTATTGCCTCTCCTGTGCGACTAGTTGGGTGATACTAAAACAATTAGACTAACAAAGCATCAATAAAGTCCCTTAAAACCTCCCTACAGCGAAGTTAATTCACTGTGGTGAGCAACTACGAAACGTGTGATCCACGAAACACGAACCATGTTAAATTTTCCATACAAAGAACTCCGTCGCTACAACCCCCGACAAAACTGTTGAGACATTTCAATGCAAATTTCAATCTCGAGCCATGCAACCATCGTGTTCAAAAGAAACAAACTTGTCCCCCTCCCTACCCCTGGTGCAATGTTGTGTTGGCTTAACAGCTCAAGTGTGCATTGTTACCGCAAACAACATTGCAATAGGGGAGGGGGAAAACGGTCTTTAAATTAGGTATTTTTGTCATGTGTCTCAACAGGTTTTGTCCGAGATTGTAGCTCCCAAATACCTGGAGGAATTCCTGCTAATGAATAAAAGGATCTCAATCTTTTTGCAAGCGTTTGGTTGATGGTTGAAGTTGAAGTTTATTGAAACTTCCAGCCGTTTTGACAAAGAGAAGCAAATGCTGGTGCCAGAGCGCCTTTGAAAATAATCTCATGATTAATAAAATTAAATGCATCCTCGCTGAATTATTCCAAATAAGATATAAAGCAGCTCACCTTCTCGACAACGTCCAGTGACCGTGTGACGACCAGCTGTTTCGCAATAGAATCCGCCAGGACACTGGGTACAGTGATTCTCATTGGCTAATCCAGTACGGTTACCAACAGTCCCAACCGGACAGGGTTGAGTGTCATATCCAGTCCCCTCGGGACAATAGTAGCCTGCAGGGCATGGGTCAGGTAAGATGGCTTTGATACACTGGAACCCTGCTGGGCAATCATAACACGAGGATGCACCTAGAAAGAAAGAAAGAAAGAATATCTCCCGAATTGGAACCATTCATTTATTTATCTATTTATCTATCTATCTATCTATTTATTTATTTATCTATTTATTTAACTATCTATTTATTTATTTACTTATCTATCTATTCAGCTATCTATTTATCGATTTATCTCTCTATTTATTTATTTATTTATTTATTCATTTACTTATTCCCCAACATCTTGGCAAACAATAAATCTCGGTTCTAAGAACGGATACAGTATCATCCAACGTAAAAAAACGTAACGAAATCACAACCTTTAATATCGAAAAACGACCGTAAATTAACAGCTGCTCGACAAGAACTTAAAAAGGAACTGCAAACTGGGGTAAGGATTACAAGTATTGTGGGGATAGTTTCTAAAGAAACTGGTGCTGCGTCGGTGGGAAATTGAAACACAAGAAACTGGATAAATCAAACGAGTTGATTAAGTAAGTTATACCACCGTGAGGTAAATGGGAGGTGCTGACGTTTCGAACGTTAGCCCTTCGTCGGAGCGTAAGGATTAGACTTTCGAATTCTCAGGCATTGCTGTATTTCGAAATAAATAAACTTAAACTAAACTAAAACTAATCTATAATTAAACCTACAACGATGTCCAGGTAAAGAGAACCTCAACAAACAAGAAGTTGTTTGCACTTGAATCTTGAGATCTACAATGCGTTTTTCTTAGGGAACGTCGCAGCAATGAAGACAAGCTTTCAAAGCATTTCATTTCCTCTCTTAGCTATAGAGCCTATTCACTCACGTGACCAGCAGCCACGTTTTTAAGGGAAACAAAAGAAGATGCTTGCAGGATCAGTTTGGGACACCAACATGGCCGCCTTTTCTTTGTTTGGAGACACCAACATGGCTGCCGTGACGTCATGTGTATACGCTCTATCATGAACGTAAATAAAGCTTTTTTCGGCCAATTAAACTGTGCCAACTTAATATCCACAGAGAGCGAAAGAAAGTCTTCTAAAATGCATTCTTAGGATTTACCTCAAGAATAAACAGGGAAAAGCTTGCACTTGTTTTACTCGTGCAAAAATCTAATTGCCTCCTAATAATAACTACAAGCCACTAAGTCAGTTTTGGCTCAACAAAATAGGCCAGTGGTTTTTTCTTTAACCTCCAAAGGTTAGCCTGCAACACTTTCAAAACTGTTTTAAGAAGTTTGGTGCCATACCTGTGTGATTCATGAAAGTTCCATTATAACATGTCTGTGGTTTGGAAGAGCCAGTCACGCAAAAGGCTCCAACAGGACAGATATCACCTGTGATTTCATCTTCCGGGTTTCTCTTGCTTGCATTACCCTTACAGAAATATCCAGCATCGCAATCTCCACTCACACTTGTCAAACCTGTGGCATCACAAAACTTCCCAGGATCACAGGCCACACAGTCCTCAACTCTTTCCTTTCGCCGGCTGGGTTGGTATGTACCTTTTGGACAGTGAACAGGAGAGGGCGTGCCCCTGGGGCAGTAGCTCCCATTTGGACATTCCGTACCCCATGGCTGGCCAATAGGCATTTCTTCCATTGATCCTCCACGACACCAGAACCCTGCCGCACACTTCTTAGTGGGGTTAATGTTTCCTATTCCATCACAGTAGAAACCGGCAGAACAAGGCAAACACCCAGTTTCATTTTGAAGCCCAGTTTGGTTGTAAAACGTACCTATTAGCAATAAAAGGGTCACGAATGAGGATACTTTGTGGGGTATTAAACAAATTCTCAAAACGCTATTGAAAGAGATAAGTACTTTAACTTGGTAAGACGCATTTTAGAAGAAATGATAAACGTGCAGCGTGCAACCATCGAGTTATGGACGCACGCAGGAGGTTCTTAAGCACGAAAGAAGCGCAAGCGATGCTCAAGGCGAAACCGAGAGCATCTCTAGCTTCTTGTCCAACTTTGTGACAGTAGTTCCCTTTTGTGCAAGGGGCACACTGTTCTACGTGCGTCCATAACTCGATGGCTGCACAGCTGCTGCCTTTACCATTTCTTTAAAACACAACATTTCACAACTTCACAATCTGATGTCAACACGCAACCTATGGACAAATGGATCGCGCGTATTAGCCAAACGCGCGCTTTCCCAAAGCTATGTTATAATTCTTACGTCAAAACACCTAAATTTCAATTTACCTCACATTCTAAAACGCTTGGCATTTAAATCGTCATGCATATCAGAAAAAACCCAATTACGCGAGTAGCGATTTTGAGTGCATTTAATCACACTATGGTTTGGACACAGAGAGATTTCTGCTTCTCAGACATTGTAAAATGGCAAGGAGGGAAACGGATAACATCTTTAAAAATTTAGGCTTCACTTTTTCATGTTCTCACTGCGTCTTGCAAAAGGCACTACAACGGAATTATGGCTAGCTCTCCCTTGACATTTTTCGCTAATATCTTTTTTACCTATTTGGTGTCACAGATCGCGTTCAAGTACGACCACAGTAGCGTAGTCAGTCTGGAACACTATTGAACAAAAGACAGAGACTCTTTAAAAAGTTCTCTTCTTTTTCAAGGGACTGATAGACTGCAATTCTTACCAGCAGGACATCCAATTCCTTCTGACGAGCCCTCTGGACAGTAGTGACCCATGTCACACTCGTTTCCCGTAATACCATCAGTTGGATTTGGAACTGAAGCATTAAGAATGCAGTAGTATCCTTTGGAGAAAAAGAACTTGCGTCATTACACATGTTAATGAGCTCAGTTTGTATAAAATTACTTAAAAAAAGTAATTTTATACAAAAAGAAATTAGTAAGAAAAGCAATTTGCAAAATCATAGCTAATGGAAGGATTAACTGTGGCAAAATGAAACATGAAAAAGCGTTAGGAGTTTCGATTCTCTATTTCACACACAAAAAAAGTCGATCTCATGGGAATCCCTAAAAAATACGATCTGATCTCAGATTAAGCTATGTGGTTCCTGACTCTACCATTTTATCGCCTTTTAATCCCCTTTCTCATATACCATTTTTTGACGTCGAGTGAGAATGGGCTTACGAGTGAGCAACAAACCTGCCAAACATGGTCCTGAGGGTTTCGTTAAACCAGGAGATCCACAGTAGGTCTTTGGATTGCATGGCCTGCATTGCAGGGACCTCTCGAGATTAGTTTCATTACTGTATGTTCCAGCTGGGCAAGGAAATTGCCTTTCAGTCTTTGTTCCTCTAGGGCAGTAATTGCCAACAGTGCACTCAGTTGGGGTGATAACACCAGAGAGGTTTGTGGCTGGGTCACAAAAGTATCCGGGCTCGCATTCGTTGCACGTCCACTGACCTACTTCATCTTGGTATTCACCAGGAATACAATTTTCTGGCTGAGGACTTCCAGTTGGACACTTGGAGCCACGTGGGCATATCATTGTTGCATTGTGTATAGAGCCACTGGGACAGTAGTAGCCCTGCAAACATTGAAACACCACGCTCGTTGCCCCTGTAAGTGGACAATAAAAACCAGCGGTGCAGTTCCAACAATCTTCTCTTCTGGAGTTCCCTGTATACGGCGAAAATGTTCCAACTGGACAGACCACTTCTATTTCTGTTCCCTCTGGACAGTAATGCCCAGCAGAGCAATTTCTAGGATTAGGTACGATATCGCTACCACTACAATAGTATCCTGCTGTGCAGTTGCCTTCCGGACTAGGAAGTCCCTCCTGCCCACAGTATGTGCCTTTGAGGCAGCTCGTTGGTTTTGATGAACCTTGGGGACAGAAGTGACCAAATGGGCAAATACCGCCAGTGAAGTTTACTGAATAAAGAGGGCACGTGAAGTCAACTGAGTTGTTAAACGTGGAATTGAAGTGAGGAAGTGGTTTCCTGGAGTAGGCGGCTCGTTCACAGTACCACCCTGCATCACAAGGACCATCTGGAACCGTGTTAGCATATCCTTCGCAAAATGCCCCTGGTGTGCAGGGTACGCAATCTGATGGTTCTGTAGCACCAGTCTTGCTACTGAATGTTCCAGGTGGACACTTGAACGGGGTTGTAGTTTGCCTAGGGCAATAGTAGCCAGCCCAACAAATATCCCCGCCATCAGATGCATTCTGTGGGTTCGGTCTAATTGCACCAATTTCACAGAAGAACCCAGGATCACATGAACCATTTGGAGCAGCCAATCCAGGTGAACTGCAATATTTCCCACCAGTGCAGCTTATACATCCAGAGTGATTTTGTAGCCCAGGGACAGGATTGAAGGTGCCCTTTGGGCAAGGATCTGGGGCATAGGAGCCACGTTCACAGAAGAAGCCTGGTGGGCAGCGGTCGCCAGTGACTGTATCATTTGGATTAGGAACACTTGCACCCTCAACACAGTAATATCCAGCATGACACTGATCAGTCGGGTGTGTTATACCAGCTTTGTGACAGTAGCTCCCTTTTGTGCAAGGGGTACACTGTTCCCTGGACACCAGCTTGGTGACATTTCCAAATGTACCTACGGGGCATGGATATTGTCTTGCCCATTTGGTGCCATTGGGACAATAATAACCTTCAGGGCAATCTAAAGGAGCTGTCACCCCACACGAATCATTCCCCTCGCATGACATGTTTAACCTAGCCTCATTAGGATCGCAGTAACTTCCAGCAGGACAGATGTAACAGAAGCCCTTCTCATCATATGGTTGATATTCTCCAGAGGGACATGGATTGTGGCTTCCGCTGCCCTCTGGGCAGAAGTGTCCAGGTTGGCATTTCTTATCGGGTGGGCTTTGTTGTGTCTCACCAGCAGGACAGTAATATCCTTCAGAGCAGTTTCCCTCTGGAAACTCCAAACCATAGGTTGGGCAATACGTACCAGGTGTGCAAGGTTTGCAGTTGTTCCTGTACTGGTTATACTCGGTGTTTGCAAAAGTTCCAGGTGGACATGGTTCAGGAGATGCACTCTGTGTAGGGCAATAATGACCTACTGGGCACCGGTCACCATTAGTCTGATTTACAGGGTGACTATACACTGTGCTACCATTGCAATAATAGCCAGCAGTGCACACTCCTGACTCACGGTCAAGCTTATCATGTTCACAGTAGAAGCCTGGAGTGCATTGTTGTGGTCTGTGTGAACCAGCGGGACAGAAGCTACCTTTCTTACAGAAACCACCAATCTCACCGATCTGAGGACAAATTGCACTGCCATTTGATATATCACTGATGTTGAGAGGCTGCCGTTCCCACGAACCTCCAATACAGTACCATCCACCTGCACATAAGCCTGACGGGTTACTCATACCATTAAACTCACAATACTGTCCTGGTGGACATAACTTGCAGTCATCCAGTTTATCTCCCAAAGTAAAGTTTTTATAGGATCCTATGGGGCATGGAATGGCTGCTGCAGAACGATTAGGACAGTAGTTTCCTTCAGGACAGTCCGTGAAGTTGGTGGATGCATTTGGACAGAAATACCCTGCAGGACAATCAAAACAGCTACTTTGTTTCCACTGGGAGTTGTACTGACCCTCTTGACAGGCCAATGGAGAGGAAGAACCCAAAGGACAATAGTACCCAGGGGGGCAAGGACCACTAGTTTCTGTTGTATTGTCTGGATTGCGATAAATTGCTCGCTCTGAGCAGTAGTACCCGGGGTCGCATTGACCACTAGGCCAATTAAGACCATCTTCCTCACAATAATACCCTCCAGGGCATTTGATGCAGTTTGCCAAAGATACACCATGTGTTCTGTTATTGTAATAACCAGCAGGACAGGCTATTGGGGCGCTTGGGCTACCCTCCGGGCAATAGTGTCCTGAAGGACAGAAACCAGCCGAACCTCTGTTTCCACCAGAGGGCTGCTGTTGATCCGACCCATTGTGGCAGAAGAAACCTGCACTGCACGTTCCTGTGGTCATTGTACCATTGAGCAAGGCACAATAATAACCAGGATCGCACAATTTACATTGAGACTCTTCTGACAAGAACTCAACTGGGCTGTAGGTTCCACGCGGACAAGGCTGCCAGTCAAATCCTGTGCCAACTGGACAGTACCATCCTGTATATAAAGAAAACGTATAAAGGGGTTAGGGTCCTGAAGAAACTACTGGTGGGGAATTTGGGTTAAGAAACGAGTTGGAAAGTAAGTTATAGCACTGTAAGATAAAGAGACTTAAGACATTTCGAAGTTAAACCCTTCCTCAGAGCTAATATACTGTGAACCAGTAAGGTAAGAGACTATTTTGATAGCAGTGACAATTACTGTTGCGGAGAATAAGAGGGCAAGCTGTGGTGTCATTTGAAATACAACTTACGACATCAATTGGTTTGATATCTGAAAGTTGGCAGCAAGAAGGTTGTTACAGATAGGTATGATAGTTATGGATGCGAATACATTAAATTTGTCACAACATGTAGGCAGGGTACATTTGTGACCAAAACGCCTTTCAATGTTACTTTATGTCCCTTTTCTTGAGTGCTCAACATTTAAAAAACTACAACACAAGGATAACATAAACAAACAACGCTTACCTGCAGGACAAGGATCTGGTTCGACTGTATTAACACAATAGTACCCCTCAGGGCAAGTATAACATTCAGCTCCTTGTGTATGGTTCATAAAGCTTCCTGGGGAACATGCGATAGGAGTGGCGGTACCCACGGGACAGTAATGACCAATGAAACATGCGTCACCTGAAATTGTACACATTTCGTTTAATACTTTTGAACCGAAAGTAACCAGTTTGGTGAGTCCACATAAGATAACCAAACGAATAATAATATTTTGTACTTATTGACTGAGTTGGAGGGCAGAAGGGGAAAACATTTGGCTCGAGGTCATGACATACGGATCGTGGTCCGTGTTTCATGATCGAAAGCCTAATATTTTTCCGCCCTGCCCAACCTAACCCATGCAGTCAATAAGAATCTTAACATATGACCGCCGCTTTTCTTGTATTTTCCCCATTTTACAGACGCTGCATCTCACGGGGCTATACACAGGGCCATACGGCTTTTAAGGTTACCGTGTACCTTCAAGGTGAAAACTTTCCGATTTTTGGTTTTCCCCATAAAAAATAAAGTTTTGACTATTGTCTTTCAAACAAAACAGACACTATTGAAAAAGAGTGAATATTCGCCGAGAAATCGGCAAAACACCCTTACCACCGGAAGTAGAAATTTCTTCTTGATTGACAGCGCAGTAAGACAAGCACGGAGCTATTTTCGCGGGAGAGTTGTCATTTTTACCTCACCACGAGTCAAACTCCGTATCCGTAATCGTTTTACTTTTGGCGTTAGTATTCGGTTCATCCGAATTATTCCTTTTGTCGTCGGTGCTCTGTTTGAACATATCTGCGAAAGTTCAATATTTTTCGTCGGAAAATTCAACACGAAAGTGGTGAACTCATCAAAAAAGACTTATTACAGAACTTACTCGATTTCAGCCATCGCCGCAAATATTCGCTCGCGGTGGTTCAGGGGTGATTCCTCGGCACTTTGGCATTTTTCTACTCGTCTTGGCCGTTTCTGTTTCGGCCCGACAACTTCACTTGAGCCGGTTTCCGCCCTCTTACTTTAAGGCGCGTTAATAATGAAACGGCGAGCAAACAAGACAGAATTTTGAGGCGGTTGAGTGTGCAGGCACAGGAGGGTTTGTGTGGAGATAAAAGAGCGCGAAAATGTCAAGAGGAAGTGACCAGGAAAAAAAAATTCCTGCTTTGATTGGTCATTTGTCGGCAAAGAAGTTAGCTGCGTTTGTTTCTTTGTAGTGTTCCGACGCTTTTTTTCGTTAGCGCTGTTTCTCGAAATCAAGAGAAAATGAGGTAAGAGAACGTATCTCCACACTGGGTTCTCTTACTATGATAAGGGGAAAGAATCTATTTTTAGATCCTGAAACTGTTTTAACAGACCAATGGTTGATGTCCTCATCGCGTGGTTGTAATTTCATGTGGTAACCGCGCAGCCATGGAACGAGATATAAATAGATTCCGCGCTAAAAATAGATTCTGTCCCCTTATCATATCAGACGGGGTTATGTTCTCTTTCCTCATTTTCTCTTGTCGAAATTTGTTTTTTCCCTTGAAGGGGGCACGTAAAAGAGTTACAACTTAAAACACGCTTTGTTCGATTTGACTCAAATTTAGAGAGCCGCTCACTTAGGCTTTCTTCCCCCCCCGGCCCCTCCCCTTGCTACGGCATTGGTCTTCGGAAAAAAAAAATCGGGGAATTTGCAAACTCTAATTTTTTCCGCTGACAGCCGCGCGGTCACTTCGTATTTTTTATTGGTGATATTGGTGATATTGAAACTAAATTCACCAAATTAAAAACTCGCTTTGAGTTAGAGCTTTCAGAATGTGATTACAGACTGTATGTTCAAACTCCGCGGAAACTTCAAGAATTCATATTCGTTTAATTTCAATGGTGAATTCAAATAGACAGTTTTATAAGCTTTAATTTGATATGGGGTTTGGGGTATAAACCAACAAAACCGAGAAGTACTACACCCGTGAGAGACTTGAAACCCCTCTGCAGGTACACGCTAACCAGGCCCTGCTCGCGCCATGTCGCACGGCCCTCATACGGGGATTTTTTTTATGTTTTTAAAAGAAGCGTGTGAACTGACTTACCAGTGATACCATCGGTGGGTTCAGCAACAGATGCATTGCCTCTACAAAAGAACCCTTCAGAACAGTTGCCTGATGTTTGGTTTAGACCGTCAACAGCACAGTACTCCCCAGGTTCACAAGGCTTGCACTCTTCTTGAGATCGCAGCTGTTCTGTAGGACCATATGTCCCCTTCTCGCATGGCTGTGTCACATTTGTACCTTCTACACAGTAGTACCTAAGAATAAAAATAATCCATACCTCTTATTAACCGAGTATGAGGTCCGTACTGTACGTTACGGACCGAGTTTTTTCCGCTCGGATTTATGGACCAAGCGTGAAGCGCGGGGGCCATAAATCCAAGCAGAAAAAACGAGGATCCGTAACTAACAGTATGGACCGAGAAAACGAGGTTTGTACGATATTTTTTATAACGCAAAACAAACTTTTGAACTTAGCGGGCCGTACAGTGAAGTACGGCCCGCTAAATTGACCAATCAAAGCGCGCGTACTAACTGAGAGGTAAAATTATAATAAATTAAGTTAGTGGTTGATCCTTTCTGCATTTAATCCTGCAAATCACAACACTATGATGAACACAAGCAAATTAAACACACGAACATCGAATATTACATGGGAGAAGCACACAAATGTCCTATCTACAGACAACTGTTGCTAATCATTGTCTTCGCTGCATCCGTTGCAAAATAAGGAGTATAAGAAAACACGACCACGACACCGAGGTCAGCACCAGTGAAAATAATGAATATGTAAACATGTCGTTCCTGTACCAACGGCGCCAGACTTTGTTCATTTGTTCCGATTTATCGTTCAAGCTGATGAATATCCCAATTGCTACGGTTCGCATTTCATTCCCAGTGTCTAAAAGCAATCGTAAAGCACTCATGACGCCTACAAAACTTGAAGAAATGGTGAATTGACGCTGCTGTTGTGCAGAGGACGGCAACAAAACCGACCGGACCTTTTTTTTGTTTGCTTCACGAGCACTGCCATTGTTTCGTTTATTAGTGCTATTCTTTGCTGTCGGCTCGCTTGTCAAAACCCTTATCCTATTTATGATCGAAAATCTGCGATTTTCCCTACTCTATTTATCACCTGACCAAAAATCTGATACCCTATTTATTACCTGACCCTTAAATAAATACCCTGTTTCAGACCTGCCTCATAATTATTTCCCTAGTTCAGACCAATGTTAAAGTCAACGTTTATCCGCTTTTATTGCGTAGGTTAAAAGAGCTTCGAATTCCACCCTATAACGTGAGTGCAAAATCGATACCCTATTTATCACCAAAATGGCAGCAAAATGGCTAAAATCGATACCCTATTTATGAACAAAACGGCTGACAAACCATACCCTTTGGGGCCGCACATACTTGTATAGCCCATATAAGGGAGTACCCCCCCCCCACCGGCAGACGGCTGAGCAGTTTAGAATCAAATCCATGTGAGACTAAGTTGATCATTGAATTATTACTTTGAGATAACTATATTAACATAGCCTAACAGCCAACAGCTACACGATGCCAACATGTCTTACCCTTTAGGGCAAATTATTCCAGTCACGCCATCGTTAGGAGAACTGTTGTTAGCTCCACCAATACAGTAGAATCCCGCAGAGCAGTCAGCAGTCCAAATCGTGTTTCCTTCTCCTTCACAGTACTTACCCGCTGGGCAATCACTACATTCATGGACATTAGTCCTGTGGGTCTTATCATTGAAAGTACCTGTAATAATAAAAAACAAAAGCACCTTATGAGTTGCTAGGAACCGGCGGTTCTTTAATTTCCTAAAATTGATATAGATTTAAGTTAAGAGCTTGATAACAGTTCTCTATTATAGGGCTACAATAGTGCGCGCGCTCTGATTGGCTGTTGAGCGGGCAAGATTTTCTTTTATTATATGGCTGTGTCTCAGAAGGACTGGGAACCACCGAATTCACGAATTTGATTGGCTGAAATCGATATTGACCGCGTCTAGATTTTCCCATCTAGACCGGCATCTGTAGACCGGTTTTATTTTGCGTTGAAAAAGTAGCGAACTAAAATATAAAAATGTTCACCATTTTCTTTTATTTTCGTCTCAATCATTTATGGAAGTGCCAAAAAGCCTGATGACAAAAAAAGTAAAGAAGACGAGCAAATTTCGGCAGGTTTAAGTTCAGCTCATCGCCGTTCGCAAGCAAAATGTGAGCAACCCAGTTACATTAAACGAACTAAAGTTCCCTTCTTTGCCATATATAATTAACATCTTATTAACCGAGCTAAGTCGGTCTGTATGGGAGAATCTTGGCCTCGGTCGTGTGTACAGAACTCATGGCGTTCGGTCTGTACTCACGACCTCGGTCAACATTCTCCCATACAGACCTCCAGCTCGGTTAATAAGAGTTAACTGGGCTCCTGGAGTTAAGTAATGATCAGGCATTATGAAAATTTTTCAAAAAATGTTTTTGATTTCGACAAAAGTTGTCTCATTTTCAAAGAAACTGTTTCTTCTGTCACTTCTGGTCTCGATCGTATGGTCATGCGTGTTTCGGTTCAGTGAACATGACCTCGAATGACCTCTTGCACGCGCAAGCATATATTGAAAAACCCTTCCGTTTTTCTTTTTTCAGTGCTAAAAAGGCCATATAATAAGTAACTTATTAACCTCTTCTGTTCGGTCATTACAAGGAAATCTCAGACCTTGGCCTTGACTGTACTCACCTCGCTATCGCTCGGTCAATAAATCAAGGCCTCGGTCCGAGATTTCACTGTAATGACCTCACTCTCGGTTAATAAGTAGTATACAATGGAGCACTGAGTGTCACACTCGTGTGCTGACAAGTCTTGGAACAAGTGAACAGAAAGATATGAAACGATACCAAACTTACAGCATACAATCATTCTTTTGTTACCTATGTTGTGGTTCAGTGTTTTCGTTGGTTTAAATTTTATTTTCCTGTTTCAAACTTATTATCATACATTACCATACCAGAAAATAAAGGAAAATAAAATTTGAATCAAGGAAAAAATTGAACCACAACATGTACATGTAATCCAAAAATGTACCAAACCACCAATCAAATCGCAAAACCGCCATTGTTGACAATACTCTAAGACAACGGCCATTTCAAGTGGGTTGAACTTCGACCAAACTAGATGCACAAATCAAGTAAATAGAGAAGTATGATTTGTTGACCTGAATAACAACAGTTTACCGTTACCCTTGAAGTGATGCATATATTGAGTTTGCGAGACAACATGAGCAGGGAAAACGGAAGAAAAAATGCAAGAAGTAGTTTTGTTGCGTGACCACTTGCTTGTTGGGTAAAATGTTGCTGTTGCGGGTCATGTATGGTCAGTAGAGTTTCAATGTTGCGCAACAAGTTTGTAACTTTGCTTCTTATACTTACAGGCCTTTAACCCAAGTGTCCTACCTGGTGGACATTTGTGTTCTTGAGCAAACTTGGTACCATTAAGGCAATAGTGTCCTGGTATACAAGGAGACGGGAACTGAACTCCATGGGTACAGTGCGTAGCATTGAGAATAGTTCCATCACAATAGAATCCCTCAGGACATATTTTACACGTCCCTTGTTGATGTTCATCTTGGTATTTACCAGATTCGCACTCATCTTGATCAACACTTCCTGCGGGACAAGCATGCCCTGGACTGCATACATAATCTGCTGGTGTTTTTGTTTTTTGGCCTCCGGGGCAATAGAAACCCGGATCGCATTTACCAGTTGGGAACTCAAGACCTTTAGCATCGCAGTAATGTCCAGGCATACAAGGTTGGCAACCACTTGCATTTATGTTACCAGTGGAATTAGAGTAGGTACCCTCGGGGCACTTTTGTGGGTCATATGTACCAACAGGGCAGTAGTGTCCTTTTGGGCAAATCGCACCGGTAATGTTGTCTTTTGGATCGGCTACAGCAGCACCCTGAACACAATAATAGCCAGCGTCACAAGGTCCCGTCACATTGGAGAGTCCACTCACTTCACAGTAATGACCTTCCAAAGAAACATCAAAGAACATGTTACAAGACATGCCGCTGAAAGAAAATCTGTGACCCAGTAAGAGAAATCCTGGAATTCAATTAGGTTCTGGCAGTGGCCAACTCGAAAGCTTACAGCTCCTTTGGCCACTGCACACGATACATCAGCAAAGTAATTCATCTCTTTTTTTGTCCTTCTTCCATTTTTCCTTTTGGCTTATTTTAATACCTTTATTACGTGGGATGACGTAGTCAGCCAGCGTATAAAATTCGGTAGCGCATTCCTTTCGTCGTCTTGGGAGTCAAAAATTGCCTTGTTTTTTTAACTTTCCCGTATCCCGAGCCCGTCCCGAAAAAATTGTGTGATTTATATTGGCTGTAACTTCGGATCACGTGCAAGTCAGGTTGGATTGCACCATGGATATCCATGATCGCACAATCAGCAAGAAAACATACTGCGTCAGCAATTTTAAACCAACACATCCCGCGTAAACGCCTTCAGGCGTCTTCTTGTTGTAACTATGTTTTTCTCTTGTAATCGTCGTGTAAAAATAAAAATTGAATTGAATTGAGCCCTTGCTCTTAACATGATTCAACTATGTACGACTAAGACTTGCCAATCACAAATCGGTACAGTGATGAGCCAATTAGAATGGTGCAAGTAATAGCACTAGCCAATAACAAGTAATAGTATCACCCAACTAGTGGACTAATGCAAATGCCGCAATCTGATTGGCTACGCTACTAGAGGACTATTAGTAATAGTCCTCAAGTAGCGAAATTCGTGACGCTTTCTTTTGTTTTATTCCCAAATAAATCTTTCTTCAACTTGCATTTGCTAACTTTATTATTGCTTTTTCTGTCCGACTAGTTGGGTGATACTAAAACAATTAGACCCTTCGCCCTCAAGGGCCACGGGTCTAATTGTTAAACAGCTAAACCCTGCGAAACAATGAAAATCATCACATTATTTAATTCACTTTAAATAAAAAGTCAACTTCTTGGCAAAGTCTGAAAGAAACTTTGAGTCGTCTTGATATAATTAATCAGAAATTCCCAGATCAGTCTGTTATTGAACTGGCAAAAACAAATTAAACTCTGATTTCTTGGTCGTTCGATTTTGCCATCACATATTAGATGACTTAAAACTCCACTCTGTCTACCCACCATAGTCAAATGTACAGTGCTCTAGTAGTTAAACAATGGCAAAAGGCAACTTGTGAGATTTTCATGTCCCATTGCAAGATGTCATTGTCATTTCAAGTGGGTTGAACTACTCCACGAGTCCACACTTAAAGGATAGTGCAAGTGTTTATCTTAAGAACTGAAGTCAGAAAAGAATCATTTGCCTACACATACAAACGCAGAAATCACAAGAACTATTGAAAGTTGCTTTCTTAAGAAAAGACCTATAAGTAGCAAACAATTATCAATGACTTATTTCTGGCTTTAACAATTGCGATTAGAGCAGTTACTAGAAAAGGTTTTTTTTTTATTTTAGAAATAGATTCTGTTGTTGCACGATTATTCATCACTTCGATAGATTTCTGTGACAGCAAGTTGACCGTACCTCTTGTACATGGTATAGGTTCATGAGAGCCATTTGGGCAGTAAAAGCCCGGCTGACACACTCCTCCTGTTGTAGTGTTCGGACAGAAGCATCCTGTACCATTGGTACCATTACAGTAGCCTTGCACACCCAGATCATAAGGCTGATCTGACCAAGCTCCACGTATGCAATACCAGCCACCTGCACAGTCTCCAGAGGGTTTATCCAGACCAGCTCTATGGCAAAACTTGCCTGGCCGGCAGGGATTGCATCCACTGTGAAACAAGACAAATACATATGATGCACTTTATTAAGATGGAACTCTATGAAATATTTAGGTAGTATTTCAGCCAAGTTGGGACAGCCAGAGCTGAGAGATCTAGCTACCTAAAAGTAATTCATAGATTACAATATGCAAAAGTCATGGTCCATGATCCTAGGAGACTGAGGAATATCAACTCATGGTTCCAACTGTGCACTGCGTTACTTAACAATTATTCGCCGAAGACGATGTGATTATCAGTGATTATTCATCGAGACGAAGTCGAGGTGAATATTCAGCGATAATCACTGAGCCTGAGGCGAATAATTGTTTTAGTATAAATACACTGGTGAATATTTCAAAAAAAAGAAAAGAAAAAGCATTGTACAACACGAAAAAATTCTATTTCATCAAAAGCGCGCGACGACTGGCAGCCATTTTGTTCGTCGAGGTGATTATCGGCTGATAATCCGAAATAGCGAACCAATCGGGAGCGCGTGGTTTTGTATAATCACCTGAGTATTTATACTAAAAACTCTTATTCATCATAACTCTTAACCATTGGGCATGGCATTGACAAGAATTTATACACTTGTTATATAAATGTGTTTTTTTTTGTAGACTTCACCTCATGTTCTGCCTTTGTGTGTCGCCGTTGTAATATCCTTTTGGGCAAGGGTTGTCAAATGGACCCTTTGTCCCAGTAGGGCAATAATGCCCCACAGGGCACTCCTCAACACATGACGTAGAGTTGGAGGGGCAGTAAAAACCGGCACAGCATGGTGGGCATAAGGACTGCCCTGTGCGATCATTGTAGGTCCCTGCTTCACAGCCCAATGGATACGATGTGCCTCTAGGACAATAATGTCCCACAGGGCAAGGACCACCCGACTCTGTTACATTTGGGGGATTTGGCACCTCTGAGCCCCTAAGACAGTAAAAGCCAGGATCACAGGGTCCAGAAACATTCCTTAGTCCTCGCTCTCCACAGTAGTGCCCGTATCTACACTCTCGACACTGGCTCTCATTTTGCAGGCCCCCTACATCAGAGTATGTCCCTTTAGGACACTTTTCTGGTTCTCCGGTACCCTCGAGACAGAAATGACCTTCTGGGCAAGGCCCTGAATCCTCACTAGGGCTTGGTGTCGCTGATTGTGATCCGCGGCGGCAGAAATATCCAGCCTCACAAGGTCCAGTGACCTCAGTTGCATTTTCATAAGCACAGTATTTTCCGGCATCACAAGGTTGGCAACCTGCACATTAAAGCAACAGTGTACTCAACAATCCAACAAAGAAACAAGAATTTTACAATAACTGAGACAATTCTCGCGCTGATTGGCTAATTTTTATCATCAATAAGAGTACAGACACATAAAATTTTAATTTATGCAAGGTTTTTTCGCGTGATAAGTGAGCTGTCAAACAGTCAGATTTTTACCCAATCAAATTGTATTACGTGTTGTCACAAGCCAATGAGAAGGCGAGAAAAGTTATTGAGAATAGTTGCGCCCTGATTGCGTCAATTTAAATAAAATTCTGCATTATTCGAGTTTACTTGCTGTTTACTTGCGTTTTCTTTTCATTTAAGTCTTCATTTGACCTTTTTCGCGTTTTGTTATTGTAAAAAACAAATTGACGTCCGTTTTTTATGCGTCTGTCCTCTTATTGATGATAAATTGCGTCGTAACATTGTCAAAGTTTGTTGTAGATCCACTCGCCTATCGGCTCGTGGATCTACAACACTTTGACAATGTTATGACGCAATTTATCATCAATAAGAGGACAGACGCATAAAAAACGGACGTCAATTTGTTAAATAGAGGATATTACACGGTGGCGAGAAGATATGAATTTTATGTTCGAGTGGCAAGAACAATATCTCACGAGTGAGCGAAGCGAACGAGTGAAATATTGTTCTTGCCACGAGAACATAAAATTCATATCTTCGAGCCAACGTGTAATGTTCTTTTTATTATATGGAGACTAAATAAAAACCAATTCAACAAAAGCAAAAGGCGGGAATCGTGACGTCATTGAACGATACGACACTCACAAAGGTGACATACGGAAAATACGCCACTCGGGTCCCGGATGAAGTGGCGTATGGAATCTACGAGTGGTTTAGTTCCCAGTAAAACACTATTCTCCATATAATAAATGCAAATAACTGTAACTGTAACTAAGAAAGGTACACTAATGCAAACTAGAAGCAGGTTACAACGGATTTCAGTTCAGGTGCACTGATCCAAAAAAATAACGCTTGAAGGACAAATCTGTTTGTCACAAAGACATGATATTCTTATTTCCAAGTAATTTGTTCACTAACATTGCCTTCAGATATGTATAGGCAATTCTAAACAACATATACCAGACCACTGACACTGCCCCTTTGATAACGAAAGAAACCTTAACTGATACATTTTGTTACTAAGTAGCGCACTTACTTGTTTCATTAGCAAGACCAGGGGTATCACCGTAAGTCCCCTTGGGACAGGGTTGCCAGTTGAAACCTGTGCGAACTGGGCAATAAAAGCCTTGTGGGCAAGCTTCTGGATCTTGACTTTTATCATTTACACAAAAGAATCCTGATGGACAATCAAGGCAGGCATCTGCAAGTGGATCCTTCATATATGTGCCATCCTATTAAGAACATAACAACAAAATCACAAGAAATGCAATAAGAAAACATATTCTGTAATGCGATGTAACCACACAGTGAACATTAATTTCTGAATAAATCTCTTCAACAGAAAATTACAGTAAAAAGGTACAACAAACTGCCTCTGTTAACCCCATTCTGGAGGTGAAATTGGACGAGTGCTTTTTTTTTCCTAAATTCCCCTCCACCTTTTTTTTCTCATCCAACCCAGACATGCCCAACATGGCATCAAAAATGACTGCTCCAGTTACATTTAAGAGACACCATCTACACCCCGACTACCAGGCTAACTAAAGGCACTAGGTGGGAAGTGATATTTAAGTGTTTCATGTATCCATTATCACCTTTTGTAGATAGAAAATAAAAGACGGCAACACAAAGGTGATCAGTACGTTAACTACCATGTTTCTCACTTCATAAATACCTCACATGGGATAGGATTTGGTGTTTTCCCTGGACAGTAATGACCTGGTGTGCAGTTACCGCCAGTTATACCATCCTGTGGAGCTGGGTGTTCTGCCCTGCCAAGACAATAGTATCGAGGCCAACAATCTCCACTTGCTGATGTTAGAGCAGTTCCATTACAGAACATACCAGGAGTACAGTTTGAACACTCATTGATATTTCTCAGTCCTATTGAATTTGAAAATGTCCCTGAAGGGCAGCTCTCTGGTGCTGGCGTACCAGAAACACAGTAGTGCCCAACTGGGCACTCTTCACCTGTGATACCATCAGTTGGTGTTGGAGTGTGCGCACCAAGTATGCAGTGGAAGCCCTCTTGACAGCTTCCAGTAAAGGTTGGTGAAGACCCTACCAAAATTAAGAATATATCAATACGTATATATTAGGCCAATTGCAGCATAAATTTTCCAGAATTTTTGTTATTCCCAGAACCTTTTGTTGCACGCTTGTGCAACCAAGTCATTTTAGTGATTTGTTTTCACTTGTAGAATTTTGCAGTCATGTGAGGATACTGATCATTTTCCATACTTAAAAATCTCCATAACTGTTTTTTGTTCTATTTGACTATTGTTGCAGTTGAAGCAACAACAAACATGACTCACGTGAGAAGATGACAATGAAACTTGAAATGGAAGGCTTGTACTATTTTACCTTCTCAATCACCAAACAACTGACCACACACAACAACAACAACAACTTGACATTTACCACTCACTAATCAGTTCTACCAGAGGGGCACTGCTATATAAAAAGAAACCTTGGAGAAGGATAACAACTCGACCTCAAACAGCTTACCATAACAGAATCTTCCAGGTGGACAGGCTATGCACTGGTCAGCTTGGACAAGCTTGGTACCATTGCCATGCGTTCCATTTGGACAACCAAATTCTGTGTCATACCTGGTTCTATTTGGGCAGTAGAAGCCGTTTGGACAAGGATAAATTGAAAAGTCGCTAAGATCTTTACTGTTATCACAGTAGTACCCAGCTGGACAGGGTTTGCAGGAATCAGCTTGCACTTCATCTTGATAGTAACCAGACTCACAGACGACTGGAGCTGGACTGCCTTCAGGACAGTAATGACCCGTAGTACAAGGATCGGGACTCCTTTGACTTTGTCCCGTCTTGCAGAAGAACTTGGCTGCACAAAGGCCAGTAGGTTTTGTGAGTCCTTGGGTTTCACAATAAGAGCCAGCTGTGCAAGATGTGCAATTATCTTCGTGTTCATTGCCAGTGTTGTTTGAGAATGTTGATATGGGACAAAGTCTTGGAACTTTTGTCTGTTTTGGGCAGTAACTTCCTGGAGGACAAATATCTCCTGTGATGCCATCCGAAGGTCTTGCCACTCTTGCACCACTGGTACAATAAAACCCAGCATCACACGGTCCTGTGACAACGTCTTTTCCATCACCTTCACAATAGAATCCTCCATCACAGGGGGTGGGTTCATTTGATCCTTCTGGGCAATAGAACCCTTCCTGACATTTTCCACCTGTGGAGTTTGTTGGACACAGGCAATCACCTGAGGTGAAATTGTCAAAATCATGAGGCTTGTCAGACCATGCAGCTCTAACACAGAAATAACCAGGTGCACAGAGTCCTGTGGGAGTCACAAGCCCTGTTCCATTACAATATTCTCCTCCTGGACAAAGTGCACAGTTATCCACGCTTACACTCCTGGACTGGCCGTTGTAATAACCTTTAGGACAGGGGTATTGTGTGGAGTATTCAGTGCCATTTGGGCAATAATGGCCTTGAGGACAAGGATAAGGACTGTAATCAGTAGAATTCTCTGGGCAGTAGTATCCCTGCGGACAAGTAAAGCAGTTGGACTCTCCTTCATTGGGGTTGTATTTTCCTCTGGGACAACCTACTGGGAAAGCAGTGCCCATTTCACAGAAATGACCCTTGGGGCATGGGCCACCTATCTCCGACACCACAGGAGGTGTTGCAGTGTTTGAACCTCGTCGACAGTAAAATCCTGGGGCGCATTTGCCTGTCAAGAATCAAGTACAAAAGGGTTAGCTAACCAACCTAGATAGAGCCTTTTACCACTGTAAGATGATAAAGAGGCTGATGCTTAGAGTTTTAGCCTTTCATCTCTGTGGATAGTTCTGACAAGAGTGTAATGTTTCAAAGTTCAATTTTTTTATCATCTCAAGGGGGTAAACCTAACTTTATTAAGTTCTTTGATAGCTCCATTAAACATTATTTGAAAAAAGGTATCTACCTATGTTTCCTGGTAAAAAAAGGGTGAAACTTAAAATAGAACAATACGGTGCTAATTTATTATGTATCTAGCTCCGTTAGCTGGCAACATGAGCCGAATCATACACACACACTTCCTTAAGAAACATTCTGTAGCTTGGTGTTGAGCACAAACATCGGAAGAGGAAAACCTGAGCTCTTGCAATACTATTAAGACGAAAGATGCAGGCTTGACATTTAAAGGGAGAACTTCGAATTTCGTTTTTCTGAGTTTGCTTGTTAGATATACAAGGGGGTTCAGCAATACATTTTCTACGCATAACCCCGAAACCCCACGAGAGGAAAGAGGAATAAAAATCACTTATTAAAACCTTTCAATATACCATAGCCAATATTTTACAACCAATATATAAACTCCATTAAAACTTACCAGTGGGTTCTGTTAGATTGGACTGCTCACAGTAATGGCCATTAGAACATGGAGTACATTGATCTGCCCTCTCTAACTGCGTCACATTTGAAAAGGTACCATTGGGGCAACCAATGGGGTCTGCTGTTCCTTCAGGACAGTATGCTCCAGGAGGGCAAACACCGCCGATTCCCGAAAAGTTTACACTTGGATCAGGGGTGTCTACACCTTCCACACAGAAGTGGCCTGCAGAACAGTCACCTGACTGACTGCTGGGGAACTCTTCAACACCTGCACCGCTGCAGTATTTGCCAGGAGGGCAAGGGGTGCACTCATTCTTATGAGCAAGACCAACCTGTTAAGGTACAGGGAGAGCTGCTATTAAGTATTATTATTAGTATTAAGTATTATTATTATTATTAGGTACAGGGAGAGCTGCTATTAAGTATTATTATTAGTATTAAGTATTATTATTATTATTAGGTACAGGGAGAGCTGCTATTAAGTATTATTATTAGTATTAAGTATTATTATTATTATTATTATTAGGTACAGGGAGAGCTGCTATTAAGTATTATTATTAGTATTAAGTATTATTATTATTATTAGGTACAGGGAGAGCTGCTATTAAGTATTATTATTAGTATTAAGTATTATTATTATTATTATTATTATTATTAGGTACAGGGAGAGCTGCTATTAAGTATTATTATTAGTATTAAGTATTATTATTATTATTGTTATTAGGTACAGGGAGAGTTGCTATTAAGTATTATTATTAGTATTAAGTATTATTATTATTATTATTATTAGGTACAGGGAGAGCTGCTATTAGGTATTATTATTAGTATTAAGTATTATTATTATTATTATTATTATTAGGTACAGGGAGAGCTGCTATTAAGTGACGTTTTGAAGTGTACCATGCATATTACTCCGCAGTTCAAATATGTGTTATACCATATATATTCACTTGCATTCTTCACCATCTACAGTATATACACCTTATTCCAAAATGGCGGAAAATATATTATTCTTTTGTCTTCATGTTAATTGGCCCTCATTGCCTCGATCGCAACTGCAGAATTTAAAAGAATCCTTGGCTTAAAACGAGGCAATGAGGGCCAATTCAACATATAGGCAAAAGAATAATATATTTTCGGCCATTTTGGAATAAGGTGTAGTACAATCTCACAACATGACCAGCTCCCAGTTGGCTTGATAGCTCAATTGGTAGAGCACTGCGCCGGTGTTGCAGAGGTCATGGGTTCGAATCCCGTTCAGGCCTGAATTTTTTTCAGGTTTTAATTTCACAGCTGCTTAAGTTGTGTACATAACTGCGATGATCAATCAATGTCATTACATATTACTCGGCAGTTCAAATATATGGTCTTTCACATATTCGTTTGCACCATGCATTACATAGGCAAGTCATTGAGACGACATAAATGCCTTCAATCCAGTCGCATGAAAACCTGCTATTGACATTTAGCGCATAAATCTTATTAATAGGTCTTGAGAACTAATCATGCTCACCTTCAATCCATTTCAACTATATTTTTCTCGTCTTAAAAGCTTTTATACGAAGTTCCATCAAAGTGTTAAGCCAGATAAAAACGACTTTTTCGTTTCTTTCAAAATACTTTCATGTTTCTGTCGATATTCATCCACTACGATTTGAGACCTTTGCTTGTTGGAAACGAAGCGCATTTGTGACGCCAAACATTTAAGTGAGCCTACAAAACTGATTTGCCCATATTCAGGAAAGCCTTTAATGAGGGTCTCCCAGGGGTTTTGGGGAACAAGGGAACTTTGGCAAAATATCGAAGGGAACAAGGGAACATGGGAACATAAGCCAATTTTTGGGAACAGGGAACAAAATTCGAAAAATTACAGTACGAAAACATTCTGATATAAATGTGTGGGAACATGGGAACATAGGGCAATTTTAGAAGGGAACAAGGGAACAAGGACCCCCCCACCCCTGGGAGACCCTCTTTAATTGTGTTCTGACCGATTTTAAGATGATCTTTCCCACGCAAAGTCTTTCATTCGTTGGTTTCTAGGAGACACGGGTTTTCACCAACCTGAGGATTGTAGGTCCCCGAGGGGCACATTTCTGTTGAGTTTCCACTTCCTACTGGACAATAGCGACCCTTAGGACAATCAATGGGTCTCTCGCTGGTTGGGGGAGACCCACCAATGCAGTAAAAGCGTTGTGGACAAGGTTGACACTCCGCAAGACCAGGGATGTTGCTGACAGAATGAATGAGAAATAAAGTTAAAAGAAACCAGTTGTGATACTTATCAATAAATCTATCTACTTATCTTAACAATGGAGGTTCCTAGTACTCCTAATGAAGGCGGAACCTGAGCTATCTATGGACTGTTCACAGCAAGCATGCCATATGTATAGACGACGTATAACTATGTCTATATCGATACCTATCACACTTTACAAGGCACAACAATCCAAAGAGCAACATTACCTAGTTATTTATTCTCTTTCATTCTCCAATACTTAAGAAAGCAAACAACAACACTGCCACCTGGATGTGCTAAATGATAGTGTTGCAATTATGTGGGTGACAAAATGAAATTTTTGTTTATCAAATCCATGGAACGTTTGCTGAATTGTGCTTCCTTCTGTTTTTTTTTTTATATTATATTGAGTATTTATAAAGCTAACATAAGCCTGATCCTGGTGTAACTGATTTCACAGCTCAGAATTATCATCATAATCCTCACAAATATAAGTGTCAAAGGTTCACGTTTATTGAAGCCTGTTGTTTAGACAGTGGAGGCAATGCTTCAACTTCTGTATTCCTTGCATTCACAACTAAAACATAAGACAGACTCTTTCTTACTGACTAAACATGCCACTCTAATCAGTGTTTACATATCTTTGTGTAACACTTAACACTATATGACGGCATGTTCGTTTAATGAGTCAAACACAACAAAAACGCAAGCATACCTGTACGTTCCATCAGGACACTGGAGAAATGTGTGTGTCCCATTTGGGCAATGATACCCAGAAGGACAGATGTCTCCCGTTACACCATCAAGAGGCATATCAGTGGTAGCACTACGTATGCAGTAATATCCAGGTCTGCAGTATAGATTAGGTGCTGTCAAAGCCTCCCCTGAACACGCTCTACCAGGGTCACATTTAATGCACTGGCCTTCCTGCTCCAGACCAGGGGTATTACTGTACGTGCCATTTGGACAAGGAAACTGTTCTGGTCTTAATGTGCCTTCAGGGCAGTAATATCCACGAGGGCATACACCTCCATAGGTAAGGTTGGTAAATGAGCTGTTGCCCTGCAAATTACAATGAAATGTCCACTACAGAATTAAACCAATAAACATGCAACAATTTATAAATTTACTAAAAAGATTAGAGTAAACTTTAACCTGCCATTTTTTGCCAAATCTGCCATGCTTCCGTGGATCCTCGCTAAAGCTGATTTACTTATCTGCCGAATCTTCCACTGTCGTAGGCGAAACGTCGCCAAATCTGCTATTTTGGGGAGCACGGTTGGCGCAGTGCATCGAACCAACGAAGGTGCAAGAATTTATACATTTACTAAAAACATTACAGTAAACGTTAACCTGCCATTTTTTTGCCAAATCTGCCATGCTTCCATGGACCCTAGCTAAATCTGATTTACTTATCTGTCGTAGGCGAAACTTTGCCAAATGTGCTATTTTGGGAAGCAAAGTTGGCGCAGTGGTGAGAGCACTCGCATCCCACCTCTGTGACTCGGGTAACTCCGACGAAGGTCTAACGCTCGAAACGTCAGCACCTCCCTTTTACCTTACGGTGGTATAACTTACTTAATCAACTTGTTTGATTTACCCATTTTCTTGTGTTTCAACTTCCCACCGACGCAGCACCAGTTTCTTTAGAAACTATCCCCACTATAATTCCCACAGTCCCATGTGGGTTGAGTTTGTTGTCGGTTCTCTCCTTGCTCCGAGGGTTTTTCTCCGGGTTCTCCGGTTTTCCTCCCTCAATAAAAAATCAACACTTTACTATTTCGACCAGGAAACACTAGATGAAGAGCCACCCTGTGGATGTGCCACAGCAAAAGCCTATTTATTTTATTTATTTCTGACACTGGGTGCAATTTTGGAAATATCTCTACAAGATATATAACTTTGGTCACTCATGAGCGTTAAAGGGGCGATGTAGAGTGACAAGGTGTAATTAAACTTACAGGTGTCGGACTGGGAGAGCCCTCATAGCAGTAATATCCCGGGTAACACAGCCCCTCTGTAGCATTAAGACCAGCTTTCTTACAAAATGACCCAGCATGGCACTTTTGACATGAAACTTCCGATGGCTCCCCTCGATTAGGATTGAAGGTACCCTGAAAAGAAATAAGCGAGACACAGTCCTTAGTATGGTTCTCAATTGACTATTGTAAAACCAAAAATAAGTACTTGCTTCAGCCAAATACAACCATTGCAGACAGTCAAATGAACCAATAATAATAATAATAATAATAATAATAATAATAAAAATAATAATAATAATAATAATAATAATAATAATAATAATTATAATAATAATAATAATACATGCTGCAGAAGGCCTGCCTTCTCCGTACAGCAAGAATAATACGAAAAGTGCTCGATGCCTAGGGGGATAAAGTTAATGTGGAGTAGATGAAATTACCCTCTGGATCTCGACTTTCCACTCAGTTGTGGACGTCTTAGATCACGGGAAGTGATCCGATCCTCATAAACTTCCAGTGCCTGAAATGTGCACTGTGTTATACAAACAAATAATAATGACAACAACAACAATAATAATAATAAAGACTTTGTTTATACAGGGTTGCATATAATAGCCATGGGTGAATAAACTTGTGGCCCTGATTAAATCAACTTATTATTCAAAGAACGACCACAATACCGGGGTCTTCATTTCCTACTCTTTTCGAATAGTGTTGTGATGTCCCACACGAACAGTGCTGTGAGACGAGGCCTACGGTTTATTGTCCTTATCCGAGAAGACTAGAATGTCTAACCAATTGCAGATGTTATAACAAAGACAGCACATTCTCCTCAGTTATTTAAGACCTTGAGTGTTGGTCCGGCCGAGGTTTCAAACTCACAACCTCCCGCTCGACAGGCCGGCGCTCTACCAACTGAGCTAACCGGTCGATGGTATCAAATCAAAACTCAAAGGAAATTTAAGTCATCAAAAAGGGCGCATGTGGCTCCAATCTTTGACAGGTTGACTTTTGTTTATATAATAACTTAGCAGTATACCGAGAGATAGCAGATCGACAACCAGGATATAACCTGCATACATATATGTTATTTACCGGACGGGTCCGTATGGTAAAAAACTGTGCCCGAGGTCTTGATAACTCAAGACCAAGGGCACAGTTATTTCCTCTACGGAGCGACCTAGTCCGGTAAATAACTTTGCATGTCTTTCTTTTAAAGTAAGAAAAGAGATAGGAAGTTGCTACAGCGGGGAAAAAATCCGGGCCGTGGGCCGTATCGTAAAAAGCTGGACCGTTCACGCGCGCGTGATTACCCAATCAAATTCAATGATTTAGGATTCGGGCCCGCTCAGATGCTTGGGAAAAAAAATAAATGTGTGGTGTCATTTTTACTGACTAATTCCGTATCAAATTTGGTTGTTTTGTGAGAAGCTACACCGTATTACAAGCAGTGAAACTAGAGAGCAGTTGACGAGACACTCACGGGTGGACACGGGGTCGGCGACACACTGTTTGGAGGACAGTAGTGTCCAGTGATGCACGTGATTGGGAGCACCAGGCCTGTACTATCACAGTAGTTTCTCTCAGTACAATTTGTGCATCGCTCTTGACGATCACTCTAAGGAGGAGAAAAAAATGATGAGGTGATATGAATCTAAGAAGAATGACGGAAAAAAGCATGAAAATTACAACCATTTTCTGATCCTAACTTCGTCCTTAATTCTCGCCTGTCACCCTCTCCCCTCTATCTATTGTGCCTTCCCACTAATTTTGCGTATACCCAAAAATACCGCCATGGTAAATCAAGCAACATTGTTCATGGAAAAGGGCAAGAAACATCAACAGAAGCAAGCAGTGTTACCAGAGGCCATGCAAAATGTGAAATTTACGACCATTTTTCCTTGGCAAAAATTAAAGCTTTGTGAGGTTTTGTGGAAGTTCTATTTTTAGTTAATAAAGACCTATAGATTCTAGAGCAACTACAACTACCAATATATGTTATGGTACTGAAATGAAGAGAGTTTAAAATTACTTTGCTTTGTGTAGAGGCCTACATAACTGTAAATGTTTTTTGTTTAACAAACTTTCTGCTTGAAAGTTGTGCTCGAATCTAAAGGTCAACATTGTTTTCTCAAAAATGTTGAAGTGGCAAAAATAAGTTTTCAAAGCGGGCACTTTCAACTTTCTGCAATCATGATATTTGCTGACATTCAACCTCTCAGTCACCTCAATTGTATCAACCTTAATTAACATCGCCTCAGGGGCAAAAAGGAGTTTTTGTGATTTTATTATAATGTGTATTAGTAAAAATACTCAGGTGATTATACAAAATCGCGCGCTCTGATTGGTTTGCTATCTCGGATTATCAGCCGATAATCACCTCGACGAACAAAGTGGCTGCCAGTCGTTCGCGCGCTTTTGATGAAATAAAATTTTTTCATGTTGTACAATGCTTTTTCTTTTCTTTTTTAGAAATAATCACCTGTGTATTTATACTAAAACAATTATTCGCCTCAGGCTCAGTGATTATCAGTGAATATTCACCTCGACTTTGTCTCGTCTTCGAATTATTGTTAAATGTAATGAGACAAGTACCTCCTGGTAAGTTCCCACGGGGCATTTCCTTGGGAAAGCAGCACCTTCGCCTGAGAAATGTCCTGCAGGGGTGACATTTTGGGTGGGTGTCTCTGCCCCACCAATGCAGAAATATCCCGGGTCACACGGTCCAGTTGGTTCCGGATTAGTGTCACCAGCACAATAAAATCTGTACAAAGAACAATAAATGTATTTCTTTTAGGTGTTTAATTAGGTTGCTTGGTATGGGTTCCCATTGGGATAATCAGGGCTTTGTATACCACTCCTTGTAAATATCACACCACTTGACGCCGACCAGTTCACTGGGGGCCGGGTTTTCCTTATCGTTGATTTCGCCGTTTACAATAACGTGTGTCATGTTCTTGATATTTTCTCTGCCTTGTAACCTGTATTCAGCGTTTCCCAAATTCTTGTGAATAAACCTGATCGTGTCTGGCGGCTCCCTCCACTATTTGTTGTATTGCTTGTCTCCTCCACTTATAATAGAAATGTTTTCTATTCGGCTGAGCGAAGCGAAATAGAATAAAACAACAATTCATCTCAAAAAGCTATTGGGTTGAGGGTAACGTCAAGATTATCATTTCTAGGAGGCTCAGGGGATTAGTGTCACCAGCACAATAAAATCTGTACAAAGAACAATAACAACAATTCATCTCAAAAAGCTATTGGGTTGAGGATAACGTCAAGATTATCATTTCTAGGAGGCCCATGGGAACGGGGGGACATCCATAATAAAATGACAGGGCTAGTCCTCGAACATTTACGAAAAACATCCCAAAAAGGTTCTAAAACCTTGTTTGATAGGCCTGGTGCAGCAAAATGTTTACTGACAAGAGGTACCAATTCAAAAGCACCACCAGAAGTGATGCGACAGAGACTACTCTATCAAATACCTTCTGCAATGTCATTAATGTCTACTCTATTTACTCCTTTACTATTGAATGATGAATGAGACAAAAATAGAAACCAATGGACTGGAAAATAGGTCCCGTCATCTCTTTACCCCAAAAGGTACCCCGATAATCATGAGTCACTATGGATTTTGCACCCCAAGGGGCACCAATCTACAAGTTTTGATCCCCAAAAGGTACGGCGAGAAACCCCGTCACTTTCTTGAGGGTTTCCCCCGCTGGGCAAGGACGGTGTTTAACTTCTATCCAGGGTTAAACAGGAAATACTGGATTTTTAGTACTTTTGCCCTGATTGTGGTTCATCATTATGGTACATGTTATACTAGACTAAATGTCAATTAGGTATCCACTTAAAAGAACACCAAAGAGCACTGATTCTTTCCAAAAAAATCAAAGGCTCCTTCGAGCTACCTCATGGTCTGTGGTAATTATTCCATAAAGTGCTGTCCTTTCCCTACGGTGGCCCATATAGGACATGACCAATTTTTTTTTTCGATTGAAATTTTAACTCAAATTTCAGTTACAAAAATCCGTATTGTGTAATTGTCTAAGCGTACAACTCGGATTTATACTAAAAAATCTTAGTTGTAAACATCGTTCAATTTACAACTCGGATTTTTGCGATAGAAATCCGAGTTGTGTTTTTGGAAATTTAACAACTCGAATTTTTGCGGTAAAAATCCGAGTTGTGTTTTTGGAAATTTAGCAACTCGGATTTTTGTGTTTAAAATCCGAGTTGTGTTTTTGGAAATTTAACAACTCGGATTTTTGCGGTAAAAATCCGAGTTGTAAATTGAACGATGTTTACAACTAAGATTTTTTAGTATAAATCCGAGTTGTACGCTTAGACAATTACACAATACGGATTTTTGTAACTGAAATTTGAGTTAAAATTTCAATCGAAAAAAAAAATTGCTCATGTCCTATCTGGGCCACCGTACTTTCCTTAGACCATAAAGCGTTCATTCCGAATAGTTCGTTTTGTGCACTCTTGCTATGACTGATCGATTACTCGTCGTCCAAATTGGAGACATCGTCACGTTTAAGACTTTAAAACCCATTTCTTTCCCCTCGAGCATTCTTGAAGACATTTCCAGTTAGTGTATTTTGATCAAAGATGGAGCAAAAGGAACGAAAACCCGCCTTGACAATCTTTACGTCGGGCTCGGCACAACTGACGCCATTTTGTAAACATGTTTTGCCGCTTTGTCTCACCCCCTCCCCCCACATATGTGAACATAAAACAATAGCACGACTCTCTGGACAAAACCAAACCTAGAAGGGGAGACAGGGGAGAACCTGTTTAATTCACATTTAATGCAGATTTAATGCATAAATTAATTGTCTAACGGGAATGGAGTGACAAATCCATCCATCACTATACCTCATGGTATGAAGTACATACCATGAGGTAAAAAGGGGATTTCTCTGCCTTAGCGGAACATGCGTGCCTAACCAAACAGACTCTCCACCACATGATATACAAAATGCAGCACTTATAAGTAACATAGTCTGCATCCCACAGTATACAATTAAGTAATGGTCCGGCTAAGAAGCAGGCAGAAAAACAATAGCGCTTGGCAATAGTGTCAGTTAATTTTGTGGTGATAATTGGCGCATAGAGCAAACGCCAAATTTGACCGAGAGACAGAAAAAAGCGGTATGGAAAAGACAAGGTCTAAAAATGAGTTTTTTTTTTTTCATTTTTTCATTGCTGTTTTTGGAGTTTTTGGTATTAGCCAATGAGATGAGGCGATTTAAATGGAATTAACAATTAACTGTTCGCACCTTTTTAATGAGTTTTGCCGTACGCCTGCCTACCTTTTAGCCGGACCATTACTTAATCTATTTAACAGACCCTCCACAGAGTATACCCTAAAGTACGTGTAAATACTCTTCATCACAAAGTCTATAACAAAAAAATATAGCATACCCTGCATCACAAGTTATACAATCATCAGGTTCCTTGTTACCCTTGGTTCCACTGTACTTCCCCACAGGGCAGGGGAAAGGCGTTTTGGCACCTTGAGGACAATAGCCTCCTGCAGGGCATAACCCGCCAGTTGGACTTCCTTCTTGCGGAGCCTGATAAAGAACGAAAGACATTTAGATATTGCAAGGAAAATAGTGGACCACCATTGCGTTGGAAGAAAAGTGTGAGCATGAAAAAATTAATATTTAATCTGGGTGCTGGTAAGATGGTAGGCACACACAAGCCAACAAGACTTAAATAACTGCAAGTGACACGGTTTAAACAGAGAATTAACTTAGAGTGTAAATTCTAGAGGTACAAATCACTTCCTGAAGTTCCTACAGTGAATAAGAGGAACCACACGAGAAACGAAAGAAAGAAAAGTTTGGTTAACCTTGGTGGGACTAAGCCCCATGACCTACAAAGCAGATCTACTGTTGATAGTTACACAACTGGAGCTTTGCTCAGTTTCTGTAGTAGCAGTGGGAGTATGGTGATGCATTCATATCCCCACCTGGATGGGATGCTACATGTAGTTCACCACCAGCATTATTATCATAATTATTATTATTATTAAAGATTCACACAGCCATTGATAATATAGAAGCTGGTTTCTTCATTGGCTCCGGGTAACAACAAGTTGCCTAGGGAAGCCAAGAAACACCCCTTGTTTCCTTATTTTCTTCTATCTACATCTCCAGTACCTTCCCTAAGAATTCTTGTCAACCCCAACAAAGCACATCTCTATTATTATTATTATTACTATTATTATTATGTCCATTCCTTGTAGACTCAGGCTAAACTAGGATGTTCAGCCTGGTATATAGTCCTTTGGAGCGGGTTACAACAAGTCACCACAGGTCCCAGGACTCTCTTTTCCTTCTTTTTTACAGAGTCAGCACTTTCCTTAGTATCTTTGCTGTCCCCAACAATGCTGTTTTCTGGATAACTTCCAGCTTCACGTTCACGCCGATTCGCTTCATGTACTCTTATTATTATTATTATTATTATTATTATTATTATTATTACTATTATTATTATTATTATCATTATTTATATCACACATGACTAACAATTTTCCAGATGCATAAATACGATAATGTTAGGCAGTTTTGCAGGCTCCATGTTTTGGACAGTGACAGTAGCAAAAGTGGTAACAGCTAAGAGTACAACACTTCATTTCTTTATGCAGTTAAGTTGTATGTTAACATTTCACATAGTAAATCAGTTTCACTGGCTTTGTAAAACAACTTTTTATATTTTTTAGCAGCATTCTGTTGATCATAATCGTGAAGAGCTCTTTATCTTGTAACAAAATTTACAAAAGAGGACACCACTTACTGAAGTGAAAGCTCTTCCAATACAGAAATAACCAGCATCACAGGGTCCTGTGGGCTCCCTCAAGCCATAACCCGAACAATACTCCCCAGCTGGGCAGGGTGTGCACTCTTCACTTCTTTTAACCCCTGTAGAATTCCCGTAGTATCCAGGGGGGCAGGCCTGCGGTATGGTACTACCAGTGGGACAGAAAAAGCCCTGGAATGAACGAGTATGTATGGTAATCAAGAATCAATGTGACCAAGAACCATGTTTAGTTGAACACTGTTCAAGAAAACTCTCTCTCAGGCGACAACTTGTCAAATTTCTTAAGCAACTGCAACCATTTTTGAGGCCTGGAATTAAACAAATCGTGTTGTTTCGCGTTTCCAGTAAGCCACCACCAAAAAAATTGTTACAAAATCCTTGCTTTAAAATTCAGTTTTCAGATTAACGTTCACAGAACCAATAATTCAAAAAACTAAAAACATGGCTATATCCGGATCACGTGGCAATGAAAACTTCAGCCAGTCTCAGTATATAATAAGAATTCCTTTTTCATATGAAACACGCCAGTACTTACTTTTTTTACTTACTTAGGCCATGGAATAGGGAATTTTGTATTTGCTTCAGTTTAATTGACAGACAATAATAAATAGGAATAAGGAATAGTTTGTCTTAAATTTTTTCTCAGGCGACCGCTTTTCCTGCACCAAAGGTGGTCGCGGGAGAGAGAGAGCGAGAGAGAGAGAGAGAGAGAGAGAGAGAGAGAGAGAGAGAGAGAGAGAGAGAGAGAGAGAGAGAGAGAGAGAGAGAGAGAGAGAGAGAGAGAGAGAGAGAGAGAGAGAGAGAGAGAGAGAGAGAATTTTGGGCAACAGATCCAAGTGAAGGCAATGGTCTATAACTTACAATATGGACCTAGCTGACGTCAAGTATGTATTACATGTAAGTATTTTTTATCCCCTTACCCTTGGACACACAATAGGGTCAGCAAGACCGAGCTGATCACAGAAATAGCCGGATGGACAGACACTGCAATCTTGATATGATCTTGCAGCTGATGCCTTTCTATAATAACCAATAGGACAGGGATAGCTGAACCTGTATCCTGTTTCTGGTGGGCAAAAGTATCCTGGAGGACATGGTCCAGCCTGCAATAAAGCAACTCCTTACTTTTACTTAATTTTGAGGAGGCATTATAGCCGAGTGGTTTGGAGGCCAGACTTGTAATCTGGACACGGTCCCAGGTTCAATTCCTGTCCTGACCACTACCTGGATACGGTAATCCCGAGTTTCAAATCCTCGACAACACTTACAATAAACAACACTTACAATAAACAACAAAAATAAACAACACTTACAATGAACAACACTTACAATGAACTACAAAAATAAACAACACTTACAATGAACAACAAATTAAAAAAAACAACACTTACAATAAACAAAAATAAACAACACTTACGATAAACAAGAAAACTTAAAAACACTTACAATAAACAACAAAAATAATGCTCTGTACCAATTGTCAACAAGAAATAAAAGCACACATTAACCAAAGTAACAAATTATTATCACAGTTATTACTCTCTAAAACCACAACAGATGCACACTGTCCAGCTCAAAGTGAACTGCCACGTGCTCATCACAAAGCGCCGGAAAATGTGCAGGAGATGACCGATCAGATTGAGAAAGCGTTACCATAGTTTTAAGCAAATCAGCTACAGAGGAAAACAAAAGAAAGCGTAATGGCCTTCAATGAAAACGAAAAAGGTGCTGCACACAGAGGTCCAGTAAAGTAAACGGTTTTAACAAGTTGAACTGAATCATGTCTTCTGTATTTTTCAGTTGCTTAAACTAAGGGGGAAGAGAATTAGACAGCTTCATGGTATCCTGTCCACTGTATATTATTTGTTCCATGTGTATACATTAAAATGTGAAGGAAACTAGGAATGAGGTGAAGACAGAAAAAAACATTATGAATATAAATAGGATAAGTGTTTCATTCCAAGTGTTTCACACAGTACCTCTGCTTCAAGGCCCTCTGGCTCACAATAGAAGCCTTCAGTGCATGGAAGACAGTCACTGACAAGTCTACCACCAGTATGAGGTTGATAAGTCCCATTGGGACACTTAATGGGATATGGATTCTGTTACAAAACCAAAGAGAACATGTCAGTTAGATGAACTGGATTAAAGAAAGGGAGTATCACCCTGATAATAGAAGTGGATTTGAGGAATATAGTTTTTCCAAAACTGGAACATCCAGACTAATTGTTTGGGTAGGTATGTGTAATTTGCTGAATATTGTCCAAGCAGAACAACAACTTCAAAGAGCAGCTTATATTACCTAATGACAAGGTAAATGTTGGGAACATTTGTTGGATTTGAGTAAACATAAAATACCCATCTGTCTGCACTGTGGTTGGAAATGCAATGGAAGATTTGACCTTCTGATATTAACACAGTTTTTCTTTTGCAATTGCAATTTATTCTGAAAAAAAAAAAGATGAGGCTGGAAAGTGATTTGAATATCCGACCTTGCAAATACTGGTGTACCGATAACACTCTACAAGTTGAGTTGAATCAGCCACCTACACTACGAGCAGGACAATAAACCTACTCAACATTGACTATAAACAGTATTTCTGGACACTTATTTGTGAGAGAAAATAGGAACACAACTATTACACACTTATTTGTGAAGGAGAAAGTGACTTGCACGATACATCTTACCTCGTCTCCCCTGAGACAGTAATGTCCTTTCCAACAAGCATGAGTAACTAGATCAGGGGGTTGATCTGTGCCAGGAGGACAGTGCATTCCAGCAGGGCAGATATTCACATTTATCATTTCAGTTTTGCTTGTCGTGCGACTGTCACAGTAATAACCTGCTTCGCATGTAGTGCATTCAAAAGCTCCTGGAGCCTGGAAAGGCGATAATATACAATTAACGCATGGTTCTGAGGGAAACAGTTAGTTTTGTTTTCCCGAGAGCCCTTATGTTTCCTGACATGAAGTCGAGGGAAACATCAGGACTCAAGGGGAAACAAAACTAACTCCTTCCCGAGGGATCATACATTAAGTGCTTTGTTACATATTTAGACTTTCCCTTAAGCAATCAATTACAACGATGGCACAACTGGCACACAAGAAACAACTATGCAATTGTATCCCGGTCAGGATACATTTGAATTTGATCAGTGGCACGTGACCAAGAATCAACCAATCACAGTGCTCGTTCTGTAGCATGAAAGTCAAGGTATATAACAAAAAACATTGGTCATTCAAAATATTTCTCAGTTTCAAATGGTCCAAACACCCATGCTAACGTTTTACAAAACTGTACATGGTTTGAACCCAGGAGTCACAATAGTTAATTGTTTATTGAGTTTAATCGTCTGGGTGCAGGTAATTCTGAGAAGAACTGTTGTTCACGTTTTGACACCCAGACCGAAAGTCATTAACAGAGTCTTTGTCCAACCATGAGATTGTTCGTTTGATCTGTGATGTTATTGGCTGAAACAGGCCCACTGCTGTTGGCCTCCTGTTTGCTCAAACCTTAATGTTACTTATTTTCACAGGACTTAATTTTCCGCTTTGCATGATTTTTGTAAAATTGTGAAATTTAGTACCACAAAAATATGTTCTTCCAAAAATTATATTTAAATGAAATTTAATACCCTGCTATACAATTCTTGAATAAATTTGGGCTCCTGCAAGGATCCATTTGAAGAAGTGAACAAAGTCCTTCAGCTGTACATGCAATTTGATAGTGTCAAGCAGTACTCTTCTATAGCTCTTCTTTGTTGCAAAGGAACGTGTCAGCCTTTGCACAGTTTATTTTCATAACACGGTTTTGTTAAGTGTTATGGAAACTATCACTATGGAAAAAACTGATCAAGACTATTATTTTGTTATTGGAGATCGGCACTTTGACAATTTTCACAAAATTGAGTTCCCTGATAAAGCATTTCTTGGACAAATTGCAAAATTCAAGTTATGGGAAATAATACTATGTCTGTCCCATTTCCACAAAATCAAGTTCCCATGAAAATAAATAACAATAAGGTACGGGAACAGGTAGCAAGACAGAAAGAGTTAAAAGCAAAAATATTACAATTACCGAGTAATTTGAAATTTCACAAGCAAGCAGTTCATAGTTGGCTAAGTTAGGGCAATAATATCCTGCAACACACTGCTTGCAACCATCAAGTTGATTCTAGAATAGGAAGAGAAAAACAAACTTTGTTAAATATCCAAGGCAATGGTATTCCAATATCAATTTCTATCTATTTGCCACACTAAATCAACACAATAATTACATCAATCCATCACACAAGTTTACATAATAAGACTGATATAATGCATCTCTGCTTGGTCACCACTTATGTTGGCATCAGGTTATATAAACATCACCATTAGGTCCAACTCAATTCCTTGTCTTGATGCATGAAAGTCACAAAAATGGCTGTCTTATGGGAGTATTTCAGATGTTTGTTGCACCTACACATTGCAATTTGCAGCAGTGTAGCAACTCACATAAAAATAATTATGTATTTAATTGGGTCATTAAGTGAAGCAGCACTGGTTTAAGGACCAGGTAAATTTATTATTCTTTACAAGTTTGTCTTTGCACTAATAGCTCTAGACCTTACAATAAAATTAAGAGGGAATCCATCAGGAAATTGAGTAATGAATTTTTGTGGACAAAAACCTAGTACCAGAACAATTTAAACAATATTGACTTCTTTTTTACACTTTTCAAGGGCTATAGATATCTGTAATAACACCAAAAACAATTTCTCATGGGAGTTTGAGAAAATGAATGTCAAATTTCACTATAGAACTGAGAAAACACAGGTAAAATTCTGAGAACTTCATGTGGAAGATGCCATTTTGTGAAATTTGACATTTACATTTTCGGTCTTGGCTAGCCCATAATAAATTTTCTTTGGTGTTATTACAGATAACCAATTATACCTATAGTCCCTGAAAACAAGAATGCAAGACTTTAAATTATTCTGGCACAAGGTTTTTGTCCACTGAAACTCAACTTCCTGATGGATTACATCTAAATGCTTTGGAGCCAGGTTTTGTGGTACAGAATGGCAAGTCAGTCTTCTGCTCAATCCATTTGATGGCACTACATGTCATAGGCAAGAATGTTAACTCCACACTACCTCCCTTCACCCAGTTGTGTAAATGGGAAGTGTTGACAAGATACAGAGTGCAAACTTGCGACAGGTTAGCGTCATATTCAGGGGGAAATAAATGCTTCATGCAAAAGAACCTACGTCACTCCCTCCACCTACAGTATATGTAACAGTAACAAGGCACCTACCTCAGCAGATAACTCATCATTGAACGTTCCTCTCGGACAAGGTGTGGGATCACTTGAACCTTGGGGACAGTAATGCCCAGTAATGCATGGTACACAGTCACGCACACGTTCCAACCCTGTTCGGTTATTGTATGTTCCTGCTGGACAAGGGAACTCAGTACCCCGTCTGGTTCCTGCAGAAGAAAGTCAAATTTCAAGTAAAGAAATACAGTTGTAATAAAAGTAATTAATACTTTATTAAATAGATCATTTTGAAAACATTTTTTTGATCTGGTGCATCAAACAAACATTTTAATCATTGTCCACTAGATTAAAATGAGACCCTATAGCAATATGATTCACGCTTAGTATAAGGGCTAAGCTGCACTTTCATATTTGAAGTAATTCCATTCATAATAACTAATTTGATAATTTGATATACTGGTAACTATGTTTTGGTATAATGTGCATGTACCACAAACCTTTACTTATTCAACCCCAAAGTCAAGATGCAAATCTTTTTTAATTCCTACTGGCCTGGTCATTACATATTATTTTCTCATAGACCCAGGAATTATATCAAACCATGAATTATATCAAACCATGAATTATATCAAACCATGAATTATATCAAACCATGAATTATATCAAACCATGAATTATATCAAACCATGAATTATTTCAAACCATGATTTACACGAGTTGTGTCAGAATGTATGGTTTCAAATAATTTTGCAGGTAATGCCGCATTGTTTGAAACAAGGAATTTGCCTGGCAATCACTGTTTGAAAGAATATAAACAAGGGAAGTCGATTGTATTAAATAACGTATGATAGAGGCAAACAGTGGTTTTAAATAATGTAAGAGCAAGCTCAGATTGTATGAAAGAAATGATTGAAGGGGAAGTTATTGTTTAAAACAAAGGATACAAAAGATAAAAGCATGGTCTGAAATAATTACATTTGTCTAAATAATTTTTAAATAATTTTCATATAATTGCCAAAAATAATTTTTGTACATTTGGCACCCCATACCCATTCTCCCTTGCCATTCTGGCACGAAAACAAGAGCTGTAGCATGTATAGTTCGGATTCAATTAAAGGCTTAAAGACATCCCCTTTAAGACTCCCTCGGCTAACTAAAACTGGCCAGGGCTACTGGCTGGGCACTTACCGGGTGGACAGAAATGACCAGTGGGACATGTTGCAGTGGGTGAAGAGCTTGCTCTAAGACAGAAGTAACCCTTTGGACACTCGAAACATTCCTCTTGTGCACGCAAATTAGTAAGGTTGGTCCACGTACCAGCCTCACATGGGAACTGGGTGGGACTTATGGTACCAAGAGGGCAATAGTGACCTAAGAAAAATTGAACAAGACATTGGAAAAATCAAACGAATTGATAAAGCAAGTTATACCACCGTAAGGTAAAAGGGAGGTGCTGACGTTTCGAGCATTAGCCCTTCGTTGGAGTGAATTCGCTCCGACAAAGGGCTAACACTTGAAATGTCAGGGCTAATGAGTGTAGCAGTTTGTAAAGACACTTAGGGCCCTTTTGCATGTGCCCAACCAATCATGCCACATATGTAATTTTTCTAGTTTTGCTTTCGCTTTGTTTGCTCTATTTTACATTTCCTCCTCTTTCCAACAGTTATGTATTGGGTTCCTAAAATTAGCAACAATCTCGTCATTAGAAGGGTGGGAATCGAGAATTACAGCTCAATGTCACCACTCCATACACGATCATCTGGAGTGAGACCACATGTTAATTACAGTTAGCAACAGCCTTCAAGTTACAAATCTACCCTGTCATTGACAATTAATAGAATGACACCATAAACAATGTGTGGTGAAACTACACACCCAGGTCCACGCTTCATTCTATTATTATATCATTCTATGCTTAAAACAGTGCAGACCATGCATAGCGTGGAGTGGTCAGTTTATTCATTAGCTTTACCTGTAGCACAAATCTGTGGTGGCTTCTGCTTCCCACCAGTCCCTGCCTCACATGACTGCCTCTCTGGACACTGGGTGCATTCCCTGGCATGCGTCAAGTTGTGGTAATCAGTAAATGTACCGGGAGGACAAGCACTTATAGTTGCATTAGGCAATACAGAGCCTGCAGGGCAGTAGTGTCCTGCATCGCACTTGACTGTCGGCCAAGTCAGTCCAGGCTGTGGACAAGCCATTCCTGATATGCAAGATCGGCATTCTGCTTCAGCACTTCGGCGTGACCAGGGGTTGTAAGTGCCACTTGGACAAGGCACTGGTTGCTGAGTACCCTCCACACAATAGTAACCAGGTGGGCAGTCCTTGCAGTCTATGCTACCTTTGAACATATCAAGACATTTTGTTCAAAGAACTGTAGACAGATGGAGTTGTGATACCAATCAACTGTATACCACAACTTTTGCTAGTCATTTCAAAATACTCACTCATTTGTGCCGGGTATTGCTTCAATAAAATCATGGTGCATCCATTAATGCCATACTGAACTTCATTAAAGTGGAGTAAACGTTCAATAACCATTCAATATATGCATGAACATTCAATAGCGTCTAGGTGCATGCAATCTATAGCACCTTTGGACATGTTGTGCACATGGAATGTAATGTCAATAGCATGAATTGACAAACCATAGCATTTGTGGACAATCTATCACTGAACATGGACTCTCATTAGCACAATTTCCATAAGCCCTAAAATTCATTTGAGCATTTAACACAATAGTGTGAATGGAAAGACTGTTTATTGAACACAGACAAACAACAGCATGGTGCAAAAGAAGAGCAATCATTACAACCTGGAGAAAGACCGCCTGTCTTGCACACCCCATAAAGAAATAAAAATGTACCGAGTTATTTATCCTTCAATTTGCTCTCTGTTTAGGCAACGGGGCAGGTATGTCTGCATAAAATGAAAGCAGTGCCTGCATTTAGCTGGATTATTTTCCCAACATTTCTCTGGAATGCTTGCAGCAACAGTTGAGTTCAATGTTGATTCAGTTGATTCCTAGTGCAATCCCTTGTCTTCTGGCTTCTTCACAACTGATCATTGTTTTGTTGTTGCACCTCTGGGCAGCTAATATCCGCCTTAATGGCTGCCTTTAGCACGCTGATACCTTGTTCCACAATATTGAGGAACGGACTATAATTAAGGTAGGAGTTTCTTGAGTTCTGTATTTTGCCCGGGATCAGCGGGGTTTTGGTGGCCAGGGTCCAGATTCAGCCTTGTCTGAGCCAAGAAATCACTGAACCTTTCTGCTCTCATACCACCAATAATTACCGAGTGGAATACAAGGCCACTGGTTGGAGAAATGCCCCTCTTTTGCCTGTATACTTGTCTGTATGCCCTCTTTCCGTTTCTGGCTCTTCCTTGGTTTCTAGTAGATCCATATATTGTAGCCACATTCAGAGATGAAAACACAGTGGTTCACCACAGCATGCCTCATAAACCAACTAGCGTAGTCGTATTGTTTATGGATCACATCTGTGGCCAATTGATCCCATGTCCATTAGCACTAAGCTTGGGTTAAATTTTAACCCGGGTTTCATTTCCTCCTGTCAAAAAGCATTTTCCCGATAACTTTCCCTATTAAATTTTTCTTCAGAGTATACAGTCATCAAATTGTATGCAAAAAGAATTATACTTAACATGCTTTTTAAGCTTTCATATCTGTATTTAAATTTTGCACTAACCCTGGGTTACCGTAACCCTGCTACGAACAACCCGGCCCTGGTTGGTTTCTCTCAGCTGCTATAGGTCTGGCTAGAGGCCTTGGCACAAAAATTTTAATGCTGTATCCCACAACCGCGCGTGACCTGAGGTGCTGTTTTCGAAATTTAACATGGCAGTCGGTGACAGTCGCAGTGGCAGATCTCGTCGGTTCTACTTGACCTTGAAATGTGGGAGACACAGGGAATGATCAGTCACATTTTGGCAATGGAAACACTGCCATGTTAAATTTGAAAATAACATCTCAGGCCTTGTGCAGTCGGGGGATATGGCATTAAAATTTTTGGCCTGAGCCTTTTCCCTACATCACCAGATCACCTGGGGGTATAGCTACGTACTTCTTGCTCCTTGCTCTTCTGTGTAGGTACCAGCAGAACATGGATTGTCAGTAGCAGCTGCTGTTCCATCTGGACAGAAGTGCCCACCTTGGCACAGTCTGTCACCATATGGGTCACCAGATGGGCAATAGTAACCTGGAAGACATGTAAGACACTGGTCTTCTCGTTCAAGACCAATCTCTTGGCTGAATGTTCCAGCATTACAAGGGTGTTCAAACTGTGTTGCAGTTCCCTCTGTACACCAGTGGCCTGGGGGACACTTAAGCCTACAAACAGAATAAGAACAGGGTTGTCAAACAGGTGCAGCAACCAGTGATATCATCAGCTACATGTACTTTCATGTTTGCTTCAGTAGCAGTTTGTTAGGTTTGTCTTTTTTTCCAAAAGAAACAGTTCTCGATCTAACACAGCTACCTTTCCCGTCTACACTCTTACATTCTCCTGCCAACCCTGTCAACACTGCATGGAAAAAACTTTCACTATTTCAGGTGACTTAACCTCTCATTGCTTATTCCCCAAACTAAATTTCCCACATTATGGTTCTCATCTAATTGTTTAAAATATATTCATTTCTTAAGCATTGAAACCCAAGTAGTGACCAGCATCAAGTTTTCTGGCTGTACAAATAAGTAAAAGTAACAAGAAGAAAAGCAATGATGATCATTAATGAACTGTGTTGATATTCTAACATTCTCATCACCAGTATTCTGCAGTATCTACATGCTCATTTACATCCAGACAACAACTCCTCTATCTAAATATCTAAATCTGAGGATACTTCTGTTATAAAGCATGAATTTAATCTTTCCCTATTGATGCCTGGTAAAATAACTATAATTATAATAATAATCATCATAAGAATGATAACAATAATAATAATAATAATAATAATAATAATAATAATACTATAATAATAATAATAATATTATTATCATCATCATACTTTGTGGCCATATAAACAATGTTTGCTTTCTATCTGGAAAAAATGATGGGTTGTGAACACTGACCTGTGGGTGGGATATCCTCTGGTTCCTGCTGGACAGAAATACCCAGGTGGACACAATGGACAACCATCCCCTTCACTTGTGGCACCAGTTATGTTTCCATATCTACCGGCAGGGCACGCTAACTCATTCAAACCATCAGGACAATAATATCCAATCTGGCATAAGCCAGAAGAGGGCCGTGGGGAGGTGCTACCAGTCCTACAAGCATAACCTGCATCACACTCTGCACATACAGTTGCAGATCTGTTGCTGTAGAACCCGGCATCACAGGGCACAGGGACAGCACTTTTGCTGTCAGTAGGACAACTGTGTCCCTCAGGGCAGTCAGTGCAGACTGTTGAATAACCAAGGCTATACGTGCCAGCTGGGCATTCAAGAGGCGCGGCCGTTATGTTTGGACAATAAAATCCAGCGGGACAGGGAGTACACACCTAAAGAAGCCATGATGTGTTAGATTGAATTTAAGTGTAAATACAATGTAGGACTGAACTTAATGTTAGCAGTTTCATTCTGGACACGGCTGACAAAATTTTATTATTTGTTACTATGTTATTGTTATTGTCATCATTATTATCTTAGTGAACAATCTTGGTTCACAAAATTTGTGACTTGACGCAAAGAAATCATTACAAGCTTAGCCAAGTCAAAGAGTGGCTTACAGGAATACAGCCACAATATAAAGGGATCTGTTCTATATTTATATTTATAACAAAGAATTTGATTGGTATATTAGAATAATATTATTGCCATTATTTTATTGAAGCAATAAGTAAAATGTTCAAAGAGAACAGCAAGTTAGGGTCTTTTTTTGCACGGCACATTTTGTTGAATGATATTGTACATTTAGTCCTTCAATTATTACTGTTCCAAATTTAATACAATAGCTATAAGTTCAGTTTTGTTAAATTCAATTTCATACAATTTAACATCAACATCTCATTTATAAAACAGAATTTAATAAAGGTGAAATCCAAACAAATACAAATACAAAATACTGTAACAAAGTTTAATGGCTCCAAATAGTTAGGTGATGCTTTATACCTACTATACTCTCAAATGATACATGCAAGTTGCTGATTAGAGTGTTATGTATTTTATGGGAAATGATATTTGTGCTTAAAAATCATAATTTTCCTTCTTCAAATAAAGAGTTTTGAGACTGGCAGACTGTAACTATTGAGTCATTTTATTTACATTTCATTTGTTAAGTATTGTTTATACTCACACCACATTACTTACTGAAGGAGAGGCATATGAAGTGCCCCCTCCACTGCCACTCTACAGCAAGCAAAACATAAAGTACAAATACATTAATTTTAATGAGCAATTTCTAGTTTATTAAATACATCTGTAGTTTTCAACAAGGTAAGAAAAGGCACACTGAAATAACTCTGACACGTATTTACTTTTATATGTATTCCAGGACATTTTGAAGAAAAACCAATAAATTTATTTTTATGTTCTCAGCTCATAAATTTGGTACATGCATTAGCTGATATTCATATGAATTGATTGTAAAGTTATAATTTCAGCATGAACACTCACAAATGACAGATTTATTGATCCACCACATGGTGAATGCTGATTGCTAAATCACAAAATCATGCAGTAGCATGTTCTTCTTTTATTAATGACTGATTGATTGATTGATTGATTGAGAAACATTTTGAATGAGTTACTGAATGTTTGATACTGTACCATTTTTAATTTCAAGAGACCATCAACACTCAACTTATAAAGCATACAATTATATTACTTTTAGCCCATCACATGTTCATGGCTGGCAATCCAAGAACAAAGAAATCATGACATGGGTATAGAAATACAGTATTACTTCTGATGTTAAACTGAAAAACTACTCAAGAAAAGAGTGCTTGATTCATTGGTTAGCTGGTTGACTGATTGATGCATTAATCATTTATTGATTAATAAATTGATATTGATATATTGTATAATTTCCTGTTTTGATATTCACATTTTACAAAAGCCTCATTCAGAGGTACATGTAGAACAACCAGAAAATAAATAATATCAAGCACTTATTGAGTGAGTGGGAAGAGAAAATATTTGGCTTACACTACTATTATAAAGTAGGACCCTCATGTGGGGATTTATTCATAACATGTTTCAACAGAAGAGTATGGGGGCCATATGCGTCGTGACAAACCATTACCGAAATGGTATCAGACTTTGGGAGATTCTTTAACATACCTGAGCATTGCCAATAGTGTAAAAGCCAGCTGAACATTGCACTTTAAAGTCATCAGTTTTGGATGGACAGGCATATCCTGCTGGACACTCTGTACAATTCTGCTGCCCTCCCTTGCTATACGTTCCATCTGCACACTCTATCTCAGTGCTTGCCGTGGTACTGGGGCACTCATATCCTGGGCTGCAACGTGTGCAGGTCTGTGTAATAAAGGGCATACATACATACATACATACATACATGAACTTTATTTAAAACTTGAATTTCAGAGTGGAGTAGCCTGAAGAGGCTAATAGCGGAGCTCCACGGTTGTCAAGAAAGGAGGAACAATGGAGAACCCATAGAAACACTCTTGGAACAAGGAGAGAGAACCAACAACAAATTGACATGAGACCACGGGGATTTGAACGAAAATTGATAAAAATGCTACCTGGTCAGTAATATCCTATTAGGTTTGATATAATTTATATCAACATATGGGTGATATCATATTTCTTATCAATTTGATACCACCCTACATAAAATTATCACAAACGTTTATTCAATAAATGGTAATTACAGATGAAAATTTGTAACTCAACATAAGGCTTACATGGCTAAATGAAAACAGAATGTAATGAAGGTGTGTTACTTACTGTCTGACTTCCAACTGAGAAGGTCCCTGGTGAACAAGTAATGGTCTGGTTGCTGTCTGTATGTTCACAGGCATAGCCAGCTGGACAAGGGGTGCAGGACACTTGTCTACCCACAGAGTATGTACCCTGAAGGGTAACAGATACAGACGACATAAAAAAAAATCGGAAAAAAACTGTTCAATAATAAACACAGAACACAATAATGTAGTGAAAGAAATAATAAATCAAATACTAACTAAGCAGGCCTGGGTGTAAACACAGCATTTAACGGTTTGGATGGCTACTTCCATGCTTATAACAGATGGCTATTCATGGTTCATACAGACTTGAGACCTTTTTTTTCAAGTACTTTTCAAGGACTTTTCAAGGACAAAACACATTTTTTCAAGGACTTATTTTCCACTCAATTTGACATACATGTAATCAACCCCTCAATTCAAATTATTATTATAATAGGGGGGTACAGGTTATTGCAATGCCTTATCCCTGGAAGGCACGGTTCCTAGGGTACGTCAAATAACAGCAACGAACTACACCAGACTTAGAACAGTTTCACGTGATGCTTCACGCACAAAATTGCGTCTTGCCGAGCTTTCAAAGTTTTCTGTGCGCAAGACAAGGTTGCATTAGTAAAGTTCTATTTATTCAAGGACCTTTCAATAAGATTCAAGGACTTCTGGAGAAAATCCAAGGACTTTTCAAGGACTTGAGCAAATTTTTCAATTTTCAAGGACTTTTCAAGGGGTTGATGCTTTTTCAAGGACTATTCAAGGCCTGTGCGAACCATGCTATTTATCTACTAAAGTTCAATGCACTTTCCAAAACCTTCCCCTTTGAGATATGGTCCTTATCAAATTAAACAGCCACCTAACTAAATATGAGGGAAACCACTCTGAGCCTGTCTAGCTTGGGTCTGAAGGAATTCACGGCTTTTACCACATAACCAAAGCAGGAGTCTTGATTAATAAAGTTTGAATTAGCCACTGGTCAAAGAATCCTAGGTCAGGGTCTTTTTAACAATTTCGGCTCATAACACTTGAAATCAGACAGGTTTGATAATTATCCATGAAATGGAAAGCATGCAGATGAAAATGCCACCTTCTAAATAAACCCCTGCTGTATGGTACATTCCTCAAGCAGCAATATCCGAAATGTCATAAACACTCATTTTGCTTTACATTAATTGGAAGTAAACATATGATTATATTGGCTTTGCATTACAATGATTATAATGCTTGGCTTTAAAGAATCTTCTGCCACTTTATCAATGAATTAAAAGAAAAAATAAAACCAATCTTAATGATGATGCAAATGTTTTTCAGTACTTGATGCTGACAACAGCAAAATTGGTTTACTGGACTGTGTTATTGTGTTGGTTTTGGTTCTGTAATTCAGTAGATACTTATACAGTATTACCAATAGCATGCTGCATGAATATCCGGCTACTCACAGGCTGACACTTGACATTTCCAGTACCATCTTTGTTTGGACAAATCCATCCACTGGGACATACAGTACACCGAGCTTGCCCACCCCAGGAGTAAGTTCCATCCTCACACTCTATTTCCTGAGAGACGTTTGTTTGGGGACAGTATACTCCGGAGGGACACACAGTACAAAACTGGGCATTCCCCACAGAATATGTGCCTAACAGAGACAAAAGGTTTTGTTACAGACTACTACGTACAGAACTGTGTTTGGGCATAGGATAATTATACAACTTTATTATACAGAGGTAAGAAATCAATGGTGTCACAGGCCAGATATGGTTTCAACTGATTTGCTACCACTAAGTAAACTATTGAACTTCATGTTTTAAAATCTTCCACTTGTTCCTTGGTTTTACAGTTACCAAATAAATAGTTGAGTTCATAACGGAAGCATGTTTGTCATTCTTTTCTATACAGACAGAGAAAACAGGCTTATGTATTTATATATCAGTCTGTCATATCGTAACAGTCTGCACCATGGCCATGTATAAATATCCTCTATATATCAATGGACTTCCAGCAAACTTTGACTCTTGGGCACTACGCAGTGAGGCATATCTCTATTTTGCACACAAAAGTTGCTTTTCCCATATCATATTTCTGGAGAGATGTTTCTCTTTGATATCAAGGAGGTTAACTGTATACGAAGCAAAGACTGATTTTTTAACCCTTTTAGTCCGTCCCACAGCTAATAAACATGCAATTTCTTCTTACATACATGCAATAATATTACACATGTACACTGTCAATCAGCAAGACAACAAGAAATTGACAATTAAAGGGATCAACTCAAGTAATTCCAAAGGAACATATTAGGAAGTGTATTGCACTTGTCAATGAGATTTATAGCTGATATATTGGTGGCGAAAGGAATACGACACTACAGATACAACTAGATATAAATACCATAATATAATTATAGATTTCATACTTAGTGTGGGTTGCTATAACATTAGGTCATGTAAGCCCCAAGAAGACAGGTCTAACAAGCTGTTGTATGATAAGCAACTTTAAGTAGAAGAGCAACATATATCAAAGACCATTTTTCAGTTGTTTCACAGACACCCTGAATTTTTCCAATCTCTCTATGTAACTCAACAATTTCCTTTTCTCATAACAGCTCAACACATTAATATCCTTACCAAAGTTGACCAACTCAACAAGTGACTTTAAACAAACAGCTTTAAAAATAAGAATGTTTTAGGCAAAACAAAGTGATCCATTAAACAGTTGTCTAGTGAGTTCTATTTCATTTTACCTGGCTGGCATTGTTTGGTTGGTGCCAACTCGGTTGATGGACACTCTGATCCTGCAGAGCAGTTGGTGCATGACAGACTACCAGCTATACTGTACTGACCAGGAGAACATGGTGCTGGTAATGACTGGATTTTGAATAAGGGAATGTGTTATAGATGGCTCCATACAAAACTTTACAGTATGAATGCACAGTGACTGCACAAATACACCAACAGTTCCATTGTCATTTTGTTAGCAAAGTACAACAGCACTAGACAAAATTCTAGCTTTGAACGAGATCTGGGATCATTCACAGGTCTGGTTCTTGATATATAATAAGAATACCGTACAATATACTGGTAAAACATTAACTGAAATTCGTTTATTTTGTATTGCACAATAACTTTCATTGATATCTTGAATTCAACTTTCACAGGAGCAGTCAATATTCATGCAAGAAAAAGAAGGAACCTTACCGTGCACTTTTCTTTTACACTGCATGATTATGGCACAAATTACAACACATTGGGAGAGGATTTAAAACCAGTTTAAAATGTTGTTCAAATCACTGTATTCATATGGAAATTCTCAGTTTCTGTTTTACTTACATCTGAAGTTGGACACTCAAACCCTGCAGGGCATGTTAGGCATTCCACTGCATTCCCAATACTGTAAGTACCATCTGAGCAAGCTGTGGCATTTGACCTAAATGTGTTTGAATGTTGGTTTAATTTGCACTTTACCATGGCACCCTTCAGAGAGATAGGTGGCTGCTTTATAAGTACATTACTGACAAAGATGCAAATGCAATGTTCAGGAAAAAGTCCAGAACAGTCTTCAAACCAATGTCTATGGAATGCAACATGTAATAGGGTTACAAGAAAAAACTTTGCGAGAACATACAGTTACACCAAGACCATGACTCAGGTTTAAACTGGAAAAAAGAGTAAACATATATACCAGGGTCTAACTTTTCTAGGTGGGACGTAAGTACAGGTCAAACACGGACTGTAGTTTATTTGACTTTAGTATAAATACTCAGGTGATTATACAAAATCGTGCGCTCTGATTGGTTCGCTATCTTGGATTATCAGCCGATAATCACCTCAACGAACAAAGTTGCTGCCAGTTTTGAAAGTTTTTTCGTGTTGTACAATGCTTTTTTTTCTTGTTTTGAAAATTAATACTCACCAGTGTATTTATACTAAAACAATTATTCGCCTCAGGCTCAGTCAATATTCACCTCAACTTCGTCTCGGTGAATATTCACCGATAATCACTTCGCCTTCGGCAAATAATTGTTAAATAAATTTAATAAGTAGACAGAAATGTTTTGTCAAGTAGCTACAGTGTATAGCTACCTCAACTGCTCATCTAGAGAAGCAGCAAATAATATGTAACTTCTCTTTACAACTGCAATAATAGACTGATCTAAAACCAAAATCTGCAGATTAACTAACAGTGGCACAAAATTTGTGGGGATAGTTTCTAAAGAAACGGGTGCTGCGTCAGTGGGAAATTGAAACACAAGAAACTGGATAAATCAAACAAGTTGATTAAGTAAGTTATACCACCGTAAGGTAAATGGGAGGTGCTGACGTTTTGAGCGTTAGCCCTTCGTCGGAGCGAAACGAAGGGCTAGCTAACGCTCGAAACATCAGCACCTCCCATTTACCTTACGGTGGCATAACTTACTTAATCAACTCGTTTGATTTATCCAGTTTCTAGTGGCACAAAATGTTTGTTAGGCAGTAACATAGCAAAACATCAGAGCAAAACACCATAGCAAACTAAAGTGAAAAGGAAAAAGTTAGATTTAAAAATGGGCTGAAGATAGCTATAATAAATGGTATTGTGAAGTCATGATGAACTTACTCAGGAGTTGGACACTTGTAACCAGCTGGACACTCAGTACAATTGTCTTGTCCCATCTGTCCAAAAGTGGTAGACCCAAAGGGACAGCGTATTGCTGTCTGCTTGGTTGAAGGACACATGTATCCAATAGGACAAACAGTGCAGTTTGCTTGTCCTAATACAGAGTAACTACCAGGAGCACAAGCTACAATGGCAGAACTTGGAGAGGGACAACTGAATCCTAGAGGACATTCTGTGCATGATGTGGCACCCTGTATTATCCACAAACAAACAGTCATTTCCAAAAAGCTTTAAAAAAAAAACCTACATGTATTTAACCCTTTTACTCCCGAGATCTTAACAATAATTCGCATCTGTGGATCCTACTGTATATGCTTCCTCAGTAGTTTAACTTAAACCGTTTAATTTAAATAGGCCAACCCACATTATGCTCTAGTTGATAAATTGCTCACTTCTCATCTTCTTGCTTAAGAATTTATTTCTTGTTTTCATGAGAAATTACATTTTGATCACTTGAGGATGTGAAGGGGTCATAAAACCCTTAAAAATGTGGACACCAATGCCACCTTACTGTAACAACTCAACAATTACTCTTATCAGTAATCACACAGTATACAGTATACCTGTATGTGGGTCGGGGTTCTCCAATGGTAAAAAAAGGAACAATGTCGAAGATTTCCAATTGGTTTGCAGAAAATGAAAATGAAGTAATCAACATTTTACAAGACCAAAAATTAATGTTCACCACCACTCCAAATTTATAGTGCTGATTTTTGAATTCCATTTACAGCATGTCTACATGTATGTTACACTGTATATGTTGTGGTTCAATTTTATCCCTTTGTTTTTGGCTATGGTAATGTATGATGATTGGTTTAGAGACAAAGAGAGAAAAATTTTAAACCAAGGATAATTGAACCACAACATATACAAAAACACAAACCTGTAGACTGTAAGTTCCTTCTTGACAGTTTTTTGGTGACTGCGCAGGGTCAGTACAAGCCTGACCAGCCTGACACAGTGTACAAGATTGGCTTCCCTGCAGTGAATAATATCCAGCATCGCATGGTACAGGAGGCTGAGTAGCGTTTAAGCAGCTGAAACCAGCAGGACATGGGGCACACCTTGGGATCTGTGATCAGGACATAGCAGTGTGTCAATTCACAGTTGTAACTTAAACTTCCCTGGCTCATCACAGAAGATCTACATAGTATACTAAAGTAACCTATAAAGTAGCCAATATGAAAAACCAGTAAAGTAGCCAATATGAAAAATAATATGTTTTCATAAGTTTCAGTATTGACTGTCAAAAAGAAAATCAAAGTACTTGTAACTGCAACTGTGGCTGAGACATATAAGATATATTCATTTTCAATAAACCACAATACACCAATCTGATTTCAAAGCAAATAAATCTTGTCAATTACTTCAACTAACTGTCATGAAACCAAAATCAAAGTTACTGCTCTAGATAAGCACAACAGATATATGCAGTAAAATAAACCAACCGACACTCAATTTTCATTATTTCATTGGTTATATTTTTACCTCTGACTGGTTAATAACATGGCATAGTGATACAAAACCAAACCCATTAATTTATATTTTATTTCAAAGTTAGCTGAAAATAGTTAAATGCTACAAGCATTGTGAACACTGGGACATCAGAAGTTTCTGGAAGAGATCAAGGACTGTGTGTCAAGTTTTCAGCTGCATCTTTAATTACAATGGTGTAATCATGTCATGATGGAATCACACCATTTCTAAACTAGTAATTACATACAACGGTTTATCTTTTCTCACTAGATACAACAGTACAGACACCCACCTCTCCACCATTGTTCCAAAACTCCCCAGGGTCACACATTTGTGGGGCCTCACTGGGATCATTACACGAGTGTCCTGCTGGACATGGGGAGCAGAATGATGCTCCATCATTTGAGAATGTCCCTATGGGACAAACAAGACAGATTCCAACTCCAGGAGGACTGTAAGTCCCTGCTGTGCACAGTGTTGGTGGTATAGAGTCTGAACCATTCAGGCACTTTCGTCCTGCTGGGCAGACAAGGCAAACTGATGCAGCACCAAGGCTGTACCTTCCGTCTGGGCATTTCTAATGTGGTTCAAATAATGTATCATAAATGCAGTACTTCACAAAAGATATTAGTTTCATTTTTAAGTGGATACAATAGGTACATGTATTGTTTTAAAGACCATTAAAAAATGTCATCTTCAAGTCACCAGTTAAAACATTAAACAACACTTAAGGTTTTATAATTTGTTCTGACAGGATCTGACTATAACACCCAAACATTCCACTTGCACCCATTTACGCGACATCAGTTAAATCACAAAGTAGTCACTTGGATGGAGATAAGTGAACGAGTCCAAACATCGGCATCAGGTCATGCCGATGCCGATCAAATGCGTGCCGATTCTTTCCGATTCCGTTTTCAATCGGCAACGGGTCGAAACTCTTCAACATGCCAATTAACTTAACTTATCAAACACTGACTTATATCTGTCAGCGTTTATCAAGGGTTGAAATAATCGGTCACGCTACGTTCAAATACTGAGTTTATGTTAGCAAAAGCAAAGCGTGAATGATTGTTTCTTCGATGCACAAACAGGCTGGGTGAGACCAACTGTTTATCGCCGCATGGTTTACAGTCGTTTCGCTACAAAGTCGTTTCGCTACTAGTCATTTCGCTGCATATCGAGGTCGTTTCGCTACTGTTCAAAAGTCGATTCGCTGCAAAGGACGGGTCGTTTCACTGCACATAAAACAGTTTCCATTTGTCAAAAACACACATTTAATACTCACAAGAAGTTTTTTATATCACTGTAATTTTGACTCAGAAACAGGACACATTTATATAGAATGCACAATCACTCGGTTTGCCTATTCCCAGCGCGGCTACGGAGCTTGTTCCGCAAACGCTATTCAGTGTGAAGAAAAGCAAACTAATGCACTAGTTCACCTCTGCATCTACAAGAACTGTCCGAATGAGACTTTTATTAATAATTGTCCACAAACAACAAGTTTAGTAGTGACAAAATGGGGGTTTTAGGACAAATTAAAAAAAATGTGGAAATGGAAAAATGGAAAAATTTTATCAAGGATTTATCAAGGATTTTATCAGAGAATTTATAGGTAAAAAAAAAAATACAAAAAAATAGGGAAAATTTTATCAAGAAATTATCAAGGATTTTATCAGAGAATTTATAGGGGGAATAAAAAATAAAATTGAATTCAATTGTTATTTAAAAACAAAAATAATAAAAGTAAAAATGGAAGAGTTACAAAAGAAAACAGTTAAGGAATTATATCAAATTGTTAAAGACCGAGGCATTAAAAAAATGTCTAAATCGAATAAACCTGAACTCATTGAAGTGTTGAGTAATATTCCAGAAGTTATGGAAGAGATGCGAAATCTTCAGAAACAAAGAATCATTCTTGACGAACCAATACCTAAGATTAATGTTCGAGCTCTAAAACCAAAACCAAAACCCCCAACCATATCAATTAAAAGTTTGGAAAGTAAAGTTGTTAAACCAATAATGAAAGATATTAACAAGTTCGCAGATTGGATACTATCTTATGTGCCAGAGCCCCCTAAAAAGATTGTAGATAAACGAATAGAAAGTATGAAGGAAAAGTTTAACAAAATATTTAAACGTTTAAATCAAAAAGAAAATTTGAATGAAAAGGCTGATCAAATAAGAAAACGCTTTGCTCCGAAAGAAAGTCTGAAAGAAAGATTTAAAAGAACGTTTAAAAAATCTACCACTGAATATGAAGAAGAAGAAGATTTCACCCCAATAGAACAAGAAACAGCGTTTGATAAGTATCTGAAAACATACAGGATATATGGTAATAAAGGGTATGATGAAAAGGTATTTATCAAAAAAATCAAACCAAAAGTTATAGAATTAATTAATCAGCATAAGAAACCGCTAAAGGTGAAATTTATTTTTACCTGTAAATTTATAAAAGAGAATCCTAATACACTAAATTTTGATGAAGCATATCCACCATTTCATACTAAACAACCAGAAACGATAACAGAGTCAACTGATTTACCTAATTTATTCGATGTGATGGTTGACTATCAACTTGAGTCGTTTAAGAAGTTTACAGAAAATGGTTCAGGTTGGGTATTTGATCAAGTGCTATACTTTGATATAAAAATTGACCCATTTGAGCCGCTTTTAGGAAGTTCTTATATCCCATTACCAAAAATTTTAGCAAACAAAAAGTCAATTGTTAACCCTAAGAATGAAAATGATAATAAGTGTTTTAGACACGCAGTAGCAGAAGGTGCATTTCCCAGAGATGTTCACCGGGAGAGGGTAAATAAAGAGCTGATAGAGAATGAAGAGAAGTTGAACTGGGGAGGAATAAATTTTCCCACCGAATGGAAAGATATTGATAAGTTTGAAAAGCAAAACAACTACTACGCGATTAATGTCTATGGATATAATAATGATGATGATAAATGTGGAGTATACCCTCTAAGAATAAGTGATAAACAAAGTGGTTATTTGATAAACTTACTTCTAATATCAAACGATGAAACAAACCACTACTGTTTGATAACTAATTTTAGCGGATTGGTAGTTTCACAAGTTACTAAACATAAAGCTAAGATTTACACATGCTATAGGTGTCTTTATCACACACATAAAAAGGAAACATTGGAAAATCATATGACATATTGCCGTGAAAACGAGCCTGTTAGGAGTGAAATGCCAATGGATAAAGATGGAAATCCTGAATATATTAAATTCATTAATTATTACAAAAAAATGCGGGTACCCTTTGTTGTATATGCAGACTTTGAGTGCTATCCAGAGAAAATAGATACCTGCTCACCAGATGAAAGTAAAAGTTTTACTAAACAATATCAAAAGCACAAACCATCTGGTTACTGTTATATAATAAAGTTTTTTGATAAAAATTATGAAATCGCTATTAAACAATACACCGCCAAATCCCCAGATAAAGATGTGGGAAAGAGATTTATTAAAGAATTAGAGAAGGATGTTAGAGAAATTTACAAAAATATCAAACCTAACAAGAAATTGAATTGGATGACACAAAGGGAAAAATTCAATCATAAAAATGCCGCCATTTGTCATATATGTGAGGGTGAATTATTGGAAAAAGATAAGGTAAAAGACCACTGTCACTATACAGGAAAGTATAGAGGGGCGGCTCATAGTAAATGTAACTTAAATTATAAAATTACAAAATTTTTCATACCAATTATCTTTCATAACCTATCAGGATATGACTCACATCTTTTTATTAAGAATATTGGTATAACAAAAGGTAAAGTAGATTGTATACCTAATAATGAGGAAAAATATATTTCTTTTACAAAACAGATTTTACTTGATAAATTTTTAGATAAAGAAGGTAAGGAAAGAGAAGTGAAGTGGGATCTTAGATTCATAGATTCATTCAAATTTATGCCAACCGGTCTTTGTAGTTTAGTTGATAATCTTACAAAATGTGGAAAGTGTGAGGCCTGCAAACCATGGGATTGTATGAAGAGATACATAGAAGATGAAAAGATTGTTCAGTATAAAGGTATTGGTAATTGTGAAAAATGTAAGAATTGTTTATTAGCAAAAAGTAAGTGTCTTTCTCCAAAAGATGAGAAATTAACTGAAACGAAAAAGAAATTTGGAAATAAGATGTATTTAATGTTGAGAAAGGGTGTATTTCCATATGATTGGTTTGATAGCTTTTATAAACTAAATGAAACTAAACTCCCACCAAAAGATGCATTTTACTCAAAACTAAACGATGAACATATAACAGAAGACGACTATCAATATGCTAAAAAGGTATGGGAAACTTTTAATATGAAAACAATGAGGGATTACCACAATCTATATCTTATTTCAGATGTACTATTTTTAATGGATGTATTCGAGAATTTTAGAGATGTTTGTCAAAAGAATTATGGTTTAGATCCTGCTCACTATTATACAGCACCCGGACTAGCTTGGGATGCAGCATTAAAGATAACAAAAGTGAATTTAGAACTGTTAACTGATATCAACATGCTACTTATGTTTGAGAGAGGGGTTAGAGGAGGTATAACCCAGGTTTCTACTAGATATGCAAAAGCTAATAATCCATACATGAAAGAATATAATCCAAACCAACCAAAAAAGTATATTGTATATATTGACAGAAATAACTTATATGGTGAAGCAATGAGTAAACCACTGCCCACACATGGTTTTAGATGGATGACTGATGAAAATCTTAAAAATTGGAGGAATATCCCATGCATTTTAGAGGTTGATTTAGAATATCCTCATCACCTACATGATTTACATAATGATTATCCTCTAGCGCCAGAGAGAATCGTTGTTAATAAGGTGGAGAAATTAATCCCAAACCTTAAAAACAAGGAAAGGTATGTAGTTCACCGCGAGGCCTTGAAAATTTATGAAAGTCTAGGATTAAAAATCACAAAGATTCATAGTGGAATTACATTTGAAGAGTCAGCTTGGTTAAAACCTTACATTGACTTGAATACTAATCTAAGATCAAAAGCAGTTAACGAATTTGAAAAAGATTTCTTCAAGTTAATGAATAACTCTGTCTTTGGTAAAACAATGGAAAACATTAGAAATAGGGTAGACATTAGATTAGTTACAAACCAAAAAGAGGCTAAAAAATTAATAAAACAACCTAATTATCAACATCGTACTATCTTTTCTGAAAATTTAGCAGCTATCCATATGAAGAAAAAAAAGATAAAATTCGATAAACCTGTTTACTTAGGAATGTGTATTTTAGATTTAAGCAAAACAGTAATGTATGATTTTCACTATAATTATATCAAACTTAAATATGGAGAAAAGGCTAAATTGTTATACACAGATACAGACAGCTTTATATATGAGATAGAGACAGAGGATTTCTATAAGGATATCAGTCTAGATGTTAGAGAAATGTTTGACACTAGTAATTATCCTAAAGTTCACCCATCTGGTATTGAGACAGGTGTAAACAAAAAATTAATCGGTAAGTTTAAAGATGAATGCGGGGGTAAGCAGATAATTGAATTTGTTGGACTAAGACCAAAGCTATACTCTATATTGATGGATGGTGGTAAAGAGATTAAAAAAGATAAGGGGGTAAAAGCATCAGTTGTAAAAAAGACAATAAGTCACAATAATTACAAGGATTGCCTATTCACTAAAGAACCTCAAATGAGGCAGATGAATGTAATTAGAAGTCACTTACATGATGTTTATACCGAAACCATTAATAAAGTTGCACTATCTGCTGATGATGATAAGAGAATAATTAAAGAAGATGGAATACATACTTATGCTATCGGACATTATCTTTTCAAAACAGAATCTGGTGGGAGTTCAGTATCATAAGATACAATCTGTAACTCCTCCCTTACAAAACCGCGTCTAGGTCCATCTACTAAATAATACAAAACTGGTTGATTAGATGAAACAACGCTGCGTGCAATATCAAAAACTTTAATACTCCAAATAGGATCTGTAGCTCTTCTTCGTTCTCCACCTTCAAGCTCACCAGGAGATAATAAATATCTAACTTTAACATCAACTGGCAGCCTAATTTCATCAAGACCGACAACTCTCTTATATTTTTTAGGTTCAATATCAACTTCTTTCTGTTTTATAGCCTTATCAGGCTCTTTACCAGTTATTCTTGTTGGAGTATTGTTCAAAGTTTTTAGAATATCAGGTAATCGTTTCACCCATACTCTTGACCTTTCATCACTAATCATTTCTTGTGCATATTGATGACTAAATAATCTTTCGCCTAATATTCTGTTTGCTCTTTCAACAAATGCTTGAGCTCTATGGTTTCCGGCTTCACTTCTCTGGATTTTTACATTATGGTAATTCATAAGTTTTGTAACCTCACCCATAAATTCTTTTCCAGGATCAACCATTAATGTTTTAGGGTATTTTAACTTCCTGGAATATATTTTTTCAAAACCATTTGAAATTTCCCGACTTTCTTTTGAGGTTAATGGTTCTGCATCTTTGTATCTCGAGGCAACATCAACCACAACTAATGTGTATTTATATGTTTTTCTTCCAACTCTATCATGAGGTAAAAATAATAAATCTGCTTGGTGAATCTGATTCGGCTTATCCACAGTCCAGTGTGGTCTTGGAATATACTTGGGAGCTGGCAGATATATTTGCCATATTGCCTGTTTCCGAAGCCATTGTTTTGCTTCATCATCATCCGATTTGCTTTTTTGCGCTAATTTAGAGATAGCAGAATATCCTTTCCAATACCCTTCAGTCGAATAATATATTCGCTCGAATTTTTTTGATAACTTTCTTTCGTTACTCATTTAAAGATTAACCAAAGTATCTTATAAATAAATATGGTAGCCGTATCTGAAAAAATTAACCCAAACAGGATTCCAAGAGCTCCACTAGGGTTGAAAGAGGAATCAATATTGAACAGAATTACGCTAAATCCTTCATCAGCTAATCCAGGAGAAACCTTGTATATAAATATTCCTAAACTTTCAGAAAATTTAGTGATTGTGCCGGGAAGTGTCTCCCTTGTATTTAACTTAAATGTTGAGGGCCATGAAGATAACACCCTTGTTAATAATGTAGGTAGTAACCTTGTATCCAGACTCAGGGTTCTTTTTGGTGGTGAAACACTACAGGATACTCAAAGATACAATCTATTTCAAACATACCACGACTTATTCTTAACAGATGAAGAACGCGAGGATAGATTAAGACAGGGTATTTCTTCTGAAAACATGAGAAAGCTCCGGACAAATGCAGGTGATAAGGTAGACACAGATTTGAAGGAAGTAGCTCTTGCAGCAGTACACAATACCAAGTATCATATCCTACTAAACCATCCTATTCTAAACGATCATGGGGTTTTCTACCCAAAGGCATTAGAACATCAACTAATCTTTGAGATTACGCTGGCTCCAGTTAACGATATTGTTGTTTATTCTGACGCGACTAAGGCCCCAAATTACAAAATCACAAACCTTGAGATGGAATATTCTTGTATATCAAGCAAATACTTAGCTCGCGAAGCACAAGCGGCTTATCAGGTTGGTAAAGGATTCTATTATGAAAATGTCACCCTACACAAAACTTTCACCATATACAGAGATACAGACAGCGTTATAAACCAGCATATTAATCTACCTAGAAGGACAATCACAGGCATATTATGTTTGTTTATATTACCATATGGTAAGGGGGCAAGAGATTCTGAGAATTTTTTCAATCCTGGTATCACCTCAATCAATATCGATGTTAATGGGGTGCCAAATCGTTTCTACTCTAAGGGAATGGTACCTTCAGACCTATGGGAGTCGGTAAAGAAACGTTTCGGACCGTCCGGAGGGGGGCACTCGGTAAATGAAAAGGATTTTTATAATAATAAGTTTGCATTGTGGTTAGATTTGAGAACTCACCCAGATAATGATATTCATGGAGGAGGGTTAGCATTAAACAATGCACAAGATGGTGTAAAAATTGAAATAAAAAGAAAACTTAGTGGATCTGATATTATGACTTGTTACATGTTTGTGGTAGCTGATGCGTTAATGGAGGTTATGGAATCAAACTTAAGATCAATCATATACTAACCGAAGGGAAGAACTTAGTTAATCAGTCTAAAGACCTCCTCGCTTCGTGAAAAAAGAAAATATGGAAGAATTAAGAGATAAAATTCCTTTTCACTGTATTATAACCGGACCAACAAATTGTGGAAAGACAAAGTACATAATAGATCAACTCAGAGGCCCCTTTAGAAAATTGTTTGAATTCATTGTTTTAATATGTCCAACTTATTCTAAAAATAAAACATATCATAATTTTGCTGGAGGAGATAAACGTTTCTTTGTATTATCACCGGATGCTAGTAACATTGATGAGATTAATGAGTTATTAACTGACTGTCAAACGTTATTTTCAGGAACAAATACGCTAATAATTTTAGACGATTGCGCTGTTTCGTGCGATCTGAAAAAAAGATCAAACAAGTTTATAGATTTAGCATTTTCTGGAAGGCATCATGGTTTATCAATGTGGGTTCTAACTCAGCAATTAACATCTATAGCAAAACCATTCCGTGAAAATGTAGCTTGCGTTGTTACTTTCCATAACCCATCGCAAAAAGGAATGAAGATGTTTTTTGAAGATTATGGAGGTGATTTAGACTCAGAAACTAGTAAAAAGTTTGTAGAACTGCTGAAAAAAGAAAAATATTCAAGACTTTGTTTATCTTTACGACATCCATTTAATTGCTATTTGGAGATCCCCGAGGTTATTTTCGCATAACGGTGAAGCGGAAAGCTGTTTTAAAAGAATCAATGTTGTATTACAAATTTAAAATATGTCAGAAGTTGAAGATTATATTAGTGAGATAAAAGATGAGGTAAAAACTGGAGTAAAAGATAATTATAATACCGAACGAAGAGAGGAACATGAAATTGAGATAAAACAAGAATCACTAGCCATTCTCGCAGCTCTTGGAACCACAAAGGAATATTTGGGAGTTGATATGAGTCTTGGTGATATAAAAAAATTATCGGTAAAAGACATTGAAAAATATTTTAATAGATATCAGGCAGTATTGGGTAAGAAAATTAATGGAGGGTTGGTAGATTCATCTCTTCAATTAATTTCTAAAGTTATTTCTTACATGGTTCCTGTGGATGATATAGAAGCTCTTTGTGTGGATTTGAAAAATGATGATTTGGTTAATCGCGAACTGACAAACATTGTAGGGCTCTTAGCATTGAAAGCAGGAAGATTGGCAGCACTTGCTAGCGGACTATTCCAGATTGCTAAACACGTTAAAATAGATAAAATCAGCGAAGCTCAGCCCGCTCTTCGAGCAGAAAAACAACAAGTTACAAGTAAAAATATAGATGATTCCAACACAACTGAGCAGGCTATTGAGCAGGCTATTGAGCATACTAATTAACACAACTGAGCAGGCTATTGAATATAAAAATAAATAATGTTGGTAGAATATAAAAGAGATATGGAAAATGAAAATCAAAAAGCTTTAAAACTTATTGCAGATGTTAAAAGGATTCTAGATCATAAAAACCAACAAAATAAAGAAATTAAAAAAGATATTGAGATGCTAAAAGAACAACTACGTAGTGGTGTAAGCAAAACTTATCCAGATACCGATTTAAAGATTCTTTACTTTGTGAAATAAAATAATAATGAGTAACCAAACAGAACAAATCGAGCAAAGCTCTCCCCAGCAAAGCCGGAGTGAAGGAGGAACAGAAGTTGATGATCGGGATGAAGCCCCTCCCCGCTTTACGGAACAAATTACAATGGATCCTCCCCCTAAAATGAAAGATGCAAAAAAGAAAGAGAAAGACCCTAAAAAGGTTGCTGCTGGTAAGAAATTAGCTGAATATAATAAAAAAGCAAAAGAAGCGTTAGCTAGAGAGGAAATGAAACGAGAAAAGGAACAAGCTGAGACTAAAAATGAAAATGGAAAAGCGTGGCTTCCAGAGCTATCTTTTACTACTGTATTATCAATACTTGGAATAGGTTTTACAGCATTTGATATGTTTATGAGATATTACAAAAATAGAATACCTGATTTATCCCAAGTTCCTACTAAAATTCCACAATCAAATATTACTAACCAACCCCCTCATCCACCACAACCACCAAAAAAAAGAATGATATGAGGAAAGTAGTTTCAGCGTAGCTGACCGGCAAAGCCGATTTAAAGATTTCTTTCTGATGTAGTAAAAAATCATGTCAACCGAAAACAAACTTGTGAAAACTGTTACTGATTCAGCAGTACTTATTGGGTTAGCAGCTGCTGTTGGTTATGTATCTAAAAAGGTTATGAGAGAATCATTTATGAACGACCCATCCTCAAGTATTACAAATTATGCAAAATGGGTGGCTGTATTGTCGGGAAGTATGTACCTAAAAACATATTTAGAGGATCAAAATATTTTACCAAAATAATTATGGCGACAATAGCAATGATGTTAGGAGGAGCTGTATTAAATGCTACCGCCTTTGTTGGCGGATCATATCTTGCAAAATATCTCTCAGGAGATAAAACGGATACAGAGAAAATAAGACACGATAAGGCATTAGAAAAATATCAAAAAGATTATGCAGAATATCAGGAAAATAGGCAAAAACTAATTGATTGGGAAATGAAGAAAAAAGATGAAAAATATCAAGCAACAAAAAATCTTTCAAAAACAGATGAAGCTTTAGAATTGTATGCTCAAATGCACGAACCAAAATTTGCAGATTATTATAGACCAAGCAAAAACCAAAAGATGGGTGAAATGTTATATGTGGGCGGTGGTATGATGGCATTGGGGTATGCAGCTAGTAAATTTTTATAAATTATAAAAAACATTAATTGTTTTATAATTAAAGCATTATTTATATATTTGATATATGTTTACCCCAAGTTTTTATATTAATATCAACATGCAATAAATTTAAAATTTTTACTATTTTTATATTACTACCTGTGGAAATATAAAGCTTTTTAAATAATTCATATAACTCTTTTAGTTTTTCTCTATCTTTTAATTTAACTGCTATATTTCTTAACAATAACATGTCATCAATTGTAATTATTCCTTCTGTATTAAATTTTCTTAGTGTATAATAGTAAATATTATCATAAATATCTATAAATTTCATTGTTTTTTTTTTTTATTTTTTTTTTATCTTTAAATTATAATTCTTTTTATATTTTACAAACATAACTTTTTGGTCTAAAGATTTCTTACTGATGAGTAAAAATTATGGCAGAAGGAGGAGATATGACAAAAGAAATACCAGACTTTGAACCAACTGATCTAGACGATGATGATGTTGATAGAGAAAATATGGAAATGGAACCAATATCGCCAACCACCCGTCTAATTAACCCTGATGATAATGATGATGATGGAGATGGTACATTTTATCAAAGCCCAAACACATCTACATCTATTGATCAGGGCTATCTTGGTTATTCCGAATATATGGCTGAAAGAAAACGACTTCAATGGGGAATAAAAGCTGAAGAGAAAAAACCGGTAGATATTAGAGAAAGGGATGAGGAATATGACAGAAGGCGAGAAGCAGGTCAAGAACTCAAACGTTATATACCAGCTTACAATCCTAATGATAGTACATTTAATGTAACATATGGGAAAGATGGTAGTATATTAGCAGAATTTAGTAATAGGAAGGGTTCTGTACCGCATATCGTGCTTACTAAAGATAAAGTTCTTATGCTTGAAGATTTACCAAAAACAATGAGAAAAGCTCTAGGTGCTGATTATGAAAGCATGTTGAAAAAATATAATGATACTATATCACAATTAAATGAAGAAAAAGAAAAAAATATAGAATTAAAAAAAATTGCAGATGGATTGATGGTAGAAATAAATGTACATCCGCAGGAGATTAGTAGATATGAAGAAAAAGAAAAAGAACTACGTCAATTCATTGAGAGACAAAAGGTAGAAAAATCAGAAAATAAAAGTCTTTTTGATGAAACTGCTAAACAGAATATAGAATTAAAAATACAAATCGAAAAACTTTTGAATGAAACAAAATTATACAAAGAAGAAATAGATAAATATAAGAAGGGGCAGTCAAATTTAACAATGTTAGAACGTGGTAAAGAAAGATTACAAGCCGAAGTTGATAAATTTAAAGAACTAGCAAGAAAGAATATTATTTTAAACCAAGAACAAATAGCTGATCTGGAGAGTAAAAATGAAGAAATACTTAAAAATTTACCATTACGAGAGCGAATAAAGTACATATTCAAAAAGTATGGTTTTACAGTATTTGCAGTTGTAAGTGCTGTTGGTGTTGTTATTGGTGTTATAGTTTCTAATCTTTCTAGAGGCTTATCCACATTAGGGAAAGGTGTTGGTAATAGGTTTAAAGCTATTGGTAAGAAACTTGGTGAAATATTACCCGGAATGGTTGGAGCAATTGTAAGCTTTTTGTTCAAAACAGCGGGTGAGGTAATTAGCTTTTTAGGTAAGAATGCTTGGTTGTTGATAATGGCTGTGGTTCTATATTTTGTGGAAAGTGTAAAGAAGAGAAAGTAACAAATTTCAGCGAAGCTGGGCGACAAAAGTCGATCTAAAGATAACATGTTGATCAGTAAAATACAATATGGATGACTACAAGAGAATTTACGGTATAGCAGACCACGAGCAAATTCAGGCAGAGCCCTCGATTTATCCTAATTTGCCTGTTAATTCAGATCCAGTCAATTTCAGATTACAAAAGTCATGCGAAGTACTACAAAATCTTGAGAAGGAAATTAAACATTACGAAGATGTTAGGAAAAAGTATAATCGAGCGAGAGGAATATTTACAAAAATAAGTGTTTGTAGTGGGATATTTTCAGTTATTCTATCTACAAGTGGACTCGGAACCTCTCTTACTGGTTTTGGTGCTGTTGTTGGTATTCCATTAGGAGCTGTGGGGGGTATTTGTGGGGTAATATCGGTTGGATTCGGTTCTGCTTCTAAAAGACTTTCTCATAAAGTTAGTAAACATGAACAGACAGTTTCTCTGGCAAAAGCAAAAGTAAATACCATTCACGACTTGGTTTCAAAGGCACTAAAAGATAACGCTATATCTGACCAAGAATTTTCGTTAATTTTATCAGAGGTTGATAAGTTTGAAAAATTAAAACTAGAAATCTGCCAAAAAGCTAGGAAAGATACAGAAAAAAACTTAAATATGAATCAGATAAGAACAGAGGTTCGAGAGGAAATATTAAAGGAACTGATCGAAGTGAGGGGAAGAACCGATCGAGAACACTGAAAATTTCATATGAGAGAACTGATGTGGGATTTAATTGTTTTGCTGGTTATCGGACGGAGTCCTCCCCAGCGAAGGTGGATTAGAAAAGAAATGTTTTAAAGACTTTACATCTTATTCTAAACACTAGGAATAAAATGTTATTATTCAATGATTTCAAAACCCGGTACCCAAACGTTAATATTGATAAATTTACATTTATTAATGATTCATATGGGGGGTATATTAAATGGAAAGTTAATGGAACAACAGTTATGTCAAATGATGATCCTACTGGAAAAACCTGGACCGACGATCTTTCTTCTAATTTGAAAACATTATTATGGAAAGATTTAGGCTTAGAAAAAAAAGCTAAAGTTGGTTCGTTTCCAAAAAGTTTAACCACGACTAACCAAAGCTACCCCATACCTGCTATTAAATTTGATGACTTCACACCTGATGTAACAAAAACTCTAACCTTTCTAGATATATACGTTTCAAATACTAAGAAATTCACAGCAAATATGAGAAACATATTTAAATCACAAGTTGTAACATTTAATTCTGCAAAGGAATGTAAAAGATGGTTGAGTAGGCCTGATATTAATTACTGGCCACAGCAACTTAACTTTGCGGTTTGGTGTGCAACATCTGGGTGTGGTATAAGTCTTTTTGAGAGTCTAAATTATCCTAAAGTAATTAATAGTTTTATAAAGTTTCATATATATTTCACAATAAGAAGAATATTATATGAATTGAAACTACCCTTGCCAGATGAAAAACCTTTTTCGTTAACTAATAATCCATATAATAAAATTGCATATAATAGATTGTGCAAAGAGTTTGGTGTTAGTAATAATTCTGATTTTAGATGGAAAGGCGGAAGAAATCATGGTTTGGGTGATATATTTATTTATTACAGCTCTGGCGGAAATGAAAATTTATATATTGTTAGAAATTATGATCATGATGCAAATACTTGGCCCGGGCAAAATAAATTTTCTGATGAGGGTTATAAAGATGGAGATGGAAATAAAATCTCATTTATTAGAAATGATGTATTTAGTGGTTTCAAATATGCTTGGTTCATACCTATGGATGGATATGGACTCACTAAAGCCGGACTTGGTAGATTGAATCGATCTGCTGAAGCTTTTGTTTACTGTATATTAGGTGCGCAAGTTAACACTAGAAGTTCGATTTACGGTAATGGTGGTGGTGCAATAGAGACGCAACAAGAATTCTTGGCTTTATTTGAAAGTAGTGTTATTGAAAACGATATTTCAAAATCTATACAAAATTATCAATTAGCTGTACAGGAAGCGAAATTAAGACTTGATTTAGCTATTGCTCCTGGTGTGTGGTTGATGCCAAGTAATATGATCATAAATACTGAGAGCGTGGTTGGTTATAATAATAAACTTTTGAAAGCGAGTAATGATATGAATTTTGGAGTGAATAATTCCTTAAACACTGAAGCAAAACAAGTTGGAATAAGTCATAACTTAGGATCTTCAAAGGTAAAGTTACCTCATATTCTCCTGAAAGGAAAAACTGAAACAAAGAGACCCTACGGACTGTGGAGCAAAAACCAACAGGAACCAAAAACCTCAACGAAAACAGACACGATGAAACAGGAAAATAATATCGGTTCAACGCAACATGAAAAGAATATATTTGCATTTATAATTGTAGCGGGTGGCTTAGCGTGGTATCTATTTCGGTAGTTCATGAGTATTTCACGTGATTATGATTGTTTGTAAATTAGTGTTCACGTGTAGAACAATAGATTGCATACTTTTACGACATAGCAACAAGCAAAATGTAAAGCGGTTTTAAAGTTTGAAAGTAGATTTTATATTTACTTTTAAAAGGTCGGTTTCTAACGTCGCTCAGGAATGTGATTACGTCAATGCAAATTTTTGTTAAGGTTTTTATTATAAAAAATTTAAAGATGAATATGAAGTAGCTAAAACAAATCGGTCTAAAGACTTCCCCACTACGTGGAAAATGTTAAGCATAACAATGTATGGGTCTGAATCTAGGATTTATTTAGATCCTCCGCTTAAAAACGTTCGAGAGATACAACTCCTAGATTGTAATATAAAAACTAAAAGAGTTATTAATTTCAAGGAACAACAGATATTTTTCGATGAAAGGAATAATCAACCCATAATAACAATGCAACCCGGCACATATTTGTTGCGTGATATTCAATCAGTCTTTATTAAATTTTATAGGTCAAATATAACATTAATTGAGGGTGATACTATTGACTATCTTTATTCAAATAATAACTTCAAAATTAAACTTACGAGAGGGCTACAAATTGGTTTTGGGTTGCCTGAAATAATAAATCCAAATAAATTATACTCCATAAATATTCAGATTAAGGAGCCGCTAAGACTTATGTGTAGTATAGTGGATAATAAATTTTCATATATGAATAAAACCAAATATGGAGAACTTGTGAAACTCGTGCCATCACAACTACTTGCAAACATACCCTCAAAGGATTATCCAGCAATTCCAGTTCAAAAATATGAAAGTGTTATAAATCACTTTGATTTAAGTATATTAGACAATGAATGGGAAAAAATCGATTTAAAGGGTACACCCATAACTTTTAGTTTAAGATTTAGATAAATTTCTTTTTGTTATGTAACTATTATTTGAGTTATATAACATAATTAGTAGTAACAAAAATATAATATTATTCATCTGGTAAAGAATTAAAAATTTCTTGCTCCTCAATATCATAACACCAATCCACAACTCTTTTTGGGCACCATGCTTTAATTATTAAATCATTATGCAAGTCTTTGTAAAATGCCTCTTTGTGTGCAATCTTATATTCATTTAAAAAAACACTTACACATAATTTTTTAATAAAAAATTTTTTATCAAAGGCATCAATATTACATTTCTTATCATAATAAGCAAGATAAACACCGTTTTTATAAAAATGATCAAGTGCTTCATGGTTTTCAAGAACCCAACAACCAAAATAATTATAATAATAATTATATTCTTCCTTAAAGTAGTATTCATTAGCATTTTCCAAAAGTTCTTTTACAAATTCATTAACGGATATACCATCAACAGCAAAATCTTTTTTTTTATATAAACTTATATCTCCTTCAAAATAATAGTTATCATCCTTAGCATAATATTCAACATTCACACTTATATTATTTTTAGGTATTATACCACTTTTATAAAAATATATAACATCAGAAAAATATTCTCTATTTTTTGATAAATTTTTTAATAAATCTTCTTTTATTTCCTCAATAAAATCACAAATGCTAAGTTTTTCTAAATTAAAATATTTAAATTCAATATAATTATCTTGTTCAGTTTGTATCATTTTTCTTTTTCTTTTTTTTATTATTTTTGTTTTTAAATAACAAATTAATTAATTTTTTTTGTTATATAACTTAATTTTTTCATAACATTCTTTACAAAATGCCTTCTGTCTATTATGTTCACATATTTGTGATCCCCCACAATCCTTACAAAAATTTCTTTGTTTTCCATGAATACATATTCCTTTACCTTTACATTCTTTACAACGTGCTTTCTGTTTTTTATGCTCGCATATTTGTGATCCTCCACACTCTTTACAATACGTCCTTTGTTTTTTATGTTCACATATTTGTGATCCTCCACAATCTTTACAATAAGCTTTATTTCTATTATGTTCACATATTTGTGTTCCTCCACAATCTTTACATCTTGATTTCTGCCTTTTATGAATACAATAATAATGATACTTAATAGTTTTAAGTTCTGAAGTTGGTGTAGGAGTTTGTTTCTGAAGATTTCGCATCTCTTCCATAACTTCTGGAATATTACTCAACACTTCAATGAGTTCAGGTTTATTCGATTTAGACATTTTTTTAATGCCTCGGTCTTTAACAATTTGATATAATTCCTTAACTGTTTTCTTTTGTAACTCTTCCATTTTTACTTTTATTATTTTTGTTTTTAAATAACAATTGAATTCAATTTTATTTTTTATTCCCCCTATAAATTCTCTGATAAAATCCTTGATAATTTCTTGATAAAATTTTCCCTATTTTTTTGTATTTTTTTTTTTACCTATAAATTCTCTGATAAAATCCTTGATAAATCCTTGATAAAATTTTTCCATTTTTCCATTTCCACATTTTTTTTAATTTGTCCTAAAACCCCCATTTTGTCACTACTAGTTTTGTTCGGGCAACATAACTCGAGAATTCGGGTGAAATCACACGCGCTATATGAAGAGTTTCAAAACACGACGTTTCAGTCCGAAGCTTATATTTCATAAAACCACGTATATTTACAAGAAGTTAACAAGAATTACAAGAAGTTGCAGCGGAACGACCCGTCCTCAGCAGTGAATCGACTTTTGTATATAGCGAAATGACCTCGATAAGCAGCGAAACGACTTTGTAGCGAAACGACCGCACACCTAAGAGATTACCAAATAGTCTTGAAGCAATCTCCGAACAAATTTTAACAGGCAAAAAAAAAACATCCACGAAAGTATTGCTATGATTATTTTACCATGGAGAACAAAGCAAGTTGTAAAGATTGTTTTGAGCAAAGTGACTCTTTCATTATTTGGTTTCGTGACACATTTACTGGATCACATTCTTATCAGATAAATGTGATACCCCATTATTCACATCGGAATGTATCTGACTCCGACGATTGAATCGGCCAAGTTTTTTATCATATCGGAAACGGCATCTAGTGGCCACAAATCGGCACCGATTCCGAACCATCGGAAAATTGATTGGGTCTGTTTCCGTTGATCGGGTTGCCTATTTATATTTGGACGCGTTCCCAAAGAACATTTGAAAATTGCTTACTGTACGACCTACTCAGGCTTTAAGGTTGGCTAATTATTAATTAATCTTAATACCACTTTATTATATCCCAACTAAGCAATCTTGGAATTTAGAGTAATCTGATTGGCTGGCTATCTCAGGATGTTCAACACTATTCATCTCCTACCGGGAGAACAGTTCTGGGGTTCTTCAAAGGCCTTGTGCAAATGAGTTTTGGTCAAAAAGACAACTAATTTTGGAACTAAAGTTTAAAGTTACTTTAATGTGACTGAGCCTCAGTGCTTCACTAACTTATACTAAGACAAGAACTGTTTTAGGGTATCTGTGTTGTGGTTCAATTTTATCCTAATTGGTTCAAAATCAATTTTCCTTTAATTTGTTTCAAACTCATTATCATTACATTACCATAACCAAAACAAAAGAAAACCAAATCTGAACCAAGGATAAAATTGAACCACAACACATACTTAAGTCACTATTGGCCAAGACTGAAGAGAATAATTCAATTTCTACAAATAAAGTGGCTATAGCAGTGGTTAACATTGCTCAGTCACAACTTGGTAAATATTTAACCACTGTTCAACTCAATTTGAGAGAATGACTGTGTAGTCTAATCTGCTGTGATTACCGTAATTTGTGATTCTATTGTTTATGTCCTTTGTTCAAAAGCTAAATGTTAACAAAACAAAGCTATTATGCCAAGTTTCCTCAAAATACATACAGAACATGTTGCTTGTCCGGATATACTGTATTCCCCCTCAGGACATGGTGTAGGTGTGTCAGCAGGATTCAGACAAGAGTGGCCAGCATCACATGCTTTGCATGTAACTGCACCAGTTTCATTGGCAAAAGTACCAGGAGGGCAGGGTTGCGGTGTATTCAGGGGAGAGGGGCAGTGATGCCCCAAGTTACATGGAATGCAGTGTGTACCATTGCTGTATGTTCCAAACTACACATGTCAAGGAAAAAAGATGGTTACAAACTATCACTACAGACGTGAGCTTCACATAAAACATCAACCAGGAGATATCCTGTTTAATCACATAATTGTGAAACACTAACACCACCAAAAATTTAATGTGTAGCACAGTACTTTTGATAAGAAGTGAGGTGCTCCACAAGTGATGAAGTAAAAGTTTTGAGTGTTTGAAATCAAAAATGCAAAGTTGGGTGGCAATTCACCTGATGCATTTTGTTTGCATCATTAACATGTTTGAGGGGGGAAGGGGTAAGGCATCATATGTAGCAGCTGTTGCACCTGAGGTCTTGTGTTATTGGTTCACAATCCAAGGAATGAACATGTGAAAACAATTAACAATAGACTACGTCCTGTGCCTGTGTGAGGCAGGGTCAATTTGCAGACATTATGACTTCTGTGTTTGCAAACAAAACCCAAACAAACAAAACCCAAACAAACAGAAATCTCTTAAAATCACATTGCGGGTTCTAAGCAAGCAAGATGAAGAGTAGTCACTTGCAGTCCCAAATGTGATTTGTAATGTTCACTTGAAAAATCACCTGTGGATGTACAGTATAGTAACCAGAGTTATTGACTGCATGATAAGTACTTACTGGACATGATACAGGAGAAAGGGCTGGATCCACACATATTTTACCAGCAGGACAGGAGAAACATTCAGTTGAAGCTTCAGGTGAATACTGGTAAAATAAACAGGCAGCTATATTGAAAGTGCTAATGTAGAGCTTTAATAGGAAGTTGTTATAAAGTTAATTAGTGCCTTATATGCACCCTTTCACATATCAGGGCCTCCACAGAGCCTTTCTCTGTTTGCTATCAATGACAACTCTTGTCTCCCCCCATGACTTCTATCCTGCTTCCCTCTTCTCTCCTTCTACTATTTGCCTCAGTGTGGGTTTCAGTACACCTGTAGTCCTCCCTACTCACAGGGAGGATGGTATCTATACTAACATACCCACAGCTCAAGACCAAAGCCATGGTTAGAATTAATTTTATTGGTGGCATAATGGTGCATTGTACAAATCCTCAGATACCCAGTGGTTAAAGATTGCTTGTCACTCGATTGCTTGATTGATCGTCACTGTTGACTCTTTATGTGTCAATATATAACAACACAAATTCTCCTTTCTGGTTCCAACCATTAAATAATGATAGCTGTGTCTGGAGAATGCATCATAATGTCAACACAGTGCATTACTGGTGTTTATACTCAAATTCTTATCAACTGTTTTCATTACTACATATTGATACCACTAGACAAATATAATGTTAATTACTTAAATGGGACATAAAGGGGTTGAGACTTAAAAGTCAATGAACTGTTGTTATTGGAGCTATTCCATGGTCAGCTTTTGGTTGCAGTCAGAGCTATAAACTCATGTCAAAAGTTCCTTGATTGGGTGCCAGTGGCGTAACCCTTTAAGCCCCGATAGTGTCTTTCCAGATTTTACTCTGGCTAACGCCAGACGATTTTACTCATCACAGGGAGACCCCTCGGGGCTTAAAGGGTTAAAAACTATCTCCTTAACCCTTTAAGCCCCAATAGTGTCTTTTCAGATTTTACTCTGGCTAACGCCAGACGATTTTACTCGTCACAGGGAGACCCCTCGGGGCTTAAAGGGTTAAAAAAAACTGAGCAAACAACAACCATGATCAAAGTGGCTAATTGTTCACCGCTTTGGATAAGAGGAAATCTGAGTGCCATTTTACCTCAAAGGGCCACAGCAAGATTGGCCATAACATTAATATACCATCTATACTGAAGAACTGAGTCAATCCAGAACCAAAAAAACGCTCCATATTACCTGACCAAGATCACAAAGCACTGGCAAGGCATCCCTCAAAGGGCAGCGACTTCCAGCTGGACAAGCTGAGCAACGTGATTGTCCAGTACTATTAATATAATATCCTGGAGCACACTAAAAAAGGCAATGGTGATGCATTCAATTTACTGAGAAAAAGATCAGTGAAAACATGCCACAGGCTATCCACTCTCTCTTAAAAGTACCATTATAATGACTAAACTGTTTCATGTTAATTCTAAAAATGAAAACCACAGTTTAACCTTAAGAATATTTATTATTTATTCAAAATATTTCCCTGATTCTGATTGGCTAAAAGCACACGTTTAATTCACCATAACCAGTTACTGATGACCAAATTTGGAAGAATTTTGACTTTAACGAGGAAATGACATCAAAAATGCAGCGTTTTCGCAGGTTAAGGCACCATTAACCGAGAAGACCTGGGGACGAGCTTGTGTTATTTTGTTGTTTTGTTATATTGCTGGTGGGTGTGAAATTTGTGAAAATAAAGCTCATTTTCTCCTTTAAGTGTTTGAAAATATTTTGATAAAATAATAAAGCAGTTAATGAATTCGGCTTTCGTAGGATATGAAGAATTATGCGGATCTCGGAAGGGTGTTATCCACCTCGGCCTACCGTCTTGGTGGATAACACCTTCCTCGATCTGCTTAATTCTTCATAATTATCCTACTCGGCCTCATTCATTAATTGCTAAATATATGTAACCAATAGGATTGACTACCTACTGAGGGTTATTTTCCAGGTCATTGAATTTTTTTTTTTTTTTTTTTTTTGGGGGGGGGGGGTTCATACTTTTGGAGAGTAGAAACATGTAAACAAAAACAAACTTTAAAATAATTAAAACAAACTTTAAAATAATACATGTACTTTTGAGGGTTGCTGTTTTTACTTACAATTTATTAGTGGCCTGAAATGGTAGTTTACTGGGATGAATGCCAGTAATTGTTAGAACAAACAATGCCTACCTGGGCGCATGCTGTTTGGCCTTTTGCATCACTAAAGTAACCAGCAGGACACTCAACAGGTGATAACTGTGGATCTGCACACTTAAAGCCTGAAGCAGATAAAGTATGAAGTACAAAACATCAACACAATGTTGATTATGGGGATTGTATAGTGATGTTGGTGATGACAGTTTTAGGATGCTTGGACCTCCTTTTTTTACATTTAATATTTACAAGTTTGAGGACACACTAATCTGAGTCCGCTACAGGTCATTTGCCTATTCAGCAGCTATTAAAAACTACTTAACAACAATCTTGATCAAAAGTCCTTGGCACTTTACGAGTTTGTAAATAATTACTGGTCTGGCATTTAATAATTTATTTCTTAAATTTCAATTTTATATAAGTAATTTTATACTTTAGATGCACAGCTTCATTGGACATAAGTGATTTAGCTTTGTGGCTTCTCTGCTTGACAAAGTATCTATCTATCTATTGATCTATCTATCTATCTCTCTACACTGTTAATAGCCATAATCTTTCTGCTTGATTTTACTTGACCACAAGGCCGGTTCAACTCAGCTGGTAGAGTATCACTCACGTCTTTGCAAGGTAGAGGGTTTGAATCCAAACCTAGTCTTTTTGTAAGCTAAACTGCAATTCCTAAAAATTGCATTCATAATGCAAGGGTCAAATCTTAGCCTGCACATACAACCACCTGCCACTTATCACGTTCTGGGAATGAAAGACTGCTGTATTTGCTGGCAAGTCAAATCGTTGGTCCAAAATCTTTTACATCATTTTTTGAATGTGATCACCAGTTTAGGAACTGAACCTTGGGCAGTAAAATATCAACATCTACCATACATACCTCTTTCACATTCTATACAACTGGAAGATTTTGTCTCATTCGCATAATGCCCAAAGGGACAAGGTAGAGGACTTGGAGTTGCAAGTAATGGGCAGTAGTATCCAGCTGGACACTCACTACATTCTGTCTGGCCCTCTGGAGCATGGTGTCCTCGTCCACATGCAAGTGGTGCCAAACTCTTATCAGCACAGCTAATGCAAAGAAAAAACATCAAATTTTATTGGTGTTTGCTATAACTGATATTACAGTTGAAACGGGTATAGTCTTTTAAATATAATGTTATTGTCCAGATGTAAACCATACATGGGAAAAATCACTTTATTTAAAAGCATAATACTATGTTGTGTGTGCATATAAGTGTATGCAGAATTGCTGTGCTAATTAATGATAATGTAAATGAATGAAACAAAATAATAATACAAATGAAACAAACAGTAGCAAGGTTAAAAAACCGAGCCGGTTTGAGCTGAACAACTAGGCTATCTACAAAAGGGGCTGCGGGCAAGACTAGAACTTTGGTCCTCTGGACTGCAGCTCCAGTGGTCTAGCCAAGAGACCACACTCCATCCAACAATACACAAACAAAAAAATATATCAAAAGAGATATGGTAATACTACCACTAGACTAACAGCTGTGATTTTCCTTTCTCTTAACCCTTTCACTCCCAAGGGGTCTCCATTTGACGAGTAAAATCGTCTGGCGTTAGACAGAGTAAAATCTGTAAAGTCACTCTTGGGAGTGAAAGGGTTAAGGGAGATAGTTTTTAACCCTTTCACTCCCAAGGGGTCTCCATTTGACGAGTAAAATCGTCTGGCGTTAGACAGAGTAAAATCTGTAAAGTCACTCTTGGGAGTGAAAGGGTTAACAATGAATTCCTGAGTCTGTTTCATCGTTTTCATTACAGATGTAGAACAAAGTCTGTCTGTACACAGGTTCCACTTGGCAATACACATACAGTAAATTAAATTCCTGATTACACACTGAATAGAGATGGCTCAAAGGATGCCCAATGCATATAGTTATTCTACAGCATAACCACATGAAGATACTGATGATATGCAGGACACTTGATAACTTAATATCCTTATTGGCCAATCACCTCTGGAGCAAGAAATATGGGGTCAAGTGACAATAACGTTTCAACCTGCAATCTGTGGAAAATATTGGCCTGCACAACAGCCATTATTATGTGGTTACTGTCCGGCAGGTTTTCGGGCACAAGCAGAAGGGGGCTAAGCATTATAATTATTGCCAACGATTGTGCTCCACTCACACACATGCCTCCAAACCTGCAGAGATTCCTCAATAATAACAGACACTTAACGTATGGTCCCAAGGGAAACAGTTTGTTTTGTTTTCCCGAGCCCTGATGTTTCCCTTGACTTCGTCTTGGGAAACATCAGGGCTTGAGGAGAAACAAAACTGACTAGCTTCCCGAGGGATCATACATTAAGTGCTTTGTTATATAATTAGACTTTCCCTTAAATAATCATATAGCAAAAACAAGTAAACAATGACAGCACAACTGGTGCGCGGGCAACAACTGCGTGATTGTATCCCGATAGCGATACACTTGAATTTGATCAGCAGCACGTGACCAAGAATCAACCAATCACAGTGCTTGTTTTGTTGCGTGAAAGTCTAGGTATATAACAATGCATGTTGTGCACATTTGTGAGGTATCTGTTGAACCAGTAAAAACCAGCTGTGAGTATGAACTCCTCCTCACCTATGACCTTCAGGACAAAGAGTGCAATATCTAGCACCAGTTGCATTACTATACTTTCCATCCCCGCATGCTTCTGGAGCATCCATACCAACACTTGGACATTTGTAACCACTATCACATACTGTACAATCACTTGAATTCTCTTTGTCTGCATATGTGCCATTGGGACACAATGTGTACATTGAGAGTCCCTCAGTAGGACAATAGGACCCCGTTGGGCATGAGATACAATGCAGGCTACCAGCAGGAGTGTAAAAACCAGGAGCGCACAGAGTGGGGGATGCTGCTTTGTCATAACAGCTGAAAAATCATTGTTAGCATTACTTATAGCTGATTAGTAATTAAGGACTGGTATTACTGGGCAATTTCCAAAGACGTCAAATCCATCTTCCTTTCAGGGGGCCAGATTATCTGTGATAATTAGTAAACAATAAAAATTATGGTGAATTTTCAAAGGAATACACTACTAAAAGCAATTCTTATTGATTGACAACATCTTGTATGAAAACGTCTTGATTGCTTGTGAGGATTATGTTGGACATTATGACATGTCTGACCATAATTACAGTATTATGTTATGCTGCTTGACTCAATTAAAATTCTTAGAGTTTGGTTACACAACATTTTATGCAATGACTGACTGTTATTTGCAACACTGTTACCAAGCTAGACAGTGCAAGATGATCAGTCTCACTGTATGTCTCTGAAAATCTTTTAGTGCAAGACCACTGCAGTCTTCTCCAACACCAAGAAGCAACTACCAGTAAATAGAGTAAAAATGTCTGAACTTCTTAGACAAACCTGGAAACATGGGTAGGCAAAATGAATGAATGAGGTACAAGTGTTTGGACAAGATTTCAGATATACAAGTCTCACCTATGACCCTTAGGACAAAGAATACAATATGTAGCACCAGTTGTATTGCGATATGTTCCATCTTCGCATTCCTCTGGGGCTTGCATACCAACACTTGGACATTTATGACCAACATCACATGATTGACAGGCACTAGAATTTTCTTGGTCTGCATATGTGCCATTAGCACACAATGTGGACATTGACAGTCCTTCAGTGGGACAATAGGACCCTTTCGGGCATGACAAACATTGCATGCTCCCAGCAGGAGCATAGAAGCCTGGCTGGCATCGAAATGGAAGAGCAGATTTATTGTAGCAGCTGAAATAATCATTAGAAGTATTAGGTTATTAGTAGAATATGAAATAAAATTTAATGTGAGTTAAATTTGTTAAGACAATTTGGCTGCATTTAAAATCTGAATGATGTTTTTGCTCAAGCAGTTTTTAAAGCACTTTGAAATTTCCAGTACTTTCTGGGTATACATGGTTTTAAAATGTAGCCATGCAAGTATCAACCACGTTTTCTTGATGCAAACTTGAATTTGAAGACATTTCTGACTAAAACAACTCTGTGTAAACAAACTGTATGTTGCCAAAGTGTTGGCAAATTATTTCCATTTCTTAACATGATGTGACCTTCCAAATATTACTTTTGATCACATCAACTTTCTGCAGCCAGGAGTGAATTTTTCTTGATATGGAGTGTATTCCTTCTCTCAAATTAATGATTGAACGAATGAGATGAAAGCGCATGGGTGAGATTTGAAATGCATAATATTCTCACCTATGACCTTTAGGACAAAGAATGCAATATCTAGCACCAGTTGTATTGTGATAGGTTCCATCTTCGCATTCCTCTGGGGCTTGCATACCAACACTTGGACATTTATGACCAGCATCACAGGGTTGACAGACAGTTGAGTTTTCCTGATCTGCATATGTGCCATTAGCACACAATGCATACAGTGATAACCCATCAGTGGGACAAAGGGCTCCTTTGGGACATGCTTGGCATTCAATGCTTCCCACAGCAGAAAAGGAACCAGCTTTGCATTCCACAGGTGGTGTGTTGTTTGGGCAACTGAAATCATTGTTGGGCATGAACAATTCAGTAAAAATTCATGTTGAAATGATTGTGGTGCATGAACAAATGGACGCATGGATGGTGCTTGTTAAGTGCAGGTGCAAATTATGTGATGATGCTCTCAGATTTTCTGTTCCTATTAATTTGTGGTGCAGACGAAGAAACGATGCTTGCTTACTGCCAGTGCAAAGCGCTGTCATGGTGCATTCATATCCTCTGTCAACATTAATTTGAGGTGCAGACACAAATTTGTGCTTGCTTAGTGCTGGTGCTGCCACATTACAATCCAGTGCACAGACACAAAGTTCATTCCAAATTCCAGTGCATATCAATCATTTTCTGTCTTGGTGCTTGGTGTCTCGATAAATTCCATATACAGAAAGAATGAAGCGTCACAATACTTATGACTTTACATTATGTGTTCATACTGCACAAACCAGTAACTTGTTTCTGTAATACAAAGAATTTAAGTCCACAATAATGAACACGTACAATTCATTTTTCCTACATTAATTTTTTATAAGTCAGTTGTGCAATAACCATGCAGTTATCATACTTGTTTTAGGAACTATTAATTGGTGACAATCCACTCTTGCATTCATGAAAAAAATAAGGTTAAAATAATGAAGGTCTCGATTACAACAAACAATTATAATAATAATATTCCATTTATCCTTCAATAGACTTAAAGGGGCCCATTTACAGAAGAAGCCAATAAGTTGCTCCCATATGAATACTAAATTACAGTAAGGAAAAAAGTATGACGTTAAGTATAATAATTTATACTTAATTAACAATGAAGTAATTACTGTAGTATGTCTGCAATGAACTAAATTTTGAGTATTTGAGTAATAACTGCAGTCATATGTGTATATATGAATATACACATTTAGTATAAATACTCAGGTGATTATACAACATCGCCTGCTCTGATTGGTTCGTTATCTCAGATTATCATCGGATAATCACCTGGACAAACAAAATGGTTGCCATTTGTTCACGCACTTTTGATGAAATATTTTTTTTTCATGTTGTACAATGCTTTTTCTTTTCTTTTTTTTTTTGACATAATCACCTGTGTATTTATAATAAAACAATTATTCGCCTCAGGCTCAGAAATTATTGGTGAATATTCACCTACACTTTGGCGAATAATTGTTAAATATATAGTATTACAGTACATGTATATACATATATACAGTATATATATACTATAGTATATGTATAATATATATATACTGTATGTAGATGCATGTGTATGATTGTGTACATGTATGCGTATACTGTATGTATATGTATATGGTTAAACAAGGGTTTTAACATATCAAACCCACAATTTTCTAAGCAAATACAATTTCCTTACGGATATGTCATAATTATGTTATGGATTTTATGCATGATTCCTATCAATAGCTGTTCTACTTTTTAAAGCTTTTTATTAACTATCACTTTTAAGGTGTAGTACTCATTTGTTGTAAAAACACAAAATATAAGTTAGTGTTACTGTTGGGTACAGTCCGCAGTATTACCATACAGATCTGTTAATTAGCAAGAGCAATTAAAATGTTTACAAATTAACATTATTAACAATGAAATGAATTGCACTGCATTGCAAAGAAAGCCATTTCTAAGAACAGATGCATTATTGCAGTAAAAAGAAATACATGCAAATAATAATAATATACATGTAGTAAATAGTCATTCTTATAGCACTTAATTGTATACCCCAGTACTTTTGTACTGTCAGAGTATTGAACAGGAAGAAACCCAAAGGTCACTAAATGCGCAGCATTAAGGAATTTTATTACATATTATTAAATCATTATTATTATATTAAATATCATATATTAACCCTTTTCTGAAAAAAATGCTTGCATCAGATTTTGTTATCATTATTAATATGAATTATTGATAATAACTAGTAAATTTTAGTTATATACATGTCACAGTAAATAATAACAATTAATATGACAAAAAATAAAGTTATTTATAACTATTATGATCATTCATATCCATCATTACCTGTATCCAGCAGGACACACAGTGCACTCTGTCTTTCCATCAAAGCTAAAGGTCCCATTCTCGCAGGGCACTGGAGATTGTGCTGGGTTAGGACACTTGAATCCTGCTGGGCACTGTTGGCAGTTCTCTTGTCCACTTGTATCTGTGTAGGTCCCATTTAAACAAGGGATGTGGGTGGATAATTCAGGTGATGGGCAGTGCGAACCAGGTGGACACGTTTGGCAGGATTCACTTCCTCCTGGTCCATATGTTGTCGTAGGGCATGGATCAGGGTCTGTGTCTTTGTTTGAACAGCTACAGTAAAAGAAAAAAGAAAAAGAACATTATTAGCAAATAAAGGATGTTACAGGGTTGTATGGAGAGTTTTGCAGTGAATATAGTAAAAAAGTGAAATATACAGTATTCAGTACAATACAATACAATAACTTTATTTAAGGAGGGACATGCAATAACCTTTTACAGTTTTCTAAGTTACGACATGAGAACTTTTGTACCCCCACACAGCCAGATTAGACATGTTGTATTTATCAAATAAACACCTATGAAACAGCAAACAACGAAAGCAACAAAGAACTCCCAGACCTGAAACCTGGTGGGCAGACAGTACAATTGGGTGCTCCTCCTTTGCTGTATGTGCCATTGTCACAGAGGACAGGTGATTCTGATGGATTGGGACATCTGTATGCAGCGGGGCAATTATGACACCGAATTTGAGATGTTTCATTAGCATATGTTCCTGGTGAACATGGCACATGTTCGGATGATTGATTTTGGGGACAATGTGACCCCAAGGGACAATCTTCACACTTGATACTTCCTGATGGAGCAAAAGTTCCACTAAGACATGGGACTGGATCAACTGATTTGTTGGCACAGCTGAAAAGAAAACAAAAGTTCAACATACAAAATAAGAAGATCTCAAAAAGTACCATACAATAAGTTTATACTGTCTTCTTGTCGATAGGAGGTTGAGGCTTGATCGGACCAGATACTTGCAAGTTTATTTATATATTTATTTATTTTTTCCTCCAAATCCTAGCTAGTACATAGATATGTAAATATAACGCATAAAAAAAGAACAGAAATTACATCAGTAAAATTGAGTTACATTGAATATTGGAAGGAGAGGAGAGGGGCACATCTAGGTAAACTAATTTTGTGCCCCTTAAAGAGTCCTTAAAGTTATGTATAACTTGAGATATTTAATAAAAGGAAAAAGAAAAGGAAGAGGAAAAATGACAAAATAACTTAGAAAGTTATGAAGAGATGATGTTTCCATTAGTATTGAGCAAGGTGCCAGCGTATTAGTGCTTTGCTAAACATTTTTTTGGATGGTTTGTCTCTGATCGATTGCGGAATATCATTCCAAAAGAAACTTCCAATAATGCTGGGGCAAAATCTCCTAAGATTAATTCGAAATGAAGGTATTGCAACTTGATTGGATGAAGCACTACGGGTATTATAATTATGTAGTTCAGATACTAATGAAACAGGTAAATTAGGAAACTTATCATGGTGGAAATAATCATAAAAAAGTATACACGTGTTCAATTTAACAATATCAGGAAATTTCAGAAAACTTAAGGATAAGCAAGTGTCACGTAACAGGGACTGAGTTGCGATTGAGTGGAGTATCAAGTCTAGTGAGTATTTTTAGTAATGAGCAAATAATTAGCAAGATGCTAATTGACTGCTGCTTTACTAAAATATAATGAATAATGGAGAATTGAATTCTCTATCTGAACCATTTGTTGATTATCAACATGTCTTATACTGTAAACTAGAGTATTCTACCTTTATTCCCTACCAGCACAACATTAGACTCCTATATCAGATTTTGCCAGATTGTTCACTATTTAATAATCAACATTTGTACACCAATCAGTAAATACTACGCATGCTCTGTGTGTAAGCAAATAACCAATTTGTCATTCCTTTAAAATTTAATAAACACAAATTGTATCCATTTGTTGCAAATAAATTGTGTATAAGGGACACCATATTGCATGCACTTTGCATGCATGTAGGTGCTGCAATAGTGGTGGCAAGTTCTGTAACCCTATTGTAGGTACATGTACTGTTGCTACAGTAATGAGCCACACGATGGACTGTCATTACATTTAGTGGGTTAGTGAAAAATTAATGCTTCTACAGTACGTACTTCATACTTCTGAAACTAGAGATAAGCTACAGTCATGTAAGCTAGCTGCTTCAGGCTACAGAGGCTGCCATTATGTTTCTATCCGCTCATGTGACAATCTAAGTTCTTTTAAATCTAAACTCAAAACTCATCTTTTTAAGAAAACTTATTATTCTTAGCGATTCTTACTTTCTATTACTTTCTTAAATGTACATTTTTAATTATTAAGATTAGTACAGCTCATTTTGACGAATTATACAGTGCCTAGAGCAGGCATGGACAGGCGCTATGTAAATATTTATTTATTATTATTATTATTATTATTATTATTATTATTATTATCATTATCATTATTACCCTACCTGTGTCCAGCTGGGCATTCAATACACTGAGTAAACCCAGCATGACTGTATGTTCCATTTTCACACTCAATTGGTTCAGCATCACCATGTGGACACTTGAACCCTGCAGGACACTCCAAACAACTGGTAGCATTCTCTGTTGTTGAGTACGATCCATTTGTGCAAGGCACATGGAAAGAAAGTTTTGATGATCGACATTCAGATCCTATTGGGCAACCATGACATTGAGTGCTCCCCGCAGGAGCAAAACTTCCACTTTGGCAGGGAACAGGGTCATCAGATTTCACTGCACAGCTAAATGTAAGATTTAAAAGGCATTAGAAATAAAGAAAGTAGTATAATACAAACTAGATTGTTATATACCTAGACTTTCATTCAACAAAACGAGCACTGTGATTGGTTGATTCTTGGTCACGTGCCCTTGAACAAATTTAAATGTATCCCGATCGGGAAACAATTGCGCAGTTGTTGCCCGTGCGCAAGTTGTACCGTCTTTGTTTGCTTGTTTTGGCTAAGGGAAAGTCTAAATATATAACAAAGCACTTAATGTATGGTCCCTCGGGAAACTAGTTAGCTTCGTTTTCCCTCGAGTCCTGATGTTTCCCTCGACTTCGTCTCGGGAAACATCAGGACTCTCGGGAAACAAAACTAACTGTTTCCCTCGGAACCATACATTAAGTGTATATTATTCAAGTATCCACTCAAACTACTTGTCTCTTTCTTATTAGCCTTAGTGTTGATCAACCTTACCTTTATAGAATGAAACTGTTCTTAAGCGCTACCTGGTAATTGATTTTGTATCAAATTGTAATTTTGTTTAAAAGGTTTTGATTCTTGAGGAAACATTTATACCAGATAATCACAGAAACACCTTCAGAAAGGATGTAAATTGACAACAAACGTAACATGTAACAGAATGATGTTAGCCAAATGCTCTCACCACTGTAAAATCCCTGCACCACCCTACCCCCATAAAATTAATATTCTTGGGATGAAAGTTTGTTGTGATCTACTGTGCACATGTAAGCACAGAAAACATTTGGGCTACTGTTGGGTCATAGACTGTACATGTATGTAGCACATTGGAAAACACTCCTGCTAAGGTCATACACTGTACATGTATGTAGCACAATGGAAAACACTCCTGCTACGGTCAGACATTGTACATGTATGGAGCACATTGGAAAGCACCCCTGCTAGGGTCATACATTGTACATGTATGTAGCACATTGGAAAACACTCCTGTTAGGGTCATACATTGTACATGTATGTAGCACATTGGAAAACACTCCCACTAGGGTCATACATTGTAGTGTCATGCATGTAGCACATTGGAAAGCACTCCTGCTAGGGTCATACATTGTACATGTATGTAGCACATTGGAAAACACTCCTGCTAAGGTCATACATTGTACATGTATGTAGCACATTGGAAAACACTCCTGCTAGGGTCATACATTGTTCATGTACATATGTATATAGCACTTTGGGAAATAGATACATGTAAGATAATAGAGAGACTGATAATAGTGAGGGGTGCTTTTTGCTGAATGCTCCATTTATTCGTTGTACCCACAGTCTTGAAAGTTTTGACTGTATGTAAATCATTCCCTCCATCAATGGAGCAATAATGTCACAAAATGAACTTTTTGGACATATACATGGTACTTTCTCTCACCAGAGAATTGAGGCAAGATATTTTCTTCTTCAGCAGAGTCTGGAAGGTGGCTCAAAATAGAGGGGTGGCTTAATAAAATTTAATTTCTTCTTCCATAGAGGGGTAACTTATTACAGGGGTGGCTCATTAGAAAATTCAACATAAGATGGTTATGCTCTTAGTTCTTCAATTACTAATTAAATTGGGTGACTCACCTATACCCTGCTGGACATTCAGTACAAACAGAAGAGCCATTCCTGCTGTAGGTGCCATTCTCACAAGGCTGTTCTCCCTGGGATGCAAGTGGACAATAATTCCCCACTGTACAAATCTGGCATTCAGTTTGTCCCAAAGAATCTGCAAATGTTCCATTAAAGCAAGGTAGAGGGCTGGCGAGGGGGACGTCAGGGCAGTAAAACCCCTTTTCACATCGACTACATTTAGTTTGACCTGCAGGTGCATATTCTCCTGGATTACACCTCACTGGCATGATGGTCTTGTTGGAACATCTGTTGACAGGTCATGTAATGATCAGGAAACTTGTTTCAAACAACTTTTCAAAAACAGTTTCCAATCAATCAATGGAAGTGGTTTGAGATTACTTTAATAATGAAATACACAAGAGTGACAGTCTATTAACAATAATAATAAAGAATGTTATAATGTATAATCATGATACATCTCTATTCAGTATGGTAAAATGATAAATTATTACTAGTACTATCCATTTCGTTATTATTAGTAATGGTATTAAAATAGGACTGAGTGGACTACAATACAGGGAAAAATCAGAAGAGGGATTTCAAATCAGCTGTGTGACTTGTATGACATGAGATTCCAATTACCAATTAATTGTGTCAGCAACAAAATCCAAGAAACTCGGGAATTAGTAGTTGTGTCAAAATCTGAGGAAAACATATCTGAATAAAAGTCATTGGACCAGTTATTCAATCTGCACTGACTTTGATTGTCACGGATGGGCTAGGTAGTTTAAGTTTATTGGCTAATGGCATGAACTGCTTAATTTTTATTGGCTGCCTATTAACTGTCCGATTTGCCCTGTCCGATTGCGAATGTTTGTAATGGGAAAGGTCAAATCGGGCAGTCTGGACCTGAAACAGCCAAATTAAGCCATAAATATAGGATGTTAACAATCAATCATACTAGAGCACATTAATATTATTGGCACAATTATTATCATTATCGGTATTATTATTATTATTATTATTATTATTATTATTATTATTATTATTTACACTTACTGGTGTCCAAAAAAGCACTCTGTACACTCTGACTTCCCTCCCAGAGAAAAGGTTCCATTAGGACACACTTCACATGCCGTCCCATTGAATGAAAATGTCCCAGCTTCACAAGGTTGGCACTGACTTGCATTGAGATTGGGTTCATAGCCTCCAGTACACAACTAATGAAAAAAATTGTCACAATCCATTTTTACCACAATTGCTTCTAATCTCGCAATATGATTGGCTAATTTGCTGTTGCTGATAAGAGTCTAGACAACGCTGCTCGGGTCAATGTGTCGCTCAAAGCAATAGCCAATCAGAAACGCTTATTTTGGGGAATAAACCAATCTGATTGCGAGAAAGTTACAGACAACCCTTGCTCTTTTTTTGTGTCACGATCTTGGTCACGCTCTGACAAAACATTTTCTTTGACGCTCGAGAACATTTTGACCACTGTGATGATGCGTACTTGTTGTCAATAAGAGTACAGACAACACTAAACCACATTCGATTTGTTAAATTTCCATTTCAGCAGCTAACATGTGTGTCTTTGGAATTGTAGGCATTGCCTTCTTAGGTTAAAATAACAATGAATTTATTTTCTAAGTTTGATCAGCTCACCATACATAATTACAAAAGGAACTGTTTTTTTCCTGACATGATATTTCAAGAAGCCGAAGCCATCTTTAAAGTCAAGCGACTCCGAATATGGCTAAAAAGTTGAACAGATGAATGGCTTGCAAAGTTAGGGATTGCTATCAACAGGGGTTTCAATAAACTTTGAAGTAGGCAATGAGTCAGAGTAAGGGGAGTGACGGTATTAGCAAGGGGCCGCAAGGCCCCTTTTGCTAGGGGGGGTCTGAAAAAACTTTGAATCTTGGAAGCTCTGAAATGCTATTGGGCATGGACACCAAATTGTGTATAAAAATAAGGATGATTTCTTATCAGCAACAACATTTTTTTTTTTTTATTATTTTTACCATCATCTTGATATATTGATGAGATAAAATAGCCTTTTGGATAAATTTCATGGAATTTGAAGGCCACAGTCAATGAAAACAATGAAGCTGAGCAAACCCTTCTTCTTTTAGCAAAAAAAGCTACTTATGTTGTGTCCAGACATTTTCCTGCAGCTACAGGTACACCATGTAGTCACATGACACATTGCAACTTACTCAAATTATGATGTGACCAACTTGACAAACCAAGCCACAACAGCGATACCAAATCATGAATGCGCACAATGAGACCTGATATTGATATCGAAATTGAGGTAAAAAGTACATCCAATCTTATCATAATAAATTTTGATTTTGTTTGAAAGAATTGTTATTTAATTTCTTCAGTTTAGGGAAAAAGTAGACAATGTCTATGATTGAAGTAGCAAACGCTTTTCGTCAGACGTCGGTGGTTATTGAAACCACTGATCAAGATAGGACTCTTGCAGAAAACAGCCTTACTGGGAACAGCAGGGATCTTAAAGGTTTTAGAAAACTAAACACAAAGGAATGATCCAAAGGACCTTTGGCCATAGGCTATGGCTCACTTCTTTGGTTTAAATGCGATGTAACATCTGCTAGAGTGCAAGCATCATGAGATAATAATAATAATAATAATAATAATAATAATAATAATGATTATCACTATTACTTTTGAATATCAGTCGATGCTACTGCCTGAAGAAGACCAGCAGTAAGTGGTCAAAACATTACAATAAACAACAAGTGACTGATGAAGAACTTTACGTTGACACTACATCCCCACAAAGAACAATAATACATTCTATTTAACAGAAACTTTGTGATGGCTATCATGCATAAAGACCAATACATATACATGTACATATTGTATGTTAAAACAAATTTCAGGTCAAAATGGTTCCAAAACTACAGTAGTTTGATTTGTTTTTGTTTTCATTTCAGATTAATTCCCATAATCCTTCAATAATCTAAAACAAGGAAAAAACAAATCAAACTTGTTTGGAACTAGTTTGACCGGAAATTCATTTTAACCTGACATACACAAGGTTAACTTTGGACATATCTTTGTCAATTGCACAAAGATCAATACCTGAGGCTGTTGTGATGGGTCTGGACACACTTTTCCACTGGAACATTGATGGCAGATGCCTTCTCCATAATTTGAATAAGTTCCAGCAGTGCAAGGAGTCACATCTCCTGGTGATGATGTACAGTCATACCCAGCTGGGCATGGTGTGCATGACACTGATCCTGCTGTACTGTTGTACCCTGATGCACAAGGCTGGGAAAGAATAAATATTATATAACATCATGTGTGGAGGCACAGTAGTATAGTGGTTAGCATGTCTGACTTCCGAGCAGAAGGTTTGGAGTTCGAGCCCTGGTGCTGGCACTGTTTCCTTAGACATGAAACTTTATTTCACACTGTCTCTCTCCACCCAGGTGTACAAATGGGTAACACCGATATAATGCTGGGGGTGACCCTGCGATGGACTAGCATCCCATCCAGGGGGAGTAATAATACTCCCAGGTGCTTCATGCTACTGAAACCGGGAAAGCTCCGGCCATGGGGGCCTCCTTTGGCTTTTGTGCGCCTTTTTTAACATCACACACAAGAGTGAAAAAGAGCAAATAATATATGACATTGATAAGTTAAAGGTCATCAGATCGTGAGACAACATTAATTGGGGTCTCAATATTGGATGAACTGGCAAGTACCTAATTAAGTGGTTAAATGTACTGGAAATCCAATCAGGAGGTGCAGGTTCGAAATCAGTTGATCAGGACTGTGTTATTTCCTAAGACATGAAACTTAACTCTATGGTTCTCAGGCACAAAATTTTACATGCGCAGCTCACATTAGAGTGATATGCCCTACTAGGCCAAGTATATCTTGTCAATTAAAGCTACAACTTGGTTCCCCCCAGGGCTCCCGGGTGTTGCTAAAGCTCAGCCTTGTGGAATAGGCACAGATCGTTGAAAGACAAGAAGATGCCTGAAGGCGTTTACGCGGGATGTGTTGGTTTAAAATTGCTGACGCAGTATGTTTTTTTGTTGATTGTGCGATCATGGATATCCATGGTGCAATCCAACCTGACTTGCACGAGATTCGGAGTTACAGCCAATAAAAATCACACAATTTTTTCGGGACGGGCTCGGGATACGGGAAAGTTAAAAAAACAAGGCAATTTTTGACTCCCAAGATGACGAAAGGAATGCGCTACCAAATTTTATAAGCTGGCTGACTACGTCATCCCGCGTAATAAGTATAGCAGGTGCAATTTTAAAACCAAACGTCCCCCCTTCCTTTCTATCTGTGAGGGATCTGTGCATGCCCCTTCACCAGGCTTGAGCAAAAATATACATTGTGCACTGAAAAAGTATGAAGATCGAGAGTCAATCCTGCAGTACAACTAGCCACTTCACTGTCAGCCAGTAGTCATAAATTTCCTTTGACTGTATAATTTTGCCTATTGATATACCCGCTCTGTGTCGATGTATTATCGGAAACAAATACACAAACATCAAACTCAACTTTACTCGAAATATTTTCTGTAATTCTGTGACGATGGATAAAATAGAAAACTGTACAAGGTTCTCTAACCATGAACAAAGTTTTGTCTTAACATGTTTCCTTCTTCTTGGAAGGCATTAGCGCGAAGGGTACCGCGCGAAGAGTTAAGCCTTAAGTGGTTAAAAACAAGGGGCCTACCGTACAAGCCGACGAATTGCCAGAACCAGTGTTCGGATTTTCAGTGCCTTTCGGGCAAGGTTCCGGAGCAGTTTCATTTCCAATACAACTGATGAGGGCATTGAAAAGAAAAAAAAAAGAATTACCATAACACAGAAAAATATCAAATTCAATAGATACGAAAACAAGATATCATTGTGCAAGAACATAAAGTAAAGATCTGAATACACAAGTTCCCGATAATGGCGGCCGCCATAGGTTCAATAACTTAACCTTTCTCAGAGTATAGTCAATACTCTCCTACTTAAGACACAAAATGTGTATGCTGTAGATAGTCAGTATATGAAGCAAGGAAGTTTAGACTTACAAGTAGCCCGAAGGACATTGCAAGCATCCCCCGCTCGAGCAATTGAGCCAATATTCCCCTGCTGTACAGTTGCTGACACTACACGAACATTCGGTTTCGCAGTCACAATTCGCCCGAACATTGCCTGCAGAAGAGAAAGTTCGACACAAAACATGGCAATTGAAAACCTGGGATGGCACAGTGAGATATAAAAATGCAGGAAGATGGCGCGCAGATTATGTCCTCGTAGTTCCGAAGATCTTACCGGTAAAGCCCGTAAGTGCGAGGAAAACTACAAGAAAACCAGCTTGAAGCTTCCCGCTCAAACAAATATTTAAGTTCCACATGGCTTAAATCCACTAACTATCTTCCTTGGGTAGAGCTTTAGTCTCAAGGTGACTGAAATCACGAAACTGATGAAGTCGACATTGCTATCTGCTGAAATTCCAGCTGCACACAGCTGAACGTAAATAACGTGACATCTTGAACAAGACGAATCCTTCTTAAGCAGTTACTTTCTTTGTCAAGAACAAAACAGTCGAAGATTGTCACAGAAAAATCCAAGTTTGTGGAATCCTATTCTCCCCTTGAATAACTGCTTAAATAATTCTACAACTGTGTAGGAATCAGTCACTTCTTAGTAATAAAGGAAATTTCTCTGATCGAGATCACGTTGATTACCTCCCCTGACGTCACGTCTACATCGTTTCCATGGAAGTTGTCTTCTGTTTAGTACAAACGTTTCATGAAACTCTCTTACTTCGTCGTTGGATTGGTTGGTAAGTAACAATAAATAATAGCAAAGGTCGTTGAGCTAATAAAGCTATTGTGAAGATAACAATAAAGGTCGAAGAAGAACTGCTAATTGCTGAAAACAAATTCTGCGATGCGCGGTGATTTTGGAATTTGAAAATAACAAAAATGCTGTACCGGCTGTGAAAACTGTAGCGTAAATTTAAGACAGTATACGCTCTCAAAACCCATCTTAGATTAATTGCTGACTTCAAAGAGGAATTTTCTTAATTCTGAGCGGTGAATACTTACAGAGTCCTTCAGTCTTTTTTTTCTTAGTTCGCATTTGTAGAAAGTATAAGAACTTTTAATTTAAATTCATTGTTCCCTTAATTGTGTAATATATAGATTTAGCCAAGACTAAAAGCGGGGCTCCCGTTAGTACTTTCATTTCACTTTAAACTGTAAAAGCATTCTAAAATATTGCGAAGGAATTCACAAACGTTTTTAACTATAGTTAAGTGTCGAGGTCGGTTAACTTCCTATAATTTTTGTCTAAACTTTCGTCTGCCATTAGTACGGTCTTTCTACCTACAAAGTCATGGAGTATATTCTACAACAAACACAAATTATCAATGTACTGTATTCTATTCCTGATGAAATTAACCATTCTATTTGCGTAAATGTATTTAAAAGATTTGTACACGCTACTGGGGATGCAGGACACAACTCTTGTCATTTTCGTGTTAAAACGAACACCTCGGTAAAATAAATGTTTACTCCAAGCAGTATGGCGCGTATTTCCGGACAAAATTGAAATTAAGTACCATTATCTGAAACATAATTCTTTGTTCAATGCGTAATGAAAGTCGACATTTAAAACGTCGTTCAAAATTAAACACATTCAAGTCAACATTCAAGTCGACATTCAAGTCGACATTCAAGTCGACATTCAAGTCGACATTCAAGTCGACATTCAAGTCGACATTCAAGTCGACATTCAAGTCAACATTCAAGTCAACATTCAAGTCAGCAATTAGTAAACCGTGATGGATTGGACCCGAGGGGCTCTCACTCTACTGAAGGAATGGGAAACAGTTTAATTTGTTAAGATGGAGTCCGAGGCGAAAGATGTGTTTTTGGCACGGGTAGAGGCCCTTCTGAACCACAGAAGTAATTATGAAAACTGGGAATCCTGTAGAGCAGATATCGTTCAAACTCGTGCTGATTTGTTATATCGCCACGCTGTTCGCTTAGGCTCGGTGAGCATCGTTGAGGAATCGACAATTGAAAAGCTGAGAGACAGTGGATTTGTTGGTTAGTAGAACAGAGGAGACCTCTGTTTGCTTCCAGACTGATTTGGTATGCTCAGGGTTGAAAGGTCGTCCCAAGTTTCGTATCATCGCCGATCAGTTGTCTCATGTGACTGAAAGCGGTTTGAAAACAGTACACATTGCCAGTATGCTCGGGGTATCTGAAAGAACAGTGCGAAGACGCTTGTCAGAATTTGGTATAGACTCAACGGGGACTTTTAGCGACGTGGACGATCTTACATTAGACACGACTATACGCAGTCTACAGGTGCAGTTTCCTAACTCTGGATACAGGATGATGGTAGGGCACCTTAGAGCTCAACAAACAAGAGTGAGAAAAAGTAAGCAACGCATAGACCCATGTGGAACTGTATTGCGATGGTTTCAAATTACAGAGAGGAGGTCGTACAATGTTGCTAGTCCCAACACATTGTGGCATATCGACGGAAACCATAAATTGGTGTGTTAAGTATCAGTTATCCATTTATTTAGAGGTTTACCAGAATTTGTGGCTGTTTTGTGAATAACAGTCAATGATCACTAGGGAGAACTAAACGCGTACCAGTGAATTTGGACTCTGTGACATGATCTCCTCCCAAGAAGAGGGGGGATATCCAGACGTGAAGCTCGGCTGAGTTATCCTTGTTGAAATGGATGATTAATTTTTATATAGTTTTTAACTCTACAACCAGGACCCACTTGTTCACTATTCTCCAAGTAAAGTGCTATGTATTGGATAGCATCATCCAGCTGTTGAACAACTGGTCCTTGTAGAAATAGGAATTGCAGAAAATGTAGTTTCTAGCAACCTGTCTCTTTCCACAGAACAGCACTTATGGAATCGACTGGGATGGACCTTTGCCACAGGAAGAGTTGGATGGTCCATTAGATGGAGTGGATATTCCTTCTATTCCCTGTCCTTTACAAGAAGTGGACCTTGAGAGGCTCAATATTTCCATCAATCCTTTAGCTGAAAGTGACTCTTATGGTTCTTATGGTTGACTAAGTTATGTAAAATTAGAATAAAGGTCATTCATTTATCCAATCAAATGTTAAAAATTTGGGTGTTTGTCATCAGCATCCAGTGCTCAGGAACTATCAACATCATCTGAGATTCAAATTAGCAAGTTTGCAACCTCTCAGTGTATTATGTGAAAAAATTACAAAAGGCAGTTCATTGTTGCACGATGGTTCTCAACATGCCCAGACGGTAACCGGTTGTTTCGCCTACGAGTCGTTTCGCTAACGACCATTTCGCTAACGAGTCAGGTTGATTCGCCTACGTCTAAAGTCGTTTCGCTAACGACTTTAGGGTCGTTTCGCTAACGTATCATGAGGATTAATATTTTAAAATATAGTGATAGAACATTACAATACCAAATAAAAGACAACTTTCATACGTTGATTTTGACGACAGGTATAAACAACAGAACCCAGTTTAAACTGTCTGCTTCTACGTAACATTATTCGACCCAGCGTCATCACAGAATGAGCGAGAATGAGCGAGGTTTTCTAATTGAAATCGAAGCGTCTTCTCAATTGAGTCAAACTTTAGGGAGGTTTTGAAATCGAAGCATCTTCTCAATTGACTCACACTTTAGGGAGGTTTTGAAATATGCGAAGCGTCTTCTCAATTGAGTCAAACTTCAGGGAGGTTTTGAAATCGAAGCGTCTTCTCAATTGAGTCAAACTTTAGCGAGGTTTTGAAATATGCGAAGCGTCTTCTCAATTGAGTCAAACTTTAGGGAGGTTTTGAAATCGAAGCGTCTTCTCAATTGAGTCACACTTTAGGGAGGTTTTGAAATCGAAGCGTCTTCTCAATTGAGTCAAAGTCTAGCAAGGTTTTGAAATCGAAGCGTCTTCTCAATTGAGTCAAACTTTAGCGAGGTTTTCTAATCGAAGCTAAAGCGTCTTCACAATTGAGTCAAAGTTTAGGGAGGTTTTGAAATCGAAGCGTCTTCTCAATTGAGTCAAACTTTAGCGAGGTTTTGAAATCGAAGCTAAAGCGTCTTCACAATCGATTCAAAGATTTATTGATTTTAATTTACCACACACACAACGGTAGACATTAATTTCAATGCTCAAGGAGTTTAAGTCTTTTTCAAAAGAAAGCAATGTTGTATCCTTATCTCGCATGCGTTTACCTTTTTATTTTCGTGTCATCCGCTTTTGATTGAAAGAAGTGAGAAAAAGTCACAAGTCACAGAACAATAAACAATTAAGTGTGTGTCCTCATTATATAAGGCTGGTAATTTGACTTCTGGGATACAAAATGGCGGTATTTTGTTTAGGCCTACGAAACCTGGATAAGGAAGGGCTTCGGGCTTTCAAGCTAAACTTTCTGAATTTGTCTTTCGGTAAGCGTGATTCAATTATCTAGAAAATGGAAATCGGAAGAATTTTGGTTCAATCATCTAGAAAATGGAAATTGAAAGAATTTTGGTTCAACCATCTAGAAAATGGAAATTGAAAGAATTTTGAGTTCGAATGTCTAGATTTTAAAATTGAAATGAAGAAAAACTAAAAAGGACGTTAGTGTGCTAAGTTGGAACGTTAGCGAAACGACCCCAAAGTCGTTAGCGAAACGACTTTAGACGTAGGCGAATCGACGCAGCTCGTTAGCGAACTGGTCGTTAGCGAAACGACTCGTAGGCGAAACGACCGCAATTCGCCCAGACATCCTCTAGGGTGTTTACTGTATACTTTTGAATACCAAGGGTGTTGCAAAAAGATCATTCAGTCACATAATTTTTTTGACACAACATTTATTAAGAAATAGGTTAACTTGTCATTGCTAGTATATTAACAATGTAATACTGCAATTGTCTAAAACTTTAAATTACTGTAATTAATAATTACTTTAACTTCAAAACACTATCCTACCATGATTTCAGAACTGTAATTAACAATTCAATAAAATAATGTTGAAAGAGACAACAGATGTTACTGAAATATTTAAATTATGTTGTCAGGCGTCTTCGCACTGTTCTTTCAGATACCCCGAGCATACTGGCAATGTCAGGGGCACCCAACGACCAAATTTTTCCAAATACCTCAGAAGTGCCTTAAATGGATTTTTCTATGCTTTAGAAGCCTGTTTCATTAATTTGGAGCTGCCCTAAAAACTATCTATCTGTTCGGATTTCTTAGGGGAACTGTATTCGTCTCGAAAATCCTAGGCGGCCTTTTTGGCTCATCCGAAAGTTTTAGCTACCTTTATCGGTCTGTTCGAAAAATGAAGGACTCGTGCTAGCATTGCTGTCGTTAGAAATTTTTAGGAGACCTTTTTTGTAAAAGCTTGCGTCTATGAAAAGATTCCGAAAATTTTAGGCAAACCGTAACGCGCATCCGAAGATTGCAGAGGAGTAACTTTTTTATTCGAAAGTATCAGGGGAAGAAATCACATGCTATATACATCTCTAACTTGCGGACGACGTCCGAAAATTGCGAGTTGTAACTCGAACGAAAATTCTAGGGTCACTTTCTGTTGACTATCTATTTACGAAAAGTCTAGGACAACTTTTCCTCGACCACCTAAATTACGAAAATTCTAGGGCAATTTTTTTTTTCCGAAAATCAAGACAACATGTTCTTTCCCTAGAGGAGAAATTTTCCGAAAAATTTAGGCGACCTTACAGTCGAACAGATATTTTACCGAAATCATTCGTTGGGTGCCCCTGCAATGTGTACTGTTTTCAAACCGCTTTCGGTCATATGGGACAACTGATCGGCGGTGATACGGAACTTGGGACGACCTTTCAGTCCTGAGCATACCAAATCAGTCTGGAAGCAACAGAGGTCTCCTCTGTTCTACTAACCAACAAATCCACTGTCTCTCAGCTTTTCAATTGTCGATTCCTCAACGATGCTCAGCGAGCCTAGGCGAACAGCGCGGCGATATAACAAATCAGCACGAGTTTGAACGATATCTGCTCTACAGGATTCCCAGTTTTCATAATTACTTATGTGTTTCAGAAGGGCCTCTACCCGTGCCAAAAACACATCTTTCGCCTCGGACTCCATCTTAACAAATTAAACTGTTTCCCATTCCTTCAGTAGAGTGAGAGCCCCTCGGGTCCAATCCATCACGGTTTACTAATTGCTGACTTGAATGTTGACTTGAATGTTGACTTGAATGTCGACTTGAATGTCGACTTGAGTGTTGACTTGAATGTTGACTTGAATGTTGAGATGAATGTTGACTTGAATGTGTTTAATTTTGAACGACGTTTTAAATGTCGACTTTCATTACGCATTGAACAAAGAATTATGTTTCAAATAATGGTACTTAATTTCAATTTTGTCCGGAAATACGCCCCATAAAGCAGGGTGCAAAGAAAATTAATTTTACAGATTGCCCTTCGAGCAAGCTGTAACCAACATCTACCAGCCCGAAAAACATTTTTCACGAGAATGAAAAAATAATTATTAATTATTCTTTTCTTAATTACATTGTAAGTTTAAAAAATTACTGCCTTCATTTATTCACTACAATCAGCTGTAGTTACTTAACAAAAGAAATAAATAACCGTAAAAGTGTGAACTATAAGTAGACCTGGTCCAACGCAACACGTGAATGACTAACATACATTTGAGACATTTTACAATTTAGAAGAACATTTTTTACGAAAACAACGGCGTTGAAACCAAAGTTCTCAATCGACACACTAAATGACAAAGTCGACAACGCGAAAAGCTGCCAGTGAAAGCGCTACATTCTGCAATTTGCCGCCAAGAGAAAATTCCCGCGGAAGTATTTCTTAGCCGTCGACAGGGGAGATGTTTATATGATTAAAGGACATAAAAATTTGAAATCTTTCATCAGTTTGCTTCTCATTCAAAAGTAGTGCATTCAGAAGATCATTTCTCTGAAGAAGGTTTGTTTAGAAGTCGGTTTTCCAAGTCAAGCGTCAAGTTTAAGGGAAAGTGGAAAGTGCCTGAGTCACGCATCAGTGAGCAAATATTATGCAGACAAAACTTATGCAAATTTGTGGTCCATAGCACGGAGTCTTTCCACTTCTCGGCTTTCTTCGCTACAATTTTGTCTGTTTTCCAAAGCACGGAGTCTTTCCGCTTCTCGGCTTTCTTCGCTACAATTTTGTCTGTTTTCCACAGCACGGAGTCTTTCCGCTTCTCGGCTTTCTTCGCTAAAATTTTGTCTGTTTTCCACAGCACGAAGTCTTTCCGCTTCTCGGCATTCTTCGCTACAATTTTGTCTGTTTTCCACAGCACGGAATCTTTCCGCTTCTCGGCGTTCTTCGTTAACATTTTGTCTATTTTCTCGAGCCCGGACTCTTTCTGCTTGTCGGCGTTCTTCGCTTTAATTTCGTCTCCTTTCTCTTTCCCGGGCGCGTCTTCTTTGGCGATCTACTTCGCTCATTCTTCCTCAGTTAATTCTTGCTCTCTTTCCCGTTGCTCTTCACCTGAACCCTGTGTTCTGCTAATTGTATTTTCTCTGCTATTGTTTGTTGACATAGCAATAGAAATTGTTTCGTTTATCCTTTAGTAAAACTTTAACAGTGTAGAGTAGTAATATTGTGTCTCAAAAAGACAATGAACTGAAAATTTCTTTTTCAGTCGTCAACGCAATTTCCCGCCAAAAATATACGGGCTACCAGAACAGCTTCCAAATAAATCACGTCACCTCGATGAGTTGACACATGAGCCCACAATATGGTCATGTGATGCTGGTCAGTGGCTATCCCGTTTTGACAGCTGTCAATTGACCATATTGTGAATGTCCAATATAAAAGATGTGGACTTGCCAAGACAAGCCTGAGATACCCCTCCCTTCCTTTTGATATATAGTCTCCCCTACCCTACCCGTACAATCTGTAGACGCGTACGTACGTACGGACGTACGTACGTACGCTCGGTCAGTCACGTGACAACCAAAAGAAAAGAGGTTGACCATATTCCATGAGTATGGGGCTCTGCTCCACGCGCGCTTCGCGCGCGGGAGCCCCGCTAAAAAGTGATTCCGGACTTCGACTAGAAAATCATGTCAAGACTCAATGCTTTCAATTTGATTTTTGCAACGTTAGATGCTAGGAAGATATCAAAGTAAAAGAAGTCTTATCAAAAATTATAGAAACTATACCCCCAAAATACTGGTTATCAAAAATTGTTTACTAAATATTGCGTAAGGGTGTTGAAACGTATAAAATATGAAGAAATCAACTGAAACTCTTATAGTACGGCGGATGATGCTATCGAGTCAGACTTCAGTTTGTAGGGAAGTGAAAACTGAAAAAGGGTGTCGAGTGTGAAAATAAACAATAGTCCTCTCGTATTTAACAGCAATTCCAACTTTTGTGTGACCTTTTAAAGAATACGTGTTGTTATCTGAGAATAAATGGCTTATTCATTTAGTTATCTTCTTTGGCAACTTGCAGTACAAGGAAAATATGGCGTTCCATTGAAATTATACAGTTTATTAAAGTTGTTACACAATATACAAAATGCAGCTTGAAGCATAAGTTACCCATACTTCTCAAATTTATCAAAAATGCATAAGGCAAAGACAAAGGAAATCAGGCACCGTGACGTGTTTGGATAAACACAGCTCGCTTTTGTACCGCTTATTTTTTCCTTTTGAATAATTTCGTTCGAGAAGCTGTATCACACTCCATACGCGTTTCATCTCCTCGAATTTTGTCAAAAATACTCCGCTGCGCGTCGCATTATCAGCTCTTTTCTCGGTGTTTGGTATGTGATGAAACATGTGATTGACTCAAAATCTGCTGTATTCTCCACTTTGAAACGGACTGTTACATCAGCCAATCGTTTTCATCGCTCTAAGCGAAATCAACCAATCATAACACTGGTTAGGGTCAACCTAGAAACGACAAATTACCTTCAAAAGCACGGACTTATCTCAAACTGGTAAAATTGTAAATACATTGGTTAACATGATCAGTATGTAAAGATCCATTAGACTCGTTTTTGAGGAAATTGTTATAGTTCTAGCACATCACTTTCTCTCGTCCAACTTTATGTGCAATTATACTTACGATAACTCGCATTATTGACACAATTTTATAAGGAAAAGCAATTGGGCTGAAAGAGGACAGACCTTGACGCCTTCAAGTCTTTTTCTTTTAATTTGCTAAATTTGCGTTATCACCACGAAGGTAATATCTGCACTTTCGTTTCAATTCGTGGTGCAAATAGTTGACTTTGGCCCATCCTACGAGATCTTTAATCTTTATTATATTTGTTACACAATATACAAAATGCAGCTTGAAGAATAAGTTACGCATACTTCTTACTTCTGCGAGCTTCAGGGTAAGCCGGGAAAAATTGAGTGAGCTGCCTCGACACTCTATTTTCGATTCCCGCCACATTTCTGGAACCTGGGACAGATTAATATGTAACTTATTTTATAAATTTTAATTTGGAAAGAAAATGAGTTAATTTCAAGTAATGAAAAAACAAAAACAAATAACGAAAAAAAAATCGGTGCCTCTTTTTCCTCACTTGCAGCTAGTAGCTGAATTGTGGAGGAACCAGAGGGTGAGATCGGACAACAGCATATAGAAGGCGCCTCTGGCAGCCGCCTCAGTCCATAGATGATCTCACCCCACCCACCCAGACCAATGACGGCACGAGTCAGCTAGACCATGACACCGGGAACACGCCCTACTCTTTTCGAACCGTTTACCATCTTAGGGGCCTTGAAAAAGCGAACAGGAAGTCAAGGCATCCGCTACTTGATTTCTCGACTTTCCCCATTTTCAAACCGCAAAAAGAAACGATATTTGATGGTTACGTGAAACATTATTTACACAATCTGAATCGAATTCAGAGGCTGCTGAAGAACAGAACAGCAGAACAGCACACACTTTACCTAATTATCTCAAAAGACCGGCTTAAACGTCGAGGTTACTCCACGCTTTTCTCACGATCAGAGACAAGACTCCAGTGTCTATACCATGTATACAGAATTAGGACTATTTAACAATTAGATTATGAGCTCGAGATTTCTATGGGGTGATAATTGATGAGGCCGAAGGCCAAATCAACTATCACCTCATGGGAATTGAAAGCAAATAATCTAATTGGTTTAGTAAAAATAATAATGAACGAATCGTGTGTCAGTGAAAAAAAAATACTAAATCTTCCCACGAAACTTCGTTTAAGTGCGAAGACGTCGCCATTTTGAAAACGATCTTCAAGCGTTTCTCGAACAACCCAAAATCCTGACGTAAAAATATGATGTATTCACAACACTCGAGAAATGAAGAAAACACTCGCCTGCGGCACGTGTTCTCTACATTTCACTCGTGTTCTCACCCGCCGTGTTTTATCACAGTGTAATACACGGCTCAGGCTTCTTTATTTGTTAAAGAATACAGTACCCGTGCAACATGCGTATAAGCCATGTTCTACAATACTAGCATTACAATAACTTGTAGATGTAAATGATTCTCAAAAACCAAATGATCTCTTCATTGAGTGAGTTATTCGCTTTTTAAGCGATTTTCCTCTCCACTCGTGTCATCCATGGTTAGTACCAACTTCCCAACAGTTTGTCCAGATTCAAGGTCGCGGTGAGCATGCGCAGCCTGCTGCAGAGGATACGTGGTGACTTTTGCAACCTTTAGCAAGCTCATCTTCACCCAATACATCAACTGTGCCATGCTCTCTTCCAAAATGTCTCGACGATTGAATAGAAAGCTGAGGTTAAACGCCATAACGCTCTTGTTTTCAGTGGTCATCTGGAATCAAAAACATCAAGTGTAAGCAAATAGGAAAGTTACAAGCAACCAAAGTAGTCCAATATTTGCACTGCAGACGGAAATGTTGTGGAAAATTTGATCTCTGCTGTCTGCAGCATTAATGCAATTCTCAACAATTTTGATTTTTTCTGAAAAAGGAACAGGCTAGAACGGGATTCGAACTCATGATGAAACGGAACCCATGTATAATTATACGGGTGCGATGCTCTACCAACTAAGCTAACCAATCATATACATACATACATACATACAACCTTTATTTATACACGATAAAAGACGTCAAAGCTAACAAGCTTGTGGGGTCGTGTACTAATAAGATACATAAAATAACTACAGTTAATAATAATTAATACAGTTAATAAAAAAATTAATACAAGAATTAAGTAATTCTTATAAAAATACAATTTTGATAACAACGAATGAGATCAATAGTTAAAAATAAATAAAATTCTCCGATCTTTTGTTAATTATTTGTGGGGCTAAAACATTAAAATTAAATTCCTTAAAAGTGTTACAATTAACAACATTCTTCAAAAAAGATTTCAGGTCTGTGCTCTCTAGTATCGATCTATTAGTTCGCCCTATAGCGTTCCAGAGGACAGCCCCTCTATAGGAAATGGAGTTTTTAACGTATTTGGAGGCAAACCTCGGTACTATCAGCCCATGCTTCAGTCGTGAAGAAGGTCTCAGGGAGCAGGTCAATAGTCGGTCTTAGGGTAAAACGAAACTCGGGGAAAAATAAATTAAATATCTCCAGTTTAACTATGGAAGGATAAACCCAAAAAAGGACCTTCACCTTGTGTTGCAAAAATATTATTAAACGTGACTGGCTAAACAGTTCACTTATCCAAATGATTGACATCTGTTAGCTGATTGAAATCAACTACTGTCAGGGTTTATCCCAAAACATACAGTGTTAAACATGATATCAACATACATGAAATGTCCCTCTTCGTAATGTGTGTTATTATATGGCTGTGTATCACAAGGCCTGGGAACTACCGAATTCACGAATTTGATTGGCAGAAACCGATATTATTTGCGGTCTAGATTTTCCCAGCTAGACTGGCACCTAGACCGGTTACATTTTGCAGCGAAAAGTTGCAAACTAAAATATAAAAATATCGAATATTTTCTCCTAACGATATTTATTTGTGGAAGTGCCAAAAAGCCTGCTGAGAAAAAAGTATAGAGGACAAGCAAGTCTCAGCAGAATTAAGTTCGCCTCATCGCCGTTCGCAAGGAAAATAACAGCTAGTGCAAACCAGTTACATTAAACGAATTAAATTGTTCTTGTTTATCATATAATAAACATCTTATTAACCGAGCTTAGTCCGTCGGTAAGGTAGAATCTTGACCTCGGTCTGTACTCACGATTGTTTCAACTACCATTACAAAATCATTACTAACTCTGGCAACGGTACGATACACTTTCAGCGTGAACTTTCATCAACAGACTTCGGTGACTTCGGTCACGACAATTGTCGTCTTCATATCGGTGCCCCCGAGTTCTATCCGACTAATTACGAAGTGTGTCTACACTGGAGTGAGAGAGTGAGTGAGTGAGTGACAATTTGCATATCGGAGTCCCCACAAAAATTCGCAAATACGCTTCGCGTATCCACGAGTTAAAAAATAGTGAGATTCTATTTTTTTTCCCAGATCAAACCCCTTTTCGATCGAGGGAAGCCATTAACAGTTTATTTAAATGTTACCTTGTTTTATTTCAAAGCTGCATCTTCTTACAACAGGGAACACATAAGAAGATGCAGCTTTCTTTGATGATTCCAATAGGTCATCACTGGGAAAAAAACTTTCAGCAAGGTGTTAGTTATTCTGGATAAGCCATCTTCATGGTCAAAATGTTAGACAAGGTGCCATCAAGAAAAGCGATAAGTTATTAAACACAAACAAAAATCACAGCTCGGTACAAAAAAGTAGTAAGTATAGTGTTTTTCAGTCTTTATTAGTTTATCACTTAATGCCACTCGTATTCCTCGTAAATATTCGATTCTTATTCAACAACTTAATTTATTTCATTTCAGAAAGATTTTTCCCAAAAACCCGTGAGATTGGGAGCGATGTCGCGAGACCGTGAGAAATGACAAAAATCTTGAGACTCACGGCAGAACCGTGAGAGTTGGCAGGTCTGAATTGTACGCCGCTAATTGAGTTTTAACCGCTATTTCTGTTTACCCACGAGTTTAGAATTGACAAGACAATCAGAGAACTTTGAGTAACAAGATACTGACCGCTGATGTTAACGAAGAATGTACCAGAGATACGCCTCGGTTAGTTAGTAGTGTTGCGAATGCCAAAGTTAGCAGGCCGTTCTTCGCAAACTTCGCAATTTATTTCCCCTTTTCACCGTCACAATTCCTCGTTTTATGCTCACCGATCGAAAACTGATTGCACAAGGTCTGTTCTTCTCACGCTTAGGTTATTTATATCTAGAATTACAAGTAACTTGAGAAACTATCTTTGACAGGTCCGCTTAGTGTTAATTTCATAACGCAAGCGTCACACAATCATTCTGGCTCGCCTCAATACAACTAGAACTGTCTCAACACACTCCCCTATTTGTTCCCGTCACGGGAGCAAATACAATTTGAGCTAGGTTCCTTGTCCTCCTTTTATTGAGGAACTAGAAAACTTAACCAGAGTTCGTGTTATCAATATTCCTTAACAGTCTAGTCCATGTTCAGCTAACTCCTGGACTCGTAATCTGGCTGCGACTGCGGCATCACGCCTCGGCCTGAACACCGACGCTTCAGGATTCAAGGGAGGTCTCTGTGCTTCTCGAGACCTGTCACAGGACAGCTCTAGCGGATACAACTGCTGCACAGCTCGCTCCAGATAGCTCTTTCCTGCTCGAAGCTTCACTGCTCTCACGATGTCGTCGCGTCCAGCAATCAACTCCTCCACGATTCCGAGCTTCCACTTGTTCCTGTCTTTGTTGTCGTCCTTGATGATGCACACGTCTCCAATCTCAACTCCACAAGGAGAGTCTTTACGTGCTAAGGTGTGACGTTCTCGCAGCCCGCGAAGGTACTCCCTTGTCCATCTTTTCCACATTGCTTCTTTGCACTTCTTCAGGTATTTCGCTCGCCTTCTGAGCGGTGGGTCCTCCTCAAGGTATGTTTTCCTTTCAGGTAAAACATTTGGCTGGCTGTAGAGCATCGCGTTCGGTGTCAGGACTGGTAATTGCGCGTCTTCCTCAACGTAAGACAGTGGGCGACCGTTCAATGCTATTTCTACATCTAGGAAAACTTCTTTCAACTCATCGAAGGTCAAGTAGGCGTTGCCGATAGTCTTCCTCATTGCCACCTTGACCAGCCCCACCATGCGCTCGAACTGGCCTCCCCACCAGGGAGCTCGGCTTAGGTTAAACTTCCACGAGATTTGGTATCGTGCAAGGAGATCGTTCAGCTTCTCGTCGTTCATCACTTGTCTAAGCCATGCGGACGCCCCGATGAATGTACTGCCGTTGTCGGAGTAGATTGTGCTAGGTCTGCCACGCCTTGCTATCAAACCTTTTAAGCTTAGGAGGAACTCGCTGGTCTCCATGCTTCTCACCAGGTCAAGGTAAAGCGCTCTTGTCAAGCTGCAGGCATACAGGATAAGGTACGCCTTTCCTTCACGTTTGTTAGTAGCTTTAAACTTGATTGGGCCAGCATAATCGACCCCCACAACTTGAAAGGGATAGGATCCCTCGGTACGATCTCGCGGCAGTAGCCCAGGGGGTGGTGCGGCAAGGGCAGTTGCCTGGAACCGTTTACAACCTGAGCATCCTTTCACGATACGCTTCACCAGTCGTCTTAGCCGCGGGACCCAGTGCTGTTCTCGTACCTTGGCCATTGTTAACTGCGTCCCGCCGTGTAGAGTGGATTCATGGGCTTCTTGTACAAACTTCTTTGTGTAAGCGGCTGTATCTGGGAGATACACCGGGTAGAGGCCCTGTATTCGTCCCCGGCATTCAAGGAGTTGCTGGTCGTTTAGCTGCAAGTTGAGCTGCAGGCGGTCCTGTTCATAATTCTTCGACTTCATGCCTTCCTGCTGTGCTCTTCTCTCCCAGAATCTTCTTTGAATACTCAGCTCTTCGGTGGTCAGCGGTCCCGTTTTCCTTTTAAGTGGTGGACTCCTTGTGTTACGGGCAAATCTCGCGACCCATCCGCAAATGCGCAGTACGCGCCAGAGATCGTACTTGTTGAGAACTGCATCAAACTCATCTGCCTCTTGCTCGGTGGCGAGCTTGAATATCTCACGAACCGTCTTTGCTTCTGCCAGTGTTTCAGCCGTCGCGGTTGTGGTCACGTCAGCTGGCCAAGCGCTTGGGTCTAAAAGCCATTTTGGACCACGCCACCAGAGGTCGTTGTCTTGTGCTACAGGTCCTCCACGGCTCGCTAGGTCAGCTGGATTCTCTTTGGTGGGAACGTATCTCCACGTTATCCAATTCTTCTCTTGGATTTTGTGCACCCGGTTATGCACAAACTGCTTGTAATCGCCTTTCCCTCTTATCCAATGGAGCGCAACCGTACTGTCTGACCAACAGAAGACTTGATCGACCGGATAACCTTCCAGGGCTTCTCTTACGTTAGTGGCCAGATTCGCTGCCATGTGACCAGCAACCAGCTCTAGGCGCGGTATGGTAAGGCCCTGCTTGGCCAAACGAGCTCTAGCTGCTACAATACCTTGTGTGACACCCGAGGGTTGCGTTACGATAGTGAACGCTCCTGCTGCCACTCCCCGTTCATTTGCATCTCCAAAGACGTGTATGGATATGCTGTTGATTGGTTCCTGGTACCGGACTAGCGCCCTCGCGAATGTAATTCTTGCCGGTTGTCTCGATTCCCACTTGGCCCACCTCTCTGCAAGGTTAGGAGGCAACTGCTCGTCCCAACCGACTCTAAGGTTGCAAGCGTCACGATAAAGTAATTTTCCACATAGTGTGAGAGGGGACACCACTCCAAGTGGATCGTAGATCCTCGCAATCTTGGCTAGGACTCCCCTTTTTGTGTTGTCGGCTTTCTCGGTTGGCACAGCGACACTTAGGATATCTCTCCGCTTATCCCACTTCAGACCAAGTATCGCCCCACCTCCCCCTTCTGGTGTCCCCAGCTGTTGCTTAGCAAACGTTTGCTCTCCAGCACTCTGTTCGGTCTCAACAGATTCTAGCTCAGGGACGTTAGAATGCCATTTGTGCAGTTCGAAAGCGGCGTCAGCAAATATCTCTGTGGCTGCTGTTTTGTTTTCTCTGGCCTTGGTAGTTGACACTCCTCCACTAATTAAGTCATCAACGTAGAGGTTCTTCTTGATTTCACTCACGATCTCAGGACGCCTGTCGCTCCAACTGTCTAAGTGTTGCTCAATGACTCCTGCTAACAGGAAAGGTGAGGGAGCCAACCCGAACAACGCTCTTGTAAATCGTAATGTCTCGACCTCTTTCGTCTCCAAATCCTTCAGCCAGTGGAATCTCAGTGCATCCCTTTCTTCAGATCTTATTCGCACCTGCAAGAAGGCCTTCTTAATATCTCCAGTCAGAGCAACTGGGTTGAATCGCCCCCGCACCAACACGCTCCAGAGTTTGTTCTGCAGTGGTAGACCAGTGTTTAGACATTCGTTTAGGGATGGCGCGCCGTTCCAGGCCCGTGCGGAGGCATCGTATACAATCCTCAATTTCGTGCTTTCTGCTGTCTCGCGCACAACACCCTTGTGTGGAATGTAGAACTCCCTTCCTTCGACAGTGGTCGGGGCGCGCTCAACTATTCCAGCTGCCAACTGCTCCTGGATCACTGCATTGTAATCATTGAGAGATTTGGACTTCTCTAGTTTTCGTACAAGGCTAGCTAGTCTGCGTAAGCTTCCCTCTTTGTTACTTGGCAAGGGAGGGTGATCACCCTTCCACGGGAGTCCGGTTTCGTACCACCCTTCTTCACTCCTGCGCAGCTGTTCCTTGAACTCACCGTATACGACACCTTGGTCCCCTGTAGGCGAGTCAGCTAACCCGAGCACGTCTAGTTTGCACAGTTCGTCATAGTCCACGCTCGACGTTTGAGTTAGAAGCATATTGGTGGTGTCGATTTCTTTACCGGGAGAGGTGATGGTCCAGCCCAGTTTCGTGTAGCAGGCTACCGGGTCCCATTCTCTTCCCACGCGTTGAGGTACAGTGGTACTGATTCTGGGGCATTCACTGTTTCCTAGAATTATGTGGACAGGTAGGCGGGGTCTTTCATCAATGTCATCTAGCGTTACGCCCTTTAAATGAGGATGTTTCTCTACGAGCGTCTTGTAGCGTGGGTTGTCCAACATCATGAGTTGCGGTTTCTCTACTTTAGTGACGTCTGCCTCCATCTCATAGTCTCCCCTGACCGAGCGAAGTTGGATTCGATAAACTTCCATCACTCGATTGCTCGCGCCCAACATCATCTCTATCTTACGCAACCCAGAATAATGAAGTTTTGCACCTATCCTTTCTAGAAGTGCGGCCGAAGCGTAAGAACTTCCCGCTCCGGAATCAAGAAGAGCGCGACATCTGATTCCAGCGACTTCCACAACAACCACCGGGTACACTACCAGACCGTCGCCAATTTGCGCAGCTGTCATCGAGTTATCTGCGGTTCCTTTGTCACAAATTGAGGTGTGGTGTCTTCTTTTGCAGTACAAGCACGTTCTCCTGCTCTTGCATTCCGTCGCCTTGTGATCATCTCCGGCACAGTTAAAGCAGAGGCGTTTCTGTCGGAATATCTTCCTTCGCTCGCTTGTATCGGTGACTTTAGTGCATTCATGTGGCTTGTGGTCAGCACTGTTACAGAAAACACAGCCACGCGGACGCGTTTCGACTTGATGAGTGTTGTACATTGCGTCACGTGAGGCTCTTTTGGCAGTATGAGGATCCTGGTTCTTTTCACTCGGTTTGACAGGTATAGGGTTTCTTTCTGTCCATTTCTGCAGCTCGTATACGAACTTCGGAAAGTCCCATTCCTGCCAGTTATCATCTGTTCTTACAAGGTCCCCCCTGATTCCCTCTAGTTTGTCGATGGACATTCGAACGTAACCATTGACCTCTCTGAGTTTGCCAAGTGTCTCTAGAGCTTGCACATTAAACGACAGCTTCTCGTAGAACTGGTGAATCTTCACTACGTTTGAGCCACTAATTAGAGGTAACGCCATGATGTTCTGGACATAAGCATTCACAATTTCGGACGTTTTACCATACTTCGTAATTAGAATGTTCTTAGCCCGCTCATACCCCTCACTGGAGAATGGGAGACCATCTATCCCTGTTCTGACTTTAGGTTCCAAGAGATCTTTAAGATAAGCGAATTTAGTTACCGCCGGCACGTCGCCACATTTGTCGATTTCGACTTCGAAAATGTTCCAGAAACGGAGCCAATCCGTATGAGAGCCATTGAACTTAGTAATAGTTAGCTTAGGTAGTTTAGTGCGCGGTGCCTCGCTGGCTTTAACTTCGCTCGATTTCGTTGCGTATTTCTTCTTGGATTCTTCTAGTTTGCGCTCAAATTCCAGTTTCTGCTCAAGCTGTGCACGTTCAAATTTAAGCTGATCCTCGCGCTCATTCGCCTTACGGGCCCTCTCGGTTTCTTGAGTCTTAAGATCATCTTCTAATTTAATGGAGGCTAAATGTTCATTTAAGAGTGTAATTTTAGTGTCAACTTGGGCCACGTGGTCATCAATCTCTGCGCTCCACTTTGTTATATCATCGTCAGAATCGCCCCTTTTAAACCTTTCTTCAACAACTTGAAGCTTTAAGCTATCGATTTGCTTTACTATGGTGCTCAGTGCCTCGCGATGGCGGGTGAGAGCGAGCACACTCCCCGAATGCTGTATTTCTTGCGTTTTCTCCAAGGTAAATATAAGGAGTTTAACTTTACCTTCAATGTCCGCTTCCAGTTTATCCATTTCGGTTACGGTCAAGCGATTTCCACGTCCCGTCGGAGGTGCCACTGTGTTGCGAATGCCAAAGTTAGCAGGCCGTTCTTCGCAAACTTCGCAATTTATTTCCCCTTTTCACCGTCACAATTCCTCGTTTTATGCTCACCGATCGAAAACTGATTGCACAAGGTCTGTTCTTCTCACGCTTAGGTTATTTATATCTAGAATTACAAGTAACTTGAGAAACTATCTTTGACAGGTCCGCTTAGTGTTAATTTCATAACGCAAGCGTCACACAATCATTCTGGCTCGCCTCAATACAACTAGAACTGTCTCAACAGTAGAAACGAGGACAAGCGAAACGAAGACTAATAAATCGTGGAGTCTCGGGACTTTTGCAGACCCTTGGCCTCATTCCCAAAACAATATGAGTGTATAAGAAACTATGTAAAGTAATGAAGTAGTGTAGTAATTAAAAGACAATTATTCTCTGTAATCGAGCTGAATATTCCAAAGGCCAGTATTCACCGAGATTGAAGAGGATTGTTGTTTTAGTCCCGGGGGGGACTCCCATATGGAATGGACGGGGATGCTCGTCGTCTCGCTTAGGGGTGTAAATTTCGGATTTTGGTCTCGCTTGGGGTGTTCTGGGCAAAATGTCATTATTTTTAGCCGTCAAGGTCTCATTAAGGGTTGCACGCGAAGAAATAACAAAACAGAAAGGATTTTGATTTTGATTTTAAGGGTCTGCATAAGCTTCGGCCACGCCCAGATTGGTCTCTTTTAGGGGTTAAATTCATAATTTCCGACAAGCATCCCCGTCCACTCCATATTGGAGTCCCCCCCCCCCGGGGATTTAGTATATACCAATGGGGCAACCTTTCGAATGGTAAAATATTTCAATTTTTACTGTTCGAATTTCATCCAGAATTTTACAAGGGGATTTTGCCATCTAACACTCGCGTTCTCGAAAAAATGTGAAACATTCTTTCTCCATGTTGCTGTTTTGTAAAGGACGACGAAGAGACTTACCAGACTGTATTTTTCACGTGGAGTTTCATTGTCTTCATCAACGCCATTGTTTGGTACCGTCCTGGTCGACTTCTTCGCCGTGGTCTTTGCCCCCATAGTGTTGAATATCCCGAGATAGAGAGCGAATCAGTTTACGTAAAATGTCAAGGTTGCCGAATTGGTGTATACTAATGTACCATATCTGTTTAGTTTAAGATCAAGGGAGACTAACATATGCATAGGTAGTTTTTGATTTGTATGTTCAGCAATATGAATTATATGATTAGTTCCCCGAGGGGTCAGGAAGAGGCGAATCCTGACTTCTGATTGGCTACCCTGGCAAGCACTCTAATTTATTCTGATAAAACAGTGATACTTTACATGCATGTCTACCACAATACAGAAAGTCCACTGCCTATTTTGAGTGCCTAATTCACAAATTAAATGGAATTGATTTAAACGATGTTTGAACAATACAATATCTTAAATCTTCCTACCTTAAGGGGATTGAAATGGGGAGTCCACAAGTAATTCCACAGAATTCTAATCCACTGAAACAGTCCTAAAATGCCAGTTCCTGCTTGACTAGATTTTGGGAGCATAGTGTGAAATCCTAATTCAAAGAAAAAAAACAGTTTAACATGTGTGCAAATGTTAGACTTAGTTTTGAGAAATGGATTCTTACTGTACTCTCTTAGTGCTTTTTACAAAGCAGACGGCTTCCATTGCTATCAATTTTTCTTACTTTTTAAGGCAAATAAATTCTCTTGGATTCAGTTTCTTATGCAGATGTTGTCTTTCTGGATCCACAAAACTTTGACACCACTTATCATCATCATGGGACCAATGCATATGTAAAACTGAATTCAACTCATTGTAATCTAGTGGCCACAATTTAAATTCCAGTGAATGCAATGTATAAAGTTACCATTAACCAAGCCAATATTTTGATTCTCTTGTATTGTTTCTTCTTAATTAAGGGGTAAAGTGGTTTCAGCTGAGTGGTTCTAATGTATTGTTTCATAAATAGAAAGTGTACATACACCACTTATCATTAGCCCTCATTGCCACGGTTTTATTAGATCTCAAGAAGGCTATTTTTCCTGATTCCTTGAGCCTGGAGTGCAATATGAAAACTCCTGGTTCAAGCAAAATGGAGGATCTCAAGTAAAATCAGACTGATTGTGGTCTACAGTTTATTAGAAAATACTCCAACGAAAATATGCATGCTGATTGGTTAAAAATCGTGTTTCTATTAAACAATTAGATTATGAGTTCGAGATTTCTATCGTGTGATAGTTGACGAGGATGCAGCCCTCGTAAACTATCACGCATAGAAATCAAGATGCGAATTAGCATAGAAATCGAGATGCTAATATCACACATAGAAATCGAGAGCAAATAATCTAATTGCTTTAGTATAAATCTACTAGTCGTGCATTTGTGATAGAACGCGAGTACATTTACACTAAAACTTGATAGAAACACGGAAAATATTTTCCATTAATTTTCTTAAATGGAGCATGAATGCAATTGATATGCTAAAAATCTTAACAACCTCTTTTATGGTTATACCAATTAGTGATGAGAACTGGAGAATCATCCAGGCATTTACCATATATAACAAGCTTTCCTGCTGGTGCTAAGTGACTGTAGCTTTCCTGCAATGTTTCCACTCCATTAGCATCAAAGATAACTTGATAACCTTTAGGAACATGGGACTTTGCCTTTTGCCACAGATTTTCTTTTGACTTGTCAATAACATGATCACATCCTATATGGAAAAAAAGGTGCACAGTGCGTATATGTGGGTAGTACCAAAACAGCCGTGGTATACACTGGTCTTGTCACGTTTGACACAGTACTGTACCACATAACTCAGACTTTAACATCTCTAACAAAACTGAGTTAATTTTGTGCAATCTATACTGAACAAAGCATAATCTTAAATTCAACACTGCTTCCAGCAAACTACCGTATTTATGCGTGTATAACACGCACCTGTGTACAATAAAAAAATTGATTAAATAAGAAAAAGTTCACAGCAAAAACTAAAGGTTAATTCCGAAAAGTTATCTATTGAAGTATGTAGAATTCAAAGTTTGCTTAATGTTTATTACAATACAAAAATAAGTTACTTCTTCACGGGAGTTTCCATACAAAATTCTACCATATTTACCTGTGAAGTCAATCCCATGTATAAGTCAACCCCCAATTTTTGAATCCCAAAGATAGATTTTCCTAATTCCTAGGTTAGAATTTCTGGTAAAACTTATCTTGTACTTCTCAGAAGTTTCTTTCAGCTGCTAAAGATCTGTGATAAGTTTAATATTATTGAACATATACGAGTGTTTTACCTGGTTTAGCAACACATGTGTATGCAGTCATTTTAACCATAATTTTTGTAAAATGCTTACAAAATCAAGCATGATGGTTTCAAGCAAACCTTCTCAAGTGTGAATAGATAAAAAGTGCTGAGTACCCTTTGGTTATAGACACTCACTCACTCACTCACGGTTTAACATTCAATTTTTGCTCCACTTTGCTCCAGTGACAAATTACAAGCAATTTTATGTGGATACATTTGGAAAATTCATTCCACATTGGTTACAGCCACAGTAATCCACATAAAACAATATTAGCTTGGAAGATCTTTGGTTTATCATGGGTTATGTACAGTAACACTCAGAGACATAGATGCCACTTGTATCACAGAACTGCTGTGTATTTTGGATGCCAAATTGTATTTCCATATGTTAAATCTGGGTCAGGTACAAATGCTTTGTCTGTGCTATGTTCAACATGACATTCAAAACAGCAAACCCAAGCTGTGATAAAAGCAATGTCTATATTTCGAACCAGCTGGCTAATAGTTGAAAAAAGATGGTATTTTTGTTCTTGGGGCCTTTCTGATTCTTAAGTTGAGTTTAAGTCCTTCAGATATCCCTTTCCAAAATTTATTCAATATGTATGACTTATTAAATACAACAGTAAATGGTTTGAACCCAGGAGTCTCACTAGTTGTTTGTGGAGTTTGATCATCTGGGTGTACTTTCTGAAAAGAACTGTTGTTAATGATGTTGACTGACATTTTGACAACCTGAGCAAAAGTCAACATAAGAGTCAAGTGAATTATGTGTTACCAAGTGGTGGTATTTATGTCATGATGTTATGTATAAGTACACAGCAAATATTCAGGGCTGTCAGCAGTAGCCAGCTGCCAACGAAAACTGCTACCTACTTCGTCATATTAGCCGGTTACTCTGCTGGGCATGCCCCAAACCCCCCTTTTGGTGCTTGATTGTCTAGACATTTCTTTTCAAATTTAGCCACCTACTATACAACTTTTTGACAACACTGCAACTGAGGTAATTTATTACACCCATGGGTAATATTTTTAAATATGCCTTAATATTTTCAGAATCAAAATTTCTTGAGTCCCTCATTCATTTAATGTTAAAGTCACTATAAACTAACGAGAAGGACAGTAGAGTCTGATTTACAATATACTGGTCCTACACTCGAGTTAAGCTATGAATCTGTTAAGATTTCCGCACTGGTCCCTACTTCATTATGCATTCTGTAACTATACTATTTCGTTCTTCAAACACAAGAAATATTTGCACGTGCATCACACCAAACAAGACAGCTTCAGCATGCATAATGAAGTAGGGACCTGTGCAAAAATCTTACCATGAATCTTTCCAAAGATTGCAATAAATGGACAGATCTTGCTTCTTCTGTGCAGTACGATGATGATGAAAATAATGGCGGTGATGATGATTAAAATTAATTGATATGTTCCAACACATTGGCACACGCTAACAATGATACGCTTTTCAATGGACATGTTTCAAATCATGTGAATGCAACATGTGCTAAAACTGCCATACAAAAAGAAAATAATGACCATCACTTACCCAAGTGACTGGCCAAATCCACCTTGTGAGTTGAACCGACCACACCCACCACATGACATCCATGGATTTTGGCAAGCTGTACCAGCATGCTCCCCACCCCACCAGCAGCAGAATGTACTAGGGCCCAGGATCCAGCACGCGGCCTTGCAAGTTCAAACATGGCGTACCATGCCGTGAGAGCGACTGTCAAAAATGCAGCCGCCTCATATCGGTCTAAATTTTCGGGCAGTGGAAATATCTGATTCTTTGGCGCTCTTATTCGTGTGGAATAAGCGCCAAAAAATGAAATGCCAAAAACTTCTTGCCCAATCTCAAACTCTGAAACGTTAGCGCCTTTGCTTTCAACTTCCCCGCTAAATTCGAAACCGGGAGTGATTGGCCAGCCAACATACTGCCTCGCGGACTCGTACAAACCCCATCGAATGCACACATCGGCGTAGTTCACACCGCATGCGTGCACCTTCACAACAACTAAGTCCTCTTCTTTGATTTCCTTGTCGACACCAATGTTTGCACCCTCGGTGTACTGCCCCGCTGAGAGCGGTACGTACTCGAGCTTGTCGTAACCACCGGGAGAGCAAATTTTTATCATCGCTGCGCGCTTAGAGGTATATCCCGAGAACAGCAGGCCGGAGATGGAGCAATCCCACAGATTCTGAGCTTCGAAAAACTCTGTACCTGTGACAAACAAGGGCAAAGTCCAAATATTATGTACACCCCACGTCCACACCTCGAACAATGGAACAACGGCTTGTTGTGGCGACAGTCCCAGTCAAAACGTCCGTGGAAGAAAAGGGCCTGTATCAAGGTCTAGGTCCATATACTTAATTGGTCTCATAAGTTAAAATAGATACAAATATAGTACAAATGAAAAGACCAAATTGGATTGAGAGAACGGGAAAAGTATTCCATGCGACGCGCAATCCAATAAAATAGGAATAGGAATTACCAGCTTTTTTCGGCATGCTTGAAGAAATGCCAAGCCAGAAGAAACTTTTGTAGCGACATTAGGGCCAACTTTGGGTGTTAACTGCATGTTTATTTATGAGCTCGTTCGATGCTGTATTCTCAGTTTGTATTTTGTTGCTTCATAGCCTTCGTTCGTATAATTCATAACATTGTAAATAAACTCGTCATTTGGGAACTTGAAACACAAGAAATTGGATAAATCAAACGAGTTGATTAAGTAAGTTATACCACCGTAAGGTGAATGGGAGGTGCTGACGTTTCGAGCGTTAGCCCTTCGTCGGAGCGACGAAGGGCTAACGCTCGAAACGTCAGCACCTCCCATTCACCTTACGGTGGTATAACTTACTTAACCAACTCGTTTGATTTATCCAATTTCTTATACCTCTTATTAATCGAGTTCGAGGTCCGTACTGTAAAATACGGACCGAGTTTTTTCCCGTCGACTTATGGCCCAAGCGCGAAGCGCGCGGGCCATGAATCGACGGAAAAAAACGAGGATCCGTATTTTACAGTACGGACCGAGAAAACGAGGTTAATAAGATATTTATTATATCTCTGGAGTCATTTTGGCGACGAAAACAAACTTTAGCGGGCCGTACAGTGAAGTACGGCCCGCTAAATTGACCAATCACAGCGCGCGTACTAACTGAAAGATAATAAATTTGAATATCGTATTAGCACCCTTTACACAGTATTTTTGTTCGATCGATCCTTGGTCTTGGCTAGTTCTTCGTCGCCTGCAACGATGAATGATTGCCTTTGTTCCACAAACGCATTCTACAATGAATTCCAGGATTAATTTGTGAATCGTATATGACTTCATCACGGCTATAATGATCTCACCCAGTTTTTAGTATTTGTTTTATAAACTAGTTACAAATCCAGTACACTGAACGTGTCATTGATCAGCTATTTCTTCATTTATTTCTTTTAGAAAGTTCGCCGAAGAAAGGGGGCTTTAAGAGCAAGCACATCAACTACCTCTGCCACAACAACAACACCAACATGTCGGCCAGTTGTGGCTTCTGTTAGTTCCTTGGTATCTGTTGTTTTTGTTTTATAACGTTCGATATAAGAAAAAAAAAATAAAAAAAAACTTCAGATTGTTTTCATGTGTATATTTATTGACTATTATTTAACAATTATTCGCCGAAGGCAAAGGGATTATCGGTGAATCGAAGTCGAGGTGAATATTCACCGATTATCACTGAGCCTGAGGCGAATAATTGTTTTAGTATAAATACACAGGTGATTATTTCAAAAAAAGAAAAGAAAAAGCATTGTACAACACTAAAAAAATTTTATTTCATCAAAAGCCCGCGAACGACTGGCAGCCATTTTGTTCATCGAGATGATTATCGGCTGATAACCCGAGATAGCGAACCAATCACAGGGCGCGATTTTGTATAATCACCTGAGTATTTATAATGGTAATTGAACTGAGTGGAGTGCAATTTGTATAGGTAATCGCATGATTTCGAGTGCAATTTGGGATAAATCGGCACGAGTAAATTTTTCAAAGGCTAACCAAATTGCACGAGCCCGTAGGGCGAGTGCAATTTGTAGTCTTTTTACGAGTGCTGATTTATCCCAAATTGCACAAGAAATCATGTGATTACTTGTTAATAATATACATGGAAAAATTTAATTTCAACTTTCTGCACTCAATTTCAACTTTTTGCACTCAATTTCAATTTTCTGCACTGTTTGGGATTAATTGACGTGCTCTCAGCCAATGAGCATGCTGAAATTTTTGCATGTATATTATTAGGTCTGAAATTAGACGCGTGATTTCAAATATCGAACGAGCGCATAGCGCGAGTTCGATGTGAAATCACAAGTATGATTTCAGACCAAAATTGCACGACACGAAGTTCAATTACCACTTTATTACACTCATTTTGAAATCACAGTTTTTTGTCAATACTACTTATTTATTTTTCCACTTCTGGAAGCCCGGTTTTTGAAGAAAGTAACTTTTTAAAAATGATTCGATTTAGAGCAAAAAATGGTGCAATTCATGAATTAATCACACTGCTATGAGCAAATCAAATTGCAGGGAACACCTGTGATTTCAAAATGGGTGTAATAAATACTAATAACTATTATAATAACATACCAATTGCTTTTTTCCAAGAGTGGGGTCAGTTATCTCTCAGAAGATGACAGAGGTGAGGAGCGGGTGCCTCAGAACTTCTTCCAAGGAAACTCATCAGCGGCAAGTGATATGAAGGAAAGAAAAATTATGCGGATCTGCTCCTCTTCCGTCTGTGCCCTTTATGTAAGTGCTGTGTGTATTTGTTGTATTGCAGCCAAATTTGGCAAAATAGTCATCAAAATCAAGATGATCTTTGACGTGCGTCAAAGGCGATCGAAGGCGGATTTGCCATAAGCCTTTAACCCCATCTTTGACAGTGTGCAAAGGCGCGCAAAGGCGGTTGTCAAAGGTGGTGTCAAAAATAACCTTTGACGCGCGTCAAACTATACCAAATGTGGATAAGGGCTGTCTTTACCGCACGTTTATATTTCCTTTTGATCAAAGGCTGAGTTCATTTTCCGCGCCATGTTTTAGAAAGCCACAGGTCGTTTTAGGACGGGGTGCGCACTCCTCCCCCAGACCCGCTCCAGCGAATAATATTGTTTGGTCACTATTATATTACTGCACGCATTTCAAGTATAAAAATATACTAATAGCAATCGCAGATTACGAGTCATTCTTTTCTAGCTAGATATACAGGAATTAAATTAAAGGTTAACAACCTGGTGTCTCATTGAGGCTAAAATGTACATGAGAAACTAACGAAATTGAAGCCACAAAAAGAAAGATGTTGGAAATAGGCAGCGGTGAATTGCGGAGCCTATTCGGCACCAAACAGTCATTTTGTAAGATTTTTTTCACCACAAATCATGGCCAATTTTCGAAGTATGTGACTCGGTGAGTTACATTTCTGACCTCAAATCACTGCCATGTTCGCCGAGCTACCCAACTAGATGAGTTAAATTCAAGGTGAGAAACAGGAGTGAAATCATACAATTGAAGCTCAGATTCATCAATTACAATGCGATGACGCAGCCTGCTGTAGGAAACGAGCGGGTTGATAATCACAACGCCAAAATGCCGCTTTGCTTTTGCACAGCTAGTAATATATACTTGACAAATGCTTAAAACAACACGTTTTAGTTCCATGGTGACCAACTCGAAATAAAATACGAAATCGACCACTCCCAGATACGTTATCAGATGTGACGGAAGGATAAGCTTTGACCGAACGATCGAGGGCATATAATTCATGGTAGGCCACCATATAGTCAGTTTACAGGGGTTTACAAGGGTTTACAAGGATATACCTTTGTAAACCCTTGCATACCCCTGTAAACACTATATTTGGTGACTATATGGTGGCCCACCATGAATTTCATGCCCGATCGAGGAACACTAGCCCCTCACGTGGTATGGTGATGATGATGTCATTCGCTTTGCCCCTGCTTCGGGACAGACAAAATGGTGACCCGTTTTACCGTACATTCCAACCTCCCTTAAAACTGCATTTAATAGCTCTGTGTTCTCCTGCGTCGAACGCAAGGAAAGCTATATGACAGGATAGGTCCAGTAAGGTAGAAAAGCTGAGAACACACAAGGATATACCTCGCCAAGTGCAATAATTTATTTACAATATCCATACATTGGAAATATATTAGTAAAAACCCTTGGCATTTCAGACAGTGTGTGAAATAAATACTTACTCTAAATTTCCTTCCAAAACATTGCTTGTTAGAAAAATCTTAAACTCCATAAAAATCAGTTCGATGCTACGGCACCATTATATTCAACATCAGAAACGGTTCAAAATACTATACACGTGTGATTAGGTTTTTCTTGGACGCTTTTTCGGGTTTAACCCATGGAAAATCCGAAAAATGAGCTAAATCATCCAAACCGAAAATCCGAGAAAAACGTTGTAGAATTTCATGTTTTTTAAGGATTTTCGTAAATACTTTCTTGAAAAAATTTGTCCTTGCTTTTTGTTTGGTATGAGTGGGTCAAAATACACTTGATTGCCGGGGCGGGATGTTATCAACGGTATCACGTTTATATTCAGAAAAATCTACCATATTGGCAAATAAATATTAGAATGTCTCAGCCCCTCCCCTCTCCCCAACAACTCACCAATTCAACCTCTTAAAAAGTTGACAAAACACTGAGCAATACGAGTCATTTTTTACATTCTCACGGTTGGTCGGGGGGAGGGGTGGTCGGGGGCAATAATGAGAAAACGCTTACAGGTCATAATATGTTTTTTTCTGATTGATCAAGGTTGATGCAATTCTAAAAATGATAAGAAATCTGCTGGTAAACAAGACGAATTGGAAAACATGGTCCATAGTGTGAGTGAGAAGATTTCTTGGCGAAAAAAAAAAACAGTGCTTCCTTATACAAAGCTGTAACAGTACAGCTCCCAGGAAATAAGAAAGTTAAACCATAGTTCGAAGGATTCTGTGCCAGGAGAAAAAAACACCCACAGGGAATGTAAAAACGTTTTTAGAAGGAAATACAAGAGACACACCCAATCTACAGTATAAATCTTCACTCTTAAAAAAATCTTTCCATGTATTACAAATACTTTTTCTTCATTTTCTCATATGCACAAATGCAAAACTGCGCACGTGACTGTTCAAACGCCAGCGTTTGCCATTGCACGTGGACATCACGTTGTGGATCAAAGTGAGGATTTCCGCTCGATTTTTTCGTAGAACAAAATGTATGCTTGGGATCCTCCGACTCTTGAAGAGGATAACGGGTCCACCCTACAAAACAAACAACACATTTTAACTTCATTTTATCTCAGTCGTGAGGTCAAGATAGCTGCATGTAAGGCCAAGTTCTTTTATTGGCGTTTTTATTGACTGAGACCAAGAGAAAATGAGGAAAGAGAACATAACCCCGTGTGATATGATAAGGGGACATAATCAAGAGAAAATGAGGAAAGAGAACATAACCCCGTCCGACATGATAAGGGACAGAATCAAGAGAAAATGAGGAAAGAGAACATAACCCCGTCTAAGATAATAAGGGGACAGCATCAAGAGAAAATGAGGAAAAAGAACATAAACCCGTCCGATATGATAAGGGACAGAATCTATTTTTAGCACGGAATCTATTTATATCTCGCTCCATGGCTGCGCGGTTTCCCGATACCGCAAGTGTAAAGTCGAGGTCAAACGAAACAAGATCCGGCATATAATTCATGGTAGACCACCATATAGTCTCCCAGTATATACAGTATACCAGTATACTGTACATATATACTATATGGTGGCCTACCATGAATTATATGCCCAAGATCTCCATGGCGCATTGAAATTACAGCCACGTGACGAGAAGGACATCAACCATTGGTCAGTTAAAATAGTCTCTGGATCTAAAAAATAGATTCTTTCCCCTTATCATAGTAGGAGAACCCAGCATGGAATATACGTTCTCTTACCTCATTTTCTCTTGATTCTTTCCCCTTATCATAGTAAGAGAACCCAATATGGAAGATACGTTCTCTTACCTCATTTTTCCTTGCTGAGACGTTGTCGAGGTCAATAAAGACGCAAAAAAGAACGAGGCCAATGTCCAGCCATCTTGACTGAACAAATGCAATAAATAAATAAGCAGCAAAATTGCAAAGAAGGACGCAAACACACCTTGAATCATTAAAAACGTGCCACTCGTTGCTGATTGGATGTTTACAGTAAGCAGTGTAATGTCCGCCATATGTGCTTCCAGAGTGATTCGAGACGGCATACAGTGAGTAGACCGCTGACAGGGAATCTGAAAATACAGGAATAGTGATATTAAACAAACGTACTCTTTCTAGCAGCCCACAGTGATGGCTTGAGTAACACAAGCTAGGGCGTTGGCTTAATAATAAAGCATTAGACTAGCGGACTGTGGTCTCTCGAGCGATAGGATCCGAGGCTGAACAAGTGTACGAGAAATGAATTCGCTCTGAGGGCATTATTGCGCGACACTGGTCGAGTAAAGGAGTTAGTTCTGAGGAGCTTCAGGATCTCTCCTTTGATAAAACCTTTCTTGACTGCCGGTGGGTGACAAGATTTGAAGTGCGTGTCCTGAAAGGTCTCACTTGGTTTAAAATAAGTGCAGTGCGCGTATCAAGGATAGGCTCCAAGTTTCTCGAATCTTGCTTCTTTGTAAATGCGCGTGTCTAGGGAGTTATGGTGGCGGTGGTCACGTTTTAAAATATCACGACAAATGAAATGGGTTGAAGGTATTGACAGTCCTGGCGCATATCCTGGAACGTGTTGTGATTGTTCAGACATTTGTTCGCTTCGTTTGTTTGACTTTTACAGTTTTACAGCGAGTCCCAAAGTGACTGTATTTGAGCTCTGGGATGCACAGCAAAACTATCAGGGCTCCAGGCTCCACAGCAAGAAACGATCGGAGCTCCAGGTGCAGCAGGGCTACAGGCGGAGCAGGGCTCCAGGAAGAGCAGGGCTACAGGTGGAGCAGGGCTACAGGTGGAGCAGCGCTCCAGGTGGAGCAGGGCTCTAGGCGGAGCAGGGCTACAGGTGGAGCAGGGCTACAGGCGGAGCAGGGCTCCAGGTGGAGCAGGGCTCCAGGCGGAGCAGGGCTCCAGGCGGAGCAAGGCTATAGGCGGAGCAGGGCTACAGGCGGAGCAGGGCTCCAGGCGGAGTAGGGCTACAGGCGGAGCAGGGCTACAGGCGGAGCAGGGCTCCAGGTGGAGCAGGGCTACAGGCGGAGCAGGGCTCCAGGCGGAGCAGGGCTACAGGTGGAGCAGGGCTCAAGTCGGAGCAGGGCTCCAGGCGGAGCAGGGCTACAGGCGGAGCAGGGCTACAGGCGGAGCAGGGCTCCAGGCGGAGCAGTGCTACAGGTTGAGCAGGGCTCCAGGCGGAGCAGGGCTCCAGGCGGAGCAGGGCTACAGGTGGAGCAGGGCTCCAAGCGGAGCAGGGCTACAGGTGGAGCAGGGCTCCAGGCGGAGCAGGGCTCCAGGTGGAGCAGGGCTACAGGTTGCGCAGGGCTCCAGGCGGAGCAGGGCTACAGGCGGAGCAGGGCTACAGGCGGAGCAGGGCTCCAGGTGGAGCAGGGCTCTAGGCGGAGCAGGGCTGCAGGCGGAGAAGGGCTCCAGGTGGAGCAGGGCTACAGGTTGAGCAGGGCTCCAGGCGGAGCAGGGCTACAGGCGGAGCAGGGCTCCAGGTGGAGCAGGGCTACAGGCGGAGCAGGGCTCCAGGTGGAGCAGGGCTCTAGGCGGAGCAGGGCTGCAGGCGGAGAAGGGCTCCAGGTGGAGCAGGGCTACAGGTGGAGCAGGGCTTCAGGCGGAGCAGGGCTCCAGGCGGAGCAGGGCTACAGGTGGAGCAGGGCTCCAGGCGGAGCAGGGCTCCAGGTGGAGCAGGCCTCCAGGTGGAGCAGGGCTACAGGCGGAGCAGGGCTCCAGGTGGAGCAGGGCTCTAGGTGGAGCAGGGCTCCAGGCGGAGCAGGGCTACAGGTTGAGCAGGGCTACAGGCGGAGCAGGGCTCCAGGTGGAGCAGGGCTCCAGGCGGAGCAGGGCTACAGGCGGAGCAGGGCTCCAGGCGGAGCAGGGCTCCAGGCGGAGCAGGGCTCCAGGTGGAGCAGGGCTACAGGTGGAGCAGGGCTACAGGCGGAGCAGGGCTCCAGGCGGAGCAGGGCTCCAGGCGGAGCAGGGCTCCAGGTGGAGCAGGGCTACAGGTGGAGCAGGGCTACAGGCGGAGCAGGGCTCCAGGTGGAGCAGGGCTACAGGTGGAGCAAGGCTCCAGGCGGAGCAGGGCTCCAGGCGGAGCAGGGCTACAGGCGGAGCAGGGCTACAGGCGGAGCAGGGCTACAGGTGGAGCAGGGCTCCAGGCGGAGCAGGGCTCCAGGTGGAGCAGGGCTCCAGGCGGAGCAGGGCTACAGGCAGAGGAGGACTACAGGCGGGGCAGGGCTAGAGACGGAGCAGGACTCCGGAGACCCCCTCCCCTCTTTGGCACCATGTGTTTTGAAAAAGATTTTAGTGTTCCGGGAAATTTTGCCATGTTCTGAAAAAGTTTGTTGTGTTTCAGAAGAGAAATTGAATTGTGTTTTGCACCTATGGGCCACCGTAGTTAAGGCTACTATTTTTCTCGCACTACTCGTGAAGCCCTGAAAAACTCCTGAGAGAAATAATTAAGATCATTACGCCAGCAGCACTCTCTGTACGCCATCAATTTACTCTACAAACCTTTCGGTTCAGCAGCGAATTCTCCAAGTTCTAGTTTTGGTAAAGGGAAGACTACGTTGGTTTGAAGTTTTGTTCGAAAGCTGAAGCCAGAGAAACGCTTCAGGTCTGTTTAATTCACAGTTAAGGTTAAGAAAACTCTGGGTTTAAACTGTTCTAAATTTGAAGAATCCCTTTACAATGTGGCCATCTTATGTTGTACTGTGGTACTGTTTGTTTCACTATAAAGAGTGCTTCTAACTTTTCCATCTGTGGATCAAACCATGCAATGTGACTATTCTTTGGAAAGTTACTGAATAGTACTTCACTTTGGTAGTGTTCGCTTTACCTCAAGGTGTGGTTCTACCTTTTTCACCCGCTGTGGATAACATCATGCAGTGTGAAACCATTTGTTAAAAAGCTTCTGACCAGTCATGTGCTATGGTAAAGTTTGCTGCACAACACAAAGGTGTTCGAGGATTTCTGATAATTTAAACAAATGTGAGTATAGCTCTTTCAGTTCTGGGGTTTAACTGGAAAAAGTCCATTAATTAAAACGAAAAGGCCATTTAACTAAAAAAGAAAGTACTGAAGGTATATGCAGTGAAAAGAAGCAGTTTAGCACTTAAAAAGTTGCACAGTACGGTTGGGTATATTTTTTAGGGAAAGTTTCTATTTTTCCCTCGTCAAAAAATGAAAATGCCCCGCTGAATTTTGCGGAGATGGATTTAATACCCCGTTTAAAACACGGTACGGTCCCATGACCACCGACCGGTTAGCTCGGTTGGTAGAGCACTGGACTACCGTGCGGGAGGTCGCGGGTTTAAACCCCCGCCGGACCAACACTCAGGGTCTTTAAATAACTAAGGAGAAAGTGCTGCATTTGTAATGATATCGGCATATGGTTAGACTTTCTAGTCTTCTCAGATAAGGACGATAAACCGTAGGTCCCGTCTCACAACCCTTGTTCATGATAACTTAGTGGGACGTTAAAAGAACCCACACAGATCGTAAAGAGTATGGGACGTAGTTCCCGGTGTTGTGGTCTGGCCTTTGGGTTGGTGCTTCACATAGGGATAACCTCATGGCGCCTTTCCCCCTTCCCCCAAGAAAAATAAGTATGTTCTATGTTCAATGTTTGCACTCATTCAGTGTGTATTTGCACTCTAAAATGTTACGCTATAAAAAAGCAAAGTGTTATCTACTGCAGAGTTCAAGGATACGAAGAACAAGGATTGATGGGAAACGGTGAATAGAAAATTTCTTGGTTGACTTTCTCTTGACTTTGCACTTGTCGCAGATCTGATGGGAAAAAATGAAATAAAAATAGTTCTGTTACTGAACATACATCGATATTATTTCAATACTAGGTCGGGGAGCAGGGTTGGCGCAGTGGTGAGAGCGCTTGCCTTCCTCCAATGTGGCACGGGTTCGATTCCCGGCCCCGACGTCATATGTGGGCTGAGTTTGTTGGTTCTCTATTCTGCTCCGAGAGGTTTTTCTCCGGGTACTCCGGTTTTCCCCTCTCCACAAAAACCAACATTTGATTTGATTGATTTAATTTAATATGATTTGATTTGATTTGTGCTTTATAGTGTCCCCAATTAGTACGTCAGTGCTAGATACAGTTGACACTCAAATAAAGTTCATTAATCATTATTATTATTTATGTCAGAGTGAAAGGGTTGTGGAAAAATGAAGATGGTATTTTTGAAGCCAGGAAAATTTATGAAAGATGCATTTTCGGCCTGTGACAGTACCGAAAAATACAGCTTTGACAGAAGTAAGAAGATTTGACAGGAGAGACAAAAGGCGCTGCTACATTGCGCAATCTTTCCTGCAACTTCAGTCATCTCGTGGCGATTTTGGCCGTTGCAAGGTATGTTACACTGCAATGTGTCACAATGGCGTTGCGAGACAAGTTGCACGAAACACTGCACAGCGCCTAAAAGCAGCTTTCATTTCTGTCTTAACAAACAGTCACTCATTACACTGACAAGAAAGCACTTTGGGAGTAAATAACTTACAGGTCTCTCGTCGCCATCTAAGACTTCCTCTTTAGTAAAAGACTGCATACAGTCTCTGATATTTACATCTACATCATCTGATCCTACAGATCTTCTGCCAGCCCATGGCGAGGATGAATCCGAGCCAGACTTCTGCTAAATGGAAAAGGGTTTGGAATTTACAAGGTGAACAAGAACAAGAACAAAATGTAAACTTACGACAGAGGTGGGTAGGATATCGAGATTTTTCTCTGGTGTACATATATATGCGTTATTGACCAATCAGGAGGTGAAATCACGGCTGGATATAGGCCTAGTTTTATTTTATTTATTATTATCATTATTATTAATATTACTATTATTTGCATTTTTATTGACAGAGTCGAGTATTCTTTTTCATTAAACAAATATTGTATTATTGTTTTAGTATAAATACACAGGTGATTATTTCAAAAGTAGAAAAGAAAAAGCATTGTGCAACACGAAAAAAAATTATTTCATCAAAAGCGCGCGAACGACTGGCAGCAATTTTGTTCGTCAAGGTGATTATGGGCTGATAATCCGAGATAGCGAACCAATCAGAGCGCGCGATTTTGTATAATCACCTGAGTATTTATACTAAAGAAGGATATCCATCAAAAGCTTCCTTGCTATTTCTAAAATTGGCATTACTTCCAACTCTCAATGTTTGCTTTTGTCAAGTGTCTAAAAAATATCATTCTTTTATTTTTGCAGTTTAGTTAACACACAAGTTTTTTTTTGGAATGGTAAAAACATGGCTAAGTAATCGCTCCTACTTTCTGGAGAATAAAGAAAAGCGATAATGGATGGGAGACGCTACCCAGTCCCGATCTTAGAAGGAGAGAAATCGCCATGAACCTAATTTGAGAGGAGAAGCGGGAGACTAGTACCATTTTAAAGCATCATATTTTAGGGCCATTTTTAAGGGCTATATTTTAGGGGCCTTTCTAGGGCCATATTTAAGGAGCTTTTTAGGGCCACATTCTAGGGGCTTTTTTGAGGGCTATATATTGGGGCCATTTTCGACGGCCATTTTAAGAGCCATATTTTAGGGGGTTTTAGGGCCACATTTTAGGGTCTTTTTTGAGGGCCACATGTGAGGGCCACTTTTGCGTTCACCGTGCACTGCAATCTGTAATAATTCTGCCTGACACAAGATTAGGGCGGCGTTCTGCATCAAATACAATAATTATATTACTATATAACAACCCAGCAACCTTAACAATTTGAGTAACCTGATTGGCTCACTAACTCAGAACATTCAACACCATTCACCTCTGATAGGGTGAACGGTTCCGGGGGTTCTGGGAAATCCTTATGAAAGTGAGTTTCGCTAATGGGTAATGGCCCACTTTTGAACTATAGTTTTGACTTGAGACAGGTTGCTACATTGGGAAATACTAAAAGAATTATTCTCTTCAAACTCTGTAAACAGCGTTTTTATGAATTTTACCTATGTCACTGATTCGCTGCTTGGTAAATATTTTGGTAAATATTCTGCTCCATTTGAGAAAACTATTATTGATGTCATTGCAGTATTGTTTTACTCTTTTGAAGATGCAAAACACATAATAATCTGCAACACTTGTATCCAGACGTTTATATCTATAACTTATTTGTATTCTTTTTCCACTTGAGCCCACCTCAAATAGCCACTCTAGCTACCTGCGGGTTCAAGCTATTTGTATTTCTTAGATATAAAATTAATAAAGTTGTTGTTGTTGTTTTAACTGCAACACTTGCATATTTGTTTCAGTTACTGAAGAAGTAACTATTGTTTTACTTACTTGGGGAATGGGTAAAGACAAATCCCAGAATGGATCAAATGTTATTGATGTATAGCCACATGAGCAGCATTTCAACATGCTCTTCAATTGTCCTACAAACAGATCTGCGAACAAACACACGATAAAGGATCAGGAAATGTAAGACATACCGACTGGAGCCTAACGTTCATTACAAGGAATTGGAATAATCAAACAAGTTGATAAGTTATACCACCGTGAAGTAAAAAAAGGGAGGTGCTGACATTTGGAGCATTAGCCCTTCATCAGAGCGAACGAGAAGATTACGGGTTATGTACAACTTATAGAGAGAAGTTTGGAGCTATGCTATTGGTGGAGCCGCATAGCAGCCTGTGAACGAAAGTGAATTAATTACATGAATGAAAAATGTTCGTTGACATAGTGGGGGAGAACCAAGTTGAAATATTTAACAATTATTCAACGAAATCGAGTCAAACATGAGCCTTGTTGGCTATAGTTCATGTACGATGAGCCAACATGTTGTCAAGCCGATGTGTAAAAAAGTTTCAAACACGAGTCCGGCTCGTTCTTAAACATCCCTTTAATGTATTTGTTAAATTTTTTCGAGTTAGCAAGTTAGTTTGAGAATTAAATGTGGAAAAAGTAGGCAAAAATAAAATAAAAACAGTTTACCGGCTCACTCACCATCAAATAATTTCATCCCATATTTATTGGTAGTATTTTTTGGTATATTTTTTTCAAGCAAGACTTGAATTTCTCCCCGTCTAATTCAAGAAATCATTCCTCCATGATGGCCGTTTTCCGTACTTAAAATGGTATATGAGCTGATAGCCTGTGAGTAGAGAACCAATCAGAGAGCGTGTTTGCTCATATCCAGATATAATAAAAACCTTTATCTGCCTAATCATTCTACTCAAAAAAACTGCTACCTTATGTGTAGCCCTTCCCTGCGTCAGGGCTACACAGAAAGCCGTACAAACCTAGAACAAAGGTTTACCTTCCAACTTGGTTTTCTTAATCCCCAAGGTATCAACAAACGTTTTTCATTCATATAATCATGCAATTCACTTTTGTTCACACCCTGCTATGGCTCCACCAATAGCATAGCTCCAAACAACTGTACATAACCCAAAATCCTCTCATTCACTCTGATGAAGGGCTAACGCTCAAAACGTCAGCACCCCCCTTTTTTACTTAACGGTGGTATAACTTACTTTATCAACTTGTTTAATTATCCCAGTTTCTTGTGTTTCAATTCCCCTGACTGACACAGCACAGTTTCTAAATCATTCAATAGCAGACATGGCAGTATGAACATTTCCCACTTCTGCACACTTTATTCTACTTCATCGCGAATAACAGTAACTTTGTTAACATCCAATGATATCACGGCTCAAACAACCAATCACAACACTGGACATGGAAAATGGTAGGGTTGTGGGATGTGGCTTGAAATGACAACGTCAAAATGTAATAAGGGTAAGTTGAAGCCACACATAGGCGCACTGAGGCAACAGTGGTAGAAGGGATTAAACCCTGTTGCTACCAAAATTGAGCTCAATTTTTTCATCTTTTTTTTGGTAGCAACAGGGTTTAATCCCTTCTACCACTGTCGCCTCAGTGTGCATATGTGTGGCTTCAACTTACCCTTATTACATTTTGACAACACTGGACACACAGGTAAATACTGCCACCTGATGACTCGCAATCACTCAAATCTGAATGATGACTTCCACTTAGGTTGTCGAAACATAAAGGTACACCACAAAGGTATGCACACAGTAAAGGTTCTGGCTTTCAAGGCTGAGATAGGGTATAAGAATCAGACAGTTTGGAGTTCACAATATGGCATCATTTTCCAGGACACTGACCAACTGCTTCAAGGTTTTACTCCAGGCTAGAGACCCCGGAATTGTCAGTCAAAAAAAAAAAATATATTAAATCAGCAAATGTAAAGTTATAAGCAACAACTATACTAATGACCTCAGCGGTTTCTGGGGAAAGGCGAGTTTTGGGAGTTAAGTATAGTGTTGGGTAGCAAAATTCAGCTGATCAAGGTCTGGTTTAGCCTAAGGGTGTCAGGGTTCCAGAAGAATGTCCCCACCCAAAAATCTCTCAAAAGTACTCACACAGGCCTTAAGGTTGCCTAGGTTTTACCTATCAAGACAAAGCTTTAATCTGCAGTTTTCATTGTTAGCAAACTAACCTGTCATAAGACTATTGTCTCTTGAGAGATAACTTGCCCATGACTTTTCCGCTTTTTGATTATCACTGCAAAAGATTAAATCAATCACAAAATTACTGCAGTGCATAACTATAACATCCACACAGGAAAAATGTGTGACAAAACTGCATGAATACAATGCACATAATGCGTAATTAGAAATAGCCAATTTATATTTTAAAGGGTGCAGTGACCTGTCTTAGCAGCATTTTTGGATAATTTGATAATGTAAGGAGTTAGCGAGACCAAAAGATAACTGGACAGCTTTGTTAGGAAATAAAATATTGCCTGCATATCATTGTCATCACCACATTTGGACGAGGATGATGGGAATAGAATTGCCTCTTGAAAAGATTGGCCAAGTTATTCAGGTTCTGCCCCAGTATCCTAGCGAAAGTATCCAAATAGAGGGTTCTCCGAAGAATTATAATTAGGAGAGGAAGTGAAAGTAGATGACAGTGGGTTTATTTAAAATATGCAAAGTGCCTTTCACTCGGCACAGGAAAGGGGGGAGCTAAATTAACATACCACTAATTTTAAAACAAAGGAAATATTATTATTACAGTGAATCTCAGCCCAAAGATATTAATTGGTATGCTTTTATTCTATTTTAATTTCGATCTTGCCACTGTCATAGATTTGTTGTTATCAAACAAAGTAATATCCCTCTTAGGAACTCATTTCTTTAAGTAGCTAGTGCATTCGTGACAACTAGCCAGCAGTTTTGACCAGTCGCTAAAGCTTCTGGATAACCCTGTATGTAAGTATGATCAACAAGAAGCAATTTTTACACCAATTATGTTGCCTTGTAAAAGTCTAGAACTTTTTTGAAGACTGCATTCACATAAAAATTAAATTCATCACTAGTTTTATTACCTGAGAGAGTCATCATATTCACAGGGTGTATACTTCTGTTTGTCTGTCACTTGGTTCAGATCATCATGCAGTCCTTCCAGGAGAAATCGCAGAAACTCCTGTGAGTCTTGTTGACTGTAAGATAAAAGAGCTCCGACACTTAACCAGCTATCATCAGGGTGAAGTTTTAAACAGAGAATTCATTCTGAGTGTAAAACACTTCCTGAAATTCATAATAAGTGTTAGACCTAGTACTGAGAATAAGATGAACCACACAAAACAATGAAAAATGTATTTGATATCAGTGGAAATCAAACCTCTGACCTGCTGAGCAGATGCCCTTTTGGTAATGCTGCCTATTCAAGGCCTACCCCTTTGCTACTCACTCTGATCAAGGGCTGATTGATGCTCAGAACAGATCAGCTTTATTTAAGTGGCATAACAACTTTCATTGTCAACTTGTTCAATAACCTTCCTTTACCTTATTGGTGCTTTATACCCCAACCAACAGTGTCACAGAGGTCATGGGTTTGAATCCCGTTCAGGCCTGAGTCTTTTTTTTTCAGGAGTTAATTTCACAGCTGCTTAAGTTGTGTACATAACTGCGATGATCAATTAATGTCATTACATATTACTCTGCAGTTCAAATATATGGTCTTTCATATATTCATTTGAATCACCCCAACCAACGCAATAACATTTTTTTAGGAAGTACAGCTGTACTACAGTCCAGGGTTCGCACGAGCCTTGAAAGTCCTTGAAAGTCCTTGAATCTCAAAATAAAAATTCAAGGCCTTGAAAGTCCTTGAAGATTGCAGTCAGTGCTGGAAAGTCCTTGAAATTTGTAGCTAATTTCATCCAACTTAGATTCTAGAGTGTCTTATATGAAAATATATTCTAATGGCAGAAATGTAGCAACACGTAATATGTTGTGGATGAACTAAAAAAGACATAGACTTTTAGCTGTCTGTTAGCTGGGCACAACCGCTACTGTGAGAAGCTGAACATCCTTTGATTTTGCAGTGCGTGGAGTCCTTGAAAAATGGAAAATATGTCTTTGAAAGTCCTTGAAAAGTCCTTGAATTTTTATTCCAAAAAAGCGTACGAACCCTGACAGTCTGTTTCTGGTAAATCTAATATACCAGTAACTAATGGAAATATGATAAATGATATACCATAAAAACAACAAGCAAAGACATTGTCAATTTAACAACTAATGTGAATACTACAAAGAGACCTGCTGTAAATACAACAGTCTGGTGACATGAAACTAAACTGACTCTGACAATGACTTACACAGCTGAAACATAAGTCAACCTCAACACTGGTTCTTTTCAGAACCTACACCTCCACGATCAAACTCCCCAAATAACTATCTGCCATGTGTCAGGATTTAATTAACCCTTTCCTTCCAAAGAGTGACTTTATAGATTTTACTCTCACTGGCTAATGCCAGATGATTTTACTCATCAAAGGGAGAGCCCTTAGAAGTTAAAGGATTATAAGAAACTATCTCTTAACCCTTTCCCTCCTAAGAGTGACTTTATAGATTTTACTCTCACTGGCTAGTGCCAGATGATCTTACTTATCAAAGGGGAGAGCCCTTAGGAGTTTAAGGGTTAAGGGCTGGGCACTGGGTACATTGGCCAACTGTGATGACAACTTTATCTGGCAGCATTGTACACCTCAAGCAAAAGGACAAAATATAAGTTTTCCTCAAGTGTATTGTTGAGCAACATACCCCTAGGTGCCACACCCAGATATCCTTCTGCCCCAAACTTAGACAAGGCCCCTGAATATGCTAAGTCTAATTTAAAACACCAGTGCCTATAGACTTAGTCTTCAGCAGTAGTGGCACCCAGTTAAAGGGTAGATGAACAACACCAAATGACTACTATAGAACAAACTACTATAGAACATTTTTGAAAAAAAAGACACTTACTTGTAGCCTACAAATCGTGGTGCAAATCTTTGGATTTGAGTCTTGAACATACGAGGAGAAACAGCAGTATCTGTATTATTGGGCTTCCACAATGATTTCATTAACTCGGCAAATGCTGTAGCATGAGAAAAAAGTGTATTTTCACTGATAATCACTTTGCCTTCAGCGAATAATTGTTAATTAGGTCCTCAAGCACTGTAAAACAAAGTAAAACTCAAAGAAAACAAGGTTCTTACAAACCTTGTATTAGTTTTCCTTTCATACTGCTCCTGCTATTTATGTTCTGTGCATAAGACCCTTTCAACAGGTGGTCCATTAGAGGCCATGTGTGACTCAGGCACTGAAGTATGGAGTTCATAAAGCACTGAAATACAATTGAGAGAGTACAAAAGGGTTAATGTTAAGGAATGGGTTGTTGTTCATCGTGAAAAATGTTATGATAATATAAATTCTTCATTTGTCACACGATGTAGTCACTGGATGTTGATCGCGACGTTTCGACTGCTTACTACTAGTCTTCTTCAGGTGATGCTGTTGACTGATTCTGGCACACAATTACATAGCTGCGTGGTCTGCTCTGATTGGTGTGTTTCGATAATGCTATTGTTCCTGTTTGCTGTGTTTTCCTCAGCAGTCCGCTAAAAGCATTAGTTTCTAATTAGGGACTGGTGCTGTGTTGGTGAGAAATTGAAACACAGAAAATGAACCATTTTTTTAGCAAATGCCAGAATGGATAAATGACACAGAAACAACCTGGTTCAATCTTGAAATACAAACATTTTTACTGAATCTTCAAGATATGGGAGAATGTTGGCCCTAAGTTTTCTTTTTGTATGGATCTCACTCTGCTCGGCCCATACCATCAAGACCTGGGGCTGATATTCTCCCAAAACAGCCCTTGCACTTGGCCAATTAGATATAGATACCAGTGTATTGTTATGTTTTACTTACTGTATTTCCTAAATTACGAAGACCCACTAAACCATCCGTGCTTTGCCTTCCAGTGGGCTGCCAAAAGAGAAAAGTGAAATATGCTTTAACGTGTCAAATGCATTATTCTACAAAAACAAAAATAAAACCTCTAAAACTCACAAGTCTCTATTGCACGAAAAATTTGTGAAATGTTACTACTATACATTACCACTTTCCGAAGCTGGTAGGAATTTGAAACAGCTACTACTCTTCCACACACATTGCATGGTATATTTATGGTTAACTGTGACTGCCTTCTGGCAAACAAAACCCATAACAAACACAGATAGATTCCTATCCAAAGAGGAAATTTCCTTTTCATTCAAAAACAATAATGACTATCATATATAATTATTCAGTGTAAAGTCGATTTATCCATAAAAGTAGTTTGCTTAAATTGGAAGCAAAAACTTGCAAAGATGGGTCATTTTCTGTTGCAAATGTAAATATCCCAGGCTGGTTAAGTACCTGTGCATGTAATAAACCATGGCAAAATTCCATACACTCACACCGCAGGAAATACAGTGTAACAATAACATTCAAAATTGAAAAAACAAAATTGTGACAGAGTAATCAACAAGAAGTGAATTTAACATTTCTTATGTGACCTGTTCTGTTATTGAATCTGCCACAAAAACATTTTATGGTGACTTATTCTTGGAAACTTTAAGCCCCAAACTAAAATAATTATGATTAATTGCATAATTTATCAAGGATCTCTGTTTCTATCAATACAATAAATCATGTACTGAAAATGGCATTTGTGGGTTATATATAGCAGACAAGAAGATGATAAGTTAGCTTTCTGAAATCAACAAATTGTGGTTTAAAGGTAAAACAAGAATTGAAGAAGGATAAAAAAATTAATATTAGTGTATGTAATGTTACTATAACAGGAACAAATTTAAGGGTGAAATGTCAAAGTTAACAGACCTTTTTGTATCATTAACCAATAAAAAATAAATGTAAAAATAATCTTTTCAAACAGCACAAGGGAAATGTGAGGAGCAGGAACAGTTATTTTAATACTTATGTTAATTTTGTCCCAAAATTATGAGAAATCATCAGTTGATAAATTTGGCAGGCTTGCATTGTTTCTGTTTCCTTAACTGGGATTAAAGATACCTAAAAGACATAACAACTTATGATAACTATTGTAAACAACCAATTAATGTGTAACCAGTTAATAAGGGAAACTCAGTGTTCTCCTTTTCAGGCGGTAACTGGTAAAATTTACCACCTGTAACAGCACTTGTTACCAACTAAAATGGCCTGAAATTCTTGAAAATTCAACAGCTATGCGAGTGTTTTACCGGTTAGAAAAACTCTATAAATAAATTCAGGGTTCGTACGCTTTTTTGGAATAAAAATTCAAGGACTTTTCAAGGACTTTCAAAGACATATTTTCCATTTTTCAAGGACTCCACGCACTGCGAAATCAAAGGATGTTCAGCTTCTCACAGTAGCGATTGTGCCCAGCTAACAGACAGCTAAAAGTCTATGACTTTTTGAGTTCATCCACAACATATTACGTGTTGCTACATTTCTGCCATTAGAATATATTTTCATATAAGGCACTCTAGAATCTAAGTTGGATGAAATAAACTACAAATTTCAAGGACTTTCCAGCACTGACTGCAATTTTCAAGGACTTTCAAGGCCTTGAATTTTTATTTTAAGATTCAAGGATTTTCAAGGACTTTCAAGGCGCGTGCGAACCCTGTCTATTACCTGTTGAGCTGAAATAAAAGGAGAACACTGGAAACTGAGCTCTTGACACAGCTTCCTCACTGAACCATTCACTCCAAATTTTTCAAGTCTACTCCTTTGCTCCAGACAACATTCAAGTCAGATCAGAAAGAAATTTGTCCATTAAATACTTTGTATGATAGTTCAACAGAAAAACTTTAATTTAGAGTTCACTGTACATGTGTAGTTAACTCTTGTAATTCAATTTTGGATGATTGTAATACCATAAACAATTCCAAAAAACTTGAGTTTGGGAAACATAAATTGATATCAACTTAAGTTGACGAGATAAAACATTAACTAAATATATTTATAATATTTATAATATAGAAGACCCTGCGCATGCTCTGATTGGTCAAAAATCCATGTTTTATCAGTGAGAGTACTGGTACAAAACATAGAAAAAGCGTGTTTTATTGTTTTTCGACACATTACCTCAAATCAACATTTTTGTTAGAAATGGTGAAAAACACTTTCTTTGAAGAAATTCAATTCTATGCGAAGTTACAGAAAGTTTTGAAGTTGAGATTAATATAACAAGTATAGATGAAGCAAAAACAGTCAAGAAGTTGGTATTAAATGGCATCAGTTTGTCGATCTGTGTGCTTTGTCGTTTACTCGTGGCGTGTAAAATATATATCATAAACGCAACGCGCGCGGGCCATAAATCGACGGGGAAAAACGAGGACCCGTATTTTACAGTACGGACCGAGAAAACAAGGTTAATAAGATATTTATTGTATCTCTGGAGTCATTTTGACGACCAAAACAAACTTTAGCGGGCCGTACAGTGAAGTACGGCCCGCTAAATTGACCAATCACAGCACGCGTACTAACTGAGAGATATAATAAATATGCGTTATTAACCAAACATCAATGCATATTGACCTTCTTCTTTTATATGCTTTTATTGACCCAAGCAAGAGCAATTGAAACGTAAAACTAGACGCTCCACGTAGCGTTAACTCGGGCTTGCTTGGTTCGTGCATTGTGAAGCTTCTGTGCTTTTAGTTTACTGCTAAAAAATCTTCCTCAGAAAACGCTGCATTGCATACCAAACTCGACTCCCGAAGACCAAACACGTCGCATAGTCGCATGCCGCATGCACGATTAGTCATCCCTAGTTTCCACGCTCTCCACGAGGAACGCCTGGGACCATGACCCCCCATTTGGCGACCAAACCGCTAGCATTTTTAGACTCGGGCTTTGCTTTGTAAGCAAGCCCGAGTAAAACAATGAGGCAGATGTCCAGCCACACTGACTGAACAAGCTACGTCAGTAAAGGATAAATTATGTGTGGTCCTTTAGTTTCGTGGCACAACCCAAGATAATTTGTGAGCAGACAAGACAGGCCCATCTTGCCCTTTTTGGTAGCCAATCAGAACTCAGGATTCGCCTCACCTTGCCCATCCACTGAACCAGCCATATAACTAGAAGGGCACTCGGTAGAGCACATACCTCCGCCCTGCCACATATGTACACCTGATATTACATTCATCTGGATCTGAGATCCAGAGTATAATTTGGATAAATCCCAAATTTTAAATGATTGATCCTGGGTATATTTGCGACCTTTCCACCAAATTTGGTGCAAATCCGTTCATTAGTTTATGCATAAAACGATAAACAGACAGGCATGAAAACATAACCTCCTTGGCGGAGGTAATAAGATGCTATACTGTACGTTACTACCAGACATGCAAATATCAATTACTTAACCCTGTCAATTCCAAGATCTCAAGAGCAATTCTCATAAGTAACTCTAATACCCTTTCTTCTCATTTGTTTCCTATAAACATTGTATTGATATTTTACAGGAGAAGTTACATTTTTATCACTTATGAGAGCCAAAGTGTTACTCATATTAATAATGATGCAAAAGCAGTACTTAAATCTTCGGGAATACTTGATTCTAAAAACAAATACAACTGTTAGCTGTCTACAAGCACTGCTGAGTGCATATATTGTTACAGATAAAAATTGTTTTTAATTAAGTTTACTTTAAACTAGGTAATTTTCATTTTTACAATACAAGCTACAACGTAAACCCCTTATAGAAGATATCCCTTATAAAATTACTTAGTCGTTAAAAATAAAATAAACGAAAAGAAATCACTGTAACAAATACTAATTCACTTGTTGATGTTTTTTGGGTGCTAAATATTTTAGTCTCACAAGCAAATACACGACCAAAAGATACCCTTATGTGCTGACAAACTCTGACCGTAACAATGACACCAAAAAAGTAGAGATCGACCGCAAGTGTACGCAAGTACATTACTGCACACTGAGAACGAATTCAAAAAGTACAAAAATGTAATAATTAACTCACCGAATTTGAAGTAGACGAGCAATTTGAGGAACTATGAGACGCCTTCCTCGCCACCTTTAGATCCGTCGGTAACGCAGTGATGGTCTCTTTTCTCGTTCTATCGATATCAATAACGTTATAACTAGTCTTTGATGGCACACCGTAGCCGTTCACGTTCGAGAGTTCTTTATCTGCTGTCTTAGTCGCCTGCCTCCGTTCCTCTTGATAATTACGATATGTATAATCGCTATGAGTTGTTGACCGATAGCTGTCATTTCTTCCTGGAAGATAGTTCCCAGAGCTATAATCACTATTTCTGTTATGAGTATTGGAAGGGGGCCCATGGCTGACTCTATAAGATGGTAGGTGAAGTGTTGACCTGTGGTACACATCTTCGTCCTTGGGCAAGTCGAGTTGAGGGACGGACTTAGATTTTCTACCACTCAAGCTACCGTAAGTATGGCAATTACCGCTTCGATAAGCTCTATAGTTGATATTACTGGAACTTCTATATCCAGAATCGTTGGACAATTTTCGCTGCGTCTTCGGAGACTCCATAGTGCTTGGTTTGTTGTACCGTTGCCTATCATGAAAAGAGGCCCTCTGCAGGTTACGAGTTACATAGTTTAAATCACTCTTCGTCGCAGATCTATTCGATATAAGAGGCCCTGGACCAGTTGGTAAGGGACGTTGGTCTACCGAATGAGCTTGTTTTGAGGTGCTATAGCTTGAAGATGAACTACTAGAAGTCGTTGTCCCACGAGATCTGTATGTGGCTGGTATAGTTGCTTTCATAGCACTGCCTGAGGATCGCTGCAAACTCGACGACGCCATGGAAGAAGTTTGTGATCGGTACATTGCTAAAAACATTTCCACAAATAAATCATGATGGTACTGTTATCAAGCCTATTCTAAGGTAATTTAGTTATAACGCACAGTGCAAATAAGATTTCAAAACCTTGATAACTATTCTGTTTGCGCCCGCCGCCATACACTAATGGTCACGTGACTGGCTTATTATCTAGACACTTTCCTTGTGATGTCATAGTAACTAACAACAAACCAGAAAAACCTTCACTGGTGGGGCAGGGAAAAGGTCAGGGCTAGGTGCGATACCGAAAATTCTCGAGTTCCGGTCCAGGCTGTGGAAAATTAAAGAAGATTAGAATGAAATAATTCTGAAAGTGACGCCAGTCTCAAATAAATCGAAGTTCATTCTAAGAAATCAGGGAAAACTACATCTCAAATTTGACGGTAACTTGCGCTCGTGGAGGAGAGGGGTAAGAAATTAGTTAATATTTGCTTTTTGCGGGAGTCCCCAAGATGCATAGTCTATTGGCTCCATTTTTCATGTCTTAACATGCAAAAAGGTAAAGAGCTTGTTGAAAAGCGGCAGCTCTTTCTTCCTCGTATCTCCAAAGAATAGATATTTCCGGTTTTGGCACAACAGAACGTGCACTCTGAATGGCCCCTGCCGAGGGGTGCAGGGGATGTTGGGTTTTGTAATGACGTAAAGTCAAACTGTCTCACCAGATCCCGGGTTAAACTAAGTAAACTAAACGATTATGTCTTCATAATATTTACGAAACTGATGAAGTTTTCGTGCATATAACAATATCTCTTGCGCTTAGTCCAAGTCATTTTATAGCCTGCTTTTACAATCGATTTGAGGTTTTCAATGGTAGTCGGTTTCTTTTAGGGTACTAAAGAAGCACGCACATGAATCACACAACTTTTGATCTACAGTCCTCAGAATTAAACACTCGTGTATGCGTAGTAAAGTGCGAGGGCGGAGTGTCAGTTTCCCGGCGTGCGCGCGCGTGAGGCTCGCGAAAATACTATCGGAAGGTACCATCATATTGTCCTTGACAAGGCCATCCTGGGTTTTGACCCTTGCCTCTTACTGGCACCCTCATGGAGAAAATTCCCAAAGAGGAGAACGAGTGTAGGGGCCCATCATGGCACAGAGCAGAAGCCCTAGGCTCCTGCCTAAAGGGATAATGAGAATGCAACAGAGACGCTGGGCAAATACAAAGACTAGGCTTTTGTACATTATGCTTTTGTTTCCCTACTAAAATGCTCCACCTTAATGCTCCATTTTTCCAACTAAAATGCTCAAACATCCGAGAAAAGCGGGAAACTGGAAAGGAGTTTGCAAACCGATTTGCAGGGAGGGGATACTGAGTAGGCAGGCACCGTCCCTTCCGTCCCCCTCAATAGGGTTTTGTACTTTATGCTTTTGTCACTCAAATGCTCGGTCTCCCCCCAAAATGTCACTAAAATGTTCGGATAATGCTCATTATACAAACGTTTTTTTAAATTAAGTTCAAAGTTAACACTTACAAAAACGAGGATTATGTTTTTTTGGCTGCACGTTTTTGTAAGTGTAAACTTTGAACTTAATTAAAAAACCGTTTGTATAATAAGCATTATATCCGAACATTTTAGTGACATTTTGGGGGGAGACCGAGCATTTTAGTGACAAAAACATAATGTACAAAACCCTATTGAGGGGGACGGAAGGGACGGTGCCTTCTTACTCAGTATCCCCTCACTGCAAATCGGTTTGCAAACTTCTTTCCAGTTTCCCGCTTTTCTCGGATGTTTGAGCAATATGCACGAAAAGCTCAACCACCGGAATCCTTGTTTCATCCTTTTAAACATTTTCATCGATGAATATTCCCCACAAAACTTTTGTTTTAACAGCTACTTTCATAAACAGTCCCCACGTGAAGGAAGTCTCGAAAACGAAAGCGGGAAAGTCCCGATGAATGACTGCAGTGATCTGATTGGGTGATGGCCTGACATACGCGGCTAAAAATACAGCTTACTACATCCGCCATACAAGGTCTAGAAGGAACTACCATGCAACGGCAGTGCTCAGCATTTTTATAAATTGTTTGTATGGTGAATGTAGGTATTTTTAAGCTTAAAAATGGTAAGTGCTGCAGCACTGGTACCTCCCCTCGAGCAAGGATGTAAAAGTGGAATTTCTAACGTGGATTTTAAGACGAATAATGGACAGTATGTATCTTCCGCTCTACCTCGGTCAAACTTGGAGTCTGTTCGCAAGAGCACGAGGGAGGCAATCAAACGAAAATTAACGGCCCGGGTCTTACCTATGACTCGAATTTCGGGAGCAGTTGGAGAAAATACATCTACGCAGTCTCAAAATGGGGAGCAAAGTGCCGCGCAAATAATTCAGCACACATCACGCAATCGTTTCGTAGAGCCGTGTTTGCAACCATCTACAGACAGAAACTGCAATTCTTCGCCTTTCAAAGAGGAACAACGAGAATCTACCGAGGGCGTAAACTCAAGAACTAAAGATTTAGTAGTTGCAAGTGGCAAGACTTCCTTTCGTGAAACTCATTATCAACCACCTACAAAGCGACAGAGGACAATTCTGCCAAGAACAATACAATGTAGGTATAATAATTACGTAGCAAAAAAAAACTGCCACCAATATAAACTCATTTCAGTACTTTACGATGATTCTGCTCTTTTTTGAAATGCTTACAAGGAAAAAATATGTAAAACGCGAATGCAGATTTATTAAAACAAATTAAAAAGAATATTTTATTATCAACCGGTTAGGTATGTAAAATCCGTAAAATATTACGCATCATGTACACAGTGTTCGAGCAATTTTTGTTCGAGCCCTTTCTGCATGCGGTGTGTACTTCTCAGCTCTTTTTTACTAAAAGTTTGCTTTGAAGCATAAAGTTAGAATATTAAATGTGGACTTGTCTATTCTTGTAGTTCTCGCCGTCCCTGACGAATTTATTCATGTGATGACGTCTGCCCGCTCTTTTAGCCACAACGCAGCAATTATCAAGTCAATTTTAACTGTCATATTGTAAATTGGTCCCATGTTAGAGAGACTTTAGCTTCAGCCGGGGATGAATAAAGATATTTTCGTCTTAACAGCATGAGGGAAAGTCCCGTTCTTGTAATGTAAGAAATCATCTTATAACCATTCTCACTTCCTTCAGACAGACGGGAAAGTCCCATTACAATTAGTTGCATAATTATTTTTGGGTAACGAGGTTGTCATGTGATTTCGGGAAAAGAAAAGAAAGGTTAAGGAAATGGAAAAAATTAAGGGCAGTGAAGAACTTGAGACTTATTGGTTATAGAGCATAGGGATGGACACGGAAGCGGGCGGGGGGGGGGTACTCCCAGAAAAATTGGGTAGGGCTGTGCAACATGCTTCCCAAAACCCTTAACCTATTTATGACCAATATCTGCGGTTTCCCTAACCTGACCAAAAATTTGATACCCTATTTGTGACCTGACCCTTAACCCTTTAAGCCCCAATAGTGTCTTTATAGATTTTACTCTGGCGTACCCCAGACGATTTTACTCTGGCTAACGCCAAACGATTTTACTTATCACAGGGCAACCCATTCGGGCTTAAAGGGTTAAATAAATAACCTGTTTCAGACCTGCCTTATAATTATTTCCCTAGTTCAGACCAATGTTAAAGTAATTGTTTGTCTGCTTTTCTGATTAGGTATGTTACAACACTGCAAGTGCAAAGTTTCAAGCTCAGAAATTATTCCCCACTATAACGCAAATGCAAAAATCAATACCCTATTTATTAAGAAAATGGCGGCAAAATGGCTAAAACCGATATCCTATTTATAACCGAAACAGCTGAAAGCCATACCCTTTGGGGCCACACATACCTATATAGCCCATATAAGAGAGTACCCCCCACCCCCCACTGTATTCATTTAAAATGTAAACCCACACATTCAAAAATTTGAATCAGCCAATTGGCTGAGGGCGCATCAATTTATCCTTAACAGCAGAAAGTCTAAATTGAGTGCAGAAATTTGAAATAAATTTTTTTCATAATCAGGTGAACCCCTCTGCATGAATTTTTTTTACCATGTATTAAAAAGTCACAATTGGACCTTCCTTCTGCATGAATTTTTTTTTTACCTTCTTTGCACGAATTTTTTTTGTTTTTTTTTTTCCCACCCCCCCCCCCCCATCACTTTTCTAATGGTCCGTCCCTAAACAAGTATTACAATTTAAATGCTTTTTTAGTATTTACTTATTCCAAATTATGCTTGAAATAATTTGAATACCCATATGAATCTAATCAACTTATGTCTTGGATTTAGTGACGGAGCTACAGACAGCACAAAGAGAACCTCTTAGCCCTGAACCTAAGTTGATGGGTGATAATGTAGCAACATTGAGTCTGTTATCAGCATCGGAGTGTCATCTGGCTACCCTTCAAGATGAAGACGGGGATACGTAAGTTTTGTAAACTTCTAGATTCATTTATTTTTATTACTAATAATTATTATGATAAAACAATGGTACTATCATACTTAAGTGTATCATGTGTAGTTATTAACACATAAGTGCAGTATTCATATAGTCCAATAATTTGACTTGCAACCAATACTTATTATATAAGGCTAATAAATATGCATTATTATCAAGATACGCGGCCAAATTGAAAACCGCCCTCTTGAAAACACGCGCTTTGCGGGCCGCAAATGACTCCTAGCGGGCCGTTGATGCATTAACGGCCCTGCAGCTGAGTCCATTGCCTGTAAACGGGAAGACTATTATTTTTTTAAATATAAACTGTCTTTTTACTAATCATTGTTACCAATCTTTTTAAAACTAGATTATATTTGACATTTTATTGTAAACAAAAAGGAATTTTATTTGGCTCTTGTTTAGCTGATCGTATTGTAGCAACAACTTTCCATACCATAGTTTCATGCTACATCTCTGTTAAACATTTTTTTCTTATTAAATGAATTTGTACGATTTGGCCTTGTGTATTGATAATAATGATAATCACATGACTTTTGGAGGGCATATAGTTTATTTTGTGGCCCTCGTAGCATCATTTGCGCCCATGCGCTTCGTGCTCGGGCGCAAATGATGCTACTCGGACCACAAAATAAACTATATGCCCTCCAAAAGTCATGTGATTGTCCTATTATTGGCCAAGCATAGGGTCAAGATGGCTGCATATTGGCTTCGTTCTTTTTTTTTTTCGTTTTTATTAACCAAGACATACTCCTAGTCAAGGTCCATAAAAGTGAAAAAAGGACAAGGACAATACCCAGCCACCTTGACCAAACAAGCTTGGTCAGTAAAGGATTTATTGTATGCCCATTTCGTCTTGTTTTGCGGGACATCACAGGAAATCCCAAACAAAGTCCATCTTATTAAGGAATGGATTGTTGTTCATCGTGGAAAATGTGATAATATAAATTCTTCTTTTGTCACACAATGTACTCACTGGATGTTGCTTACTGCTAGTCTTCTTCAGGCAATGGAGTCGACTGATTCCGGCTGCTACATAATGGTGAAGAAGAATTTATATGATCAAAGTCCATCTTGCCCACTCAGGCAGCCAATCAGAACTCAGGATTCACTTCATCTTTCCCCCTCGAGAAATCAGCTATATCATTATTAAATAAGGTTAATTGTTATATACCTAGACTTTCACTCAATAAAACAAGCACTGTGATTGGTTTATTCTTGGTCTTGTGGCCATGATCAAATTCAAATGTATCCCAACTGGGATACAATTGTGCAATTGTGCTGTATTTGGTTTTTTTTTTAGGTATGATGGTTTAAGGGAAGGTCTAAGTATATAATGAAGCACTTAATGTATGGTCCTTCAGGAAACTAGCTAGTTTTCTTTTCCCTCATGTCCTGAAAACAAAACTAACTGTTTCCCTCGGGACCATACATTAAGTGTATATTATTAACCTTATTTGATAATAGGTGGGTCCAATATTATTATTAGACCCAAGATCAGTAATAGTAAATGTTATTAGTGATTGTGGCTTACAATGGCTAGAGGAAGAATTTGTGCAGATATAGCATCTATGTTGGACCCTTGTATTCCTCTTCCCAATTTGAGTACTGCAAAATTGCCAAAAGTACACAATAAATGACATGTATAAAAATCAATGGTCTTTTGAAACTGTCATTGAAAAAGTTGAGTCTCAGAATCCTGAATTTTCAGAAAGAGGAGGATAGAGGCTCATGTATGTTGACTTAAAGATAATAATATTCCATGTGGTACTTCACAGAACAAAGGTTGTTCAGTCTTCTTCCAGTCTCTGAAAAACCACTTTGCTTTTTAATTATTTTTTATTTCTAATTGCCTTTTATTACCAAACTGCAGGCTACATACAATTATTCCCCTATCTGATCTTCAATTATTTTTAATTTTTCTTGACAGGCCCCTTCACATTGCTATAGCTCATGAAAATACAAAACTTTCAGAATACCTGATAGACCTTGTCTCTTGTCTAACAGTCGACACTTACAACAACCTCAAACAAACCCCTCTCCACTTAGCAGTGATTACAGAACAACCACTTATAGTAAGAAAACTGGTCACTTCTGGTGCTAATGTCAACTTACCAGATCGGAATGGACAGACGCCAGCCCACCTGGCTTGTCAGAGGTCCAATAATGAGTGCCTAGAGGAACTGTTCCATAAGGGGAACAAAGTTGACTTGGAGATACGAAATTTTAATGGGTTTACACCTCTACATGAAGGAGTGTTTGCTTGTAGTTTGGAGGCTATCCAGTGTCTTGTCAAACATGGTGCAAATGTCAACTGTAAGGTAATTCAGTCACAAAATGGTACAGTTTGGCTGTATATGAATTGGACTTAACAGAAAGTGTACCATAAATCACTATACAGATACTAGATAAGTCAATCAATCAATAGACAGATCATAGATGGATAGATACAAAGAGATAGATCAATCGACACGTAGAAAGGTAGAACAATCAATCAATAGATCAATCAATAGAGGTCTAGTGTAAAAACACAGTCAAGAACTATACAAAATAGCTGAAGAACTAAATCCTAGAATAATTTTCTTAAAGCATATAATGTAGAAATATGAGGTGAAGTGTTCTGTAATTTAGCATGGGCAGTATTGCTTTAGAGAATATTTACACCCACAAGTAGACAATTTTAGAAATTTCTATAATCTGTTTACCTGTCCGTGTGCAGAAATTCATACAGGGTGATGTTGAACCAAAACAGAGTAGAGGAGGGAAAATAAAGGCTAGTATGTTTTTTACAGCAGGTGACAGAACTTGTCTTGTTTTTCAGATGACCGGTTATTACAGCAGCTTGCTTTTTTATTTATTAACTTTCTTTCAGGATGGCAAAAGTGGTCGCACCCCTTTGCATCATGCTGTAGAGATGCAAAACATTGCAGTTATAGAGCAGTTACTTAATCGTGGTGCAGATCCAAGTGTCCCATCATTCTCAGGAAACACTGCACTTCAGACAGCCAGTGGGCGTGGCATTCAACACATTAAAATGTTGCTAGAGACATGTCCTAATACGTTTACTAAACTAGTAATGGCTCGCTTTAAATAGTGACAACACATTTTCTGAATGTAACCAAGTGGTAAGTGTTGAAGTCTATTAAGTTAAAAACCGGTAATAATAATAATAAGAATAATAGTAATAAATTATTATTATTATTATTATTATTATTATTATTATTAGTATTATTATTATAACAATAATAATCACTTTATTGAAGTGCCTATGTGTTTCGTACTGCTTTTCTAATTGGAGGTATTGCAAATAAAAAAACAAACATTGCATAAAAAATGTAAACTTCATTAAGAATCCCAACTGGTGGGAGGCAGACCAGTTGGCTATGAACAAGCATGGTTAAGGATTTGAAACTTGGGACTGTGCTACGAATCTGGGTAGTGGTCAGGAGGGGGGTTGAACCCTGGTCAACCAGAGTTCAAGTTTGGCACCCATAGCCAAGCTGACTCCCAAGTGTCAATGTCTTAAAGTGCAGCCCTTTTCGTTTTGGAGTTACATGCAACATAACATTAAAAACTGGTGTCAATAGGCATTCTTTATCCTTATGGCCACAAGTAACAGATTTGTTTATAATGAAATGCTCTTGTCTAATTCAAGAAATATAGCCATCTATGCAAGATCAATTATTTCAACATGGCAAGTTATACTGTACATTGAAAAGGAAATAATTTACTTACAAGAGATACCCGAATTGTGGTATTTTCATTTCTTGTTGAATATCACACCTCCAGGCCTGAACTTATTAAGGTATAGCTCACCTTTTAATTTGCTGACGGTTTTGTTTTTGTATCGGCCTGTACAAAGAATTTTCCAATGACACTTTCAATGTGACTGGTAGAATATTTGAGTTGTTCCAAATAATTCAGATGTGTGAGATGGCAAATTACGTTTCTTCGAAATAAACTGAATTTTGCAGTATAACCTGCTGGGAAGAAAGAGAAAGTTCTATTATTAATAGAAATATTAAACCACAATTACCCTTGACAGTACGTGTCAATTTGACAGTAAAAGCAATTACCGATATAATTATTATGATCTACATGAAAATTGTGATTGGCTAAGAGCAATGCAGTTCAAGTGTAACACCAGTGCAAAAAGTGTAGTTATTACATCACAATGAAAAACATGTAATACCAGTGCAAATTACAAATACAATTTTTTCCATGTATAATTACTAACAAGTAATTAATCATACAATTTCTTGTTTTAATTTGCAATTTATTTCCACTCATGAGTTTTTCCAAGCTCAGATTGCACTTGCCGAAGTCACCTGCGCAATCCAAGTTTGTGGAAGTAAAAATTTACAAATTGATCTCAAAACCTTATAATTACCATGACTTATAACCAATGCTAATTAATATACACTATTTATTTGCAGGTGACAGTATTCAATTCATCGCACAAGAAGAGAAGAAGAGCAGTATAATGATCAAATATAGTTACATTTAAACTTCTTCTCAGTAGACAATTAAGTGGTCAATATCAAACTTCTCAGCAATATCAATACTCTCTGAAGCAAGCAGAGGAGGAAAATTGAAAAATAAAATAAATCAACAAAGTTCTCAGGCATTTCAAATACTAAACTCTGCAAACTTACATAATCAGAAAATGTAGGTAGTTAGTAAAAAGGACTGCCAGTGTTATCTAGACCTTGGGAGTGAAAGGGTCAATGAGACTTCCTTGATAGCTTGCAATGGCTATACAACTAAAGAATCAACTATATTTTTTAGTTAGTATTCAATTTATTTAAACTAAATTGAAGTTGTATATAATTTTCTCAAACCCATAAACAGTATGTTAGTTGTAAATCTGGTACATACTTTGCTATTTTTCAAGTATATTTATCAAGGTCTTTGATGATTCCATGTATTCTTTAGTTAGTCACTGAAGTTACATTGAATTTTTCCCATGAGTGTTTGCAATTAACAAGTAATAATGATAATAAAATATTACTTGTTATATTAAATTTAATATTATATAACGATTAACAATATTATAATGTAGAATAGCAACACTATTATCCTTGTTATTATTAGTTGTAGAATTAAGGAGCATCATAACTAAAAATTATTTTACCCAGAATTTGTAAAATAGTTAGGATTACCAAATGTATGTTTTGATTACCTAACCAACTAAAATACTCAGTTCAGTACTTGCACCGATTGTTATACCTAGAGATAATTTAGGCAGTGTTAAACTTTGTTCCCTGAATGTTTAACTCTTTACATCATTGCTATGCAATAGAAGGGATGTCAATACAGTGTCAGGCCCATATAACGGGGCATGTACTGTGTACAGAAAGTGTTTTTTTATTCCATTTACAACACAGGGTCTACAGGGCCATTCTGAAAATCACTTTATGTGAGACCGCCCCCTGTTTAAATATTGTCATTATTATTAAGCAAAGCAAAAAACCACAAACAATAGGGCCACAGGGGAGACTTTGTTGCACTGTGATTTGAATATAGTAGTTAGCATTTAAATCATGAAGTTTCATTTTTTGTATAGTAACATTGACCAATATGCACAAGTCAGTGGAAACTGGGAATGAAATTAACACAAACTGGAGTCATTTTGCTCAGATTGTCAATTCCTGAGCACAAATGAGAGTTGACCTGACCTTCAAATAAGGTTGTGATACAGGTTTGAAAACTTGCAAATGTACAAACAATGCGCAAGGGCAATAGGCCCAGAAAGATGTGCTTGTGATGACCCCTAGGACTTGCCAGTAAAACTACAGACAGACAGCTTTCATGGAATTGCTTTGTGTTTTAGGAGATTCCACACAAAGGGTTATTTTTTTTTTATTTTCCTGTACTTTGATACCCTTTAGAGCTGACTATTATAATGTTCAGATGTAGAATAATTAATGGTAATAGGACTGAGTGGTGTCCAATTCGGTCTGTAATCATACAAGTGATTAACAAAATCGGACAACCGCATAGCGGGAGTCCGATTTGTTTAATCACAAGTATGATTGCAGACCGAATTGGATGACACAGTCTTATTACCAATTAATCATAACTTTAACAAAACTTGTGATAACTTGTGATATATAAACTTCTTTTTTTAAAATCAAAACACATGAAATTCCAAGATTTTTTTTTGGCTAGCAAAAGCCATTTAAGCAGGCACGTGATAGTGCGTACTGTCCAATTACTCAGGCATGACATTTTATTTTTCTAATGTATTTAACTGTCCTATTAAGGCTGAAATCAGGGCAGTTGATAGCCAATAAGATTTGAGAATTTTGTTATAGTTATGATTAAGGATATAAAATCATTATGGTATTGAAAAAGTATAGTTACTTGCATAGCTAATACAAATAGATTGTCAGTAGACTAGGTACACTATTGGTGGTTATCATTTTTGAAAAAAAGATGCTTTAAGAGTCAAGAAAAGCAAGTTTGAGTTGCATTCTGAAGTTGTCTATTTTATTACTTTAATGCAATATTATACACTGTAATAGTACAAATAAATTATGCAAAATTCTATTCATCTCAAACATCCCAACTGAATGTTTTTGAACACATGGTACCAGTAGTTCAAGAACGTACTTAAAATACAAAGATATAATCTACGAAAAACGAGTCACACCAATAAATAGTCTAAACATATACAAAAAGTAAACAATGAAACTTGAAAAACCAAATCAATTTGCCTCATCACTGCATGTGTGTTTAAAAGGCAAATATCATAAAATCTGTTCCACTACAGATATGGTATAACCAAGTATTCATCCAACACCACAATTCCAAAAATATACACGAGCCATGTATCTCATACCAACAATACTTATAAAAATAATACATATGTTTATGAATAATTATTGACAAGCTTCTTCCATAGATGTGAGACCATCATTGACACTAATTTCAAGTAAATGAGAACAATCAATTCACTGTTATTAGATAATTTTTTTTCACCCTGAGATTGCAGCAGCAATATGGACTTATTAACTTCCCAAAACATACCGATAGTAACTTCAATATTGATTGTGACATTTCAACTGTTCAACAGGCATGGGAGTTGAATGATCAATATCAAAGTGACTGATTACATCATGAATAACTTGATATTACCAATCCATTCATTCCTTCTTCATGCAAATTTAAATAACCTACAGTAAATGCATGCAAAAAGTGGTTTTCAATTCACTTTTTGGAAACTTTATAATAATTATTGCAAGAGAAGGGAAACATTCTTATTCACTCAACTAATCATTTTAGTGAAAATCTAAATGGAAAATTTTCATTGACTTTGATGAAGCATCTTCATTCCCCTCGTGCTACTATCACCTACTTGATATTTCCAATTATTTATCTACATGTAGAAGCCAAATGATGTCTACTGGAAGTATGTCGCTCCTTGATGTTGGTATTCAGTGGCCAGTGTAAAGATTTAACCTCATCCCCCTCCTCCACCACCTAAAAAAATAAAACACAATACAATATTACTGGCATTGTCATAATATTAGTATAAATACTCAGGTGATTATACAAAATCACGACATCTGTTTGGTTCGCTATCTCAGATTACCAGCCGATAATAACCTTGACAAACAAAATGGCTGTCAGCCGTTTTTCAATTGAAACGTGCACTCTTGTATCAGTATAGGAGGCTACCCATGCCCTAAAATCCTTTCTGTCAGTCACACTCAGTCCAAAACAGCAGAGTATTGTGGGGGTAGCTTCTAACGAAACTGGTGCTGCAGCGGTGGGGAATTGAAACAGAAGAAATGGGAATTATCAAACAAGTTGATAAAGTATGTTATACCAATGTACCCCTTTTTTGCCTGATACAGTGGTGTAACATACTTCATCAACTTGTTTGATAATCCCAATGTGTTGTGATACACCAGAGAACAGGTTACCTCTCCTGGGTGGTCTGTAACTGTATCCACCCCCTCCACCACTCAATGGACTGTAATCTGTACAAGTGACGCAAATGAATATATGAAAGACCATATATATTTGAACTGCGGAGTAATATGTAATGAAATTAACTGATCATCGCAGTTATGTACACAACTTAAGCAGCTGTGAAACTAAAGCCTGAAAAAAAAAAAACAGGCCTGAACGGGATTCGAATCCATGACCGGTATCGCAAAGGTCATGGGTTTGAATCCCATTCAGGCCTAAGTTTTTTTCAGGCTTTAATTTCACAGCTGCTTAAGTTGTGTACATAACTGCGATGATCAATTAATTTCATTACAATCTGTACAAGTGTTGCACAATTATAAAGTCAGTTTTATCAATCAGGCAGTAAACCCAAATTCTATACTGAACATTAGTAAACTAGGTGCATATTGATGTAGGTACAGGTTGATTCAAAATAATAGTTGACTGAAGTAGGAGACCATGTGGAAAAACAGCATTGTTTAAAATTAGCACAGTAGATAGATATAGATTGAGTAGCAAAATGGAAAGAGGTTTGTTGAGAATGTTCATGAATGACTGCCTTGATTTGCATGAATTGATACAGTATAATTATGTTGATGTATATACAATATTTGATTTTTAACGGTAGAATTATTAATTATAGTTTTCTTCCAAGAGCACACCTCAATGTTACTTCCTATCAGTTACAGAATAGATAATGAGCATACTAACAGATCAGACGAAGCTAATACGCAACATAGTTATTCATCTACAAATAACAAGCTAATAATTAATAACTATTCACTGAAGTGGTGGCTAGTGGTGGATACTTACCGAGCCGCAAAGCAGCAAGGTAAATATCCACCTCTAGCCACCAACACTGAGGTGAATAATTGAATTAGTATATACTAAAACAGTGAGATAATGTACACTGGAAAAAGAAAATGGATTGAAAAATGGAGGACTTGTCAAGTGACAATCCAACATGGCTTGGATCAATGTATATGTTGTAATGACTGCTGTAAGTCTTGTTTTCTTGCAGACAGAAAAAAATTTGGTTAGTTCTAGTGGCGACATTTCTTCAAATGGAGTTGCAAACTCTTGCTGTATTTAAAATCATTCTATAAAAAATTAAAATTCAACTTTAGTAGATTGAAAATGAGAGTTCTGGGACAATGCCCCTCCTAGTGTAGAGATGAGAATAGAGAGCCCCCCCCCCCCCCAGTTTGATTGTTGTAGTAGCCTGGGGCTTGGGTTGGGTTGGGGTAAAGGTTGGGTTGGACTGGAGCCAAAGTCAAGGCTAGGGTGGAGTCAAAACTAGGGTAGGACCAAGCCTCAACAATTGCTGGACAGTCCCCAATACTAGCCTGACGCTAAGTATCACCCTACCACATCCTCAGCCTACATGTAGGTCAATGAAGGGGTCCACCTTCATGTGTACATGCAAGGTGTATGGTGAGGATTATGAAGGGTTCACTTGACTCTCTCTGCTTCACACATTGCTTCGACAATGTCGCAGCTGATGTCTCTGACAGGTCTCTGCCACATGGGTGTAGAGATCTCGATGAGGATATAGCTGATGACCATGGAAATGTCTCAACTTCTTTTCTAATTGGTTGTACTCTCCCATCCATACCCAAATGTTTTGGATACTGGGCTAGGAGTTTACTCGGTTAGACGTCTGTGTCACATGAGTTATAGTATTGTGGTTATGGCTCCAAAAGGAGGATTGCGCATATGTGAGTGGCTTATTCTGGGTCTGAAGGGTAGATGTGGTAGGAGGAGTATCGGTCTGTTCTGTCCGCAACACAATTGGCAGCTGAAAAAATGGATGAAAGTGCCCAGCCCAAGTCGGGAATGCAGTGCCGGTGTTCTAGTTCAGCATAGGCTTTGTAGAGCATGTGGTGGAATCACTCTTTTGCATCATTGGCAAAGAAGCAATGGCTAGAAGGCAGTTTGTTCTTTTGCGTCGTTGGCAAAGAAGCAATTGCTAGGAGGCAGTTTGTTCTTTCGTGTTGTTGGCAAAGAAGCAATGGCTAGGATACAGTTCGCACGTATGATGTGCGAGCTAGTAGTAAAAAGTACACCCTTTTAGAGAGGTGTGGTAATCGATGTATAGGATGGGTCGGGACGTAACAGTATTACTATTCAAAGTAAGAGGAAAGCCAACATAGTACACCCTTTTTGTCCCACCATCCCACTGGATGAAATTCCCATGGAATCGACTCATAGTTGGATGACTGTACTTGGCCTTGAACTTCATATCCACTAGACGACCCAACATGGTTTTAAGTTAACACCACTCTCGTTTCATTCTTAGTTTGTAGGTCCATCCAGTGGGTGTTCTCTTGAAGGACATCTTTAACCCTTTCACTCCCGAGGGGTCTCCATTTGACGAGTAAAATCGTCTGGCGTTGGACAGAGTAAAATCTGTAAAGTCACTCTTGGGAGTGAAAGGGTTAAGGGAGATAGTTTTTAACCCTTTCACTCCCAAGGGGTCTCCATTTGACAAGTAAAATCATCTGGCGTTGGACAGAGTAAAATCTGTAAAGTCACTCTTGGGAGTGAAAGGGTTAAGGGAGATAGTCTTTAACCCTTTCACTCCCGAGGGGTCTCCATTTGACGAGTAAAATCGTCTGGCGTTGGACAGAGTAAAATCTGTAAAGTCACTCTTGGGAGTGAAAGGGTTAAGGGAGATAGTCTTTAACCCTTTCACTCCCGAGGGGTCTCCATTTGACAAGTAAAATCGTCTGGCGTTGGACAGAGTAAAATCTGTAAAGTCACTCTTGGGAGTGAAAGGGTTAAGGGAGATAGTCTTTAACCCTTTCACTCCCGAGGGGTCTCCATTTGACGAGTAAAATCGTCTGGCGTTGGACAGAGTAAAATCTGTAAAGTCACTCTTGGGAGTGAAAGGGTTAAGGGAGATAGTTTTTAACCCTTTCACTCCCAAGGGGTCTCCATTTGACAAGTAAAATCGTCTGGCGTTGGACAGAGTAAAATCTGTAAAGTCACTCTTGGGAGTGAAAGGGTTAAGGGAGATAGTCTTTAACCCTTTCACTCCCGAGGGGTCTCCATTTGACGAGTAAAATCGTCTGGCGTTGGACAGAGTAAAATCTATAAAGTCACTCTTGGGAGTGAAAGGGTTAAGGGAGATAGTCTTTAACCCTTTCACTCCCGAGGGGTCTCCATTTGACAAGTAAAATCGTCTGGCGTTGGACAGAGTAAAATCTATAAAGTCACTCTTGGGAGTGAAAGGGTTAAGGGAGATAGTCTTTAACCCTTTCACTCCCGAGGGGTCTCCATTTGACAAGTAAAATCGTCTGGCGTTGGACAGAGTAAAATCTATAAAGTCACTCTTGGGAGTGAAAGGGTTAAGGGAGATAGTCTTTAACCCTTTCACTCCCGAGGGGTCTCCATTTGACAAGTAAAATCGTCTGGCGTTGGACAGAGTAAAATCAATAAAGTCACTCTTGGGAGTGAAAGGGTTAAGGGAGATAGTCTTTAATGTGTGGGTGCAGCCTTGAGGTCTTTCATCTCTTGTATGTTGGATGGGATCAAAGACAAGCGATGGCGCTTTCCCCCACCCCCCTCTTTTTTTCTATCGCCCTAGCAGATCTCAAGCTTGAGCTTCTCAAACTTGTCCACTTCAGCCAAGATGAGTTCATACTCTTAGTCTGTGATGGAGTTGTCCTTCACAGCTTTGGACACAAGGATATGTATGCTATCCACTTTGGCTTTGGCTTGGGCGACTGTCTGCGACAAAAGTGCCGTCCAATAGCCCAGGGCTACTGGAATGACTTGTTGGGCTAGCATTTTCTTATTGTAGCTTGCCCGACAGGCAAGCACTGTTGGTTCCTCTTTTCTGACATGACAGAGCAGAAAAAAATCACAAGCTGCTTGGAGGTAAATAGCACAGGATAATCCGAGTTTGACTAGCCCAATCAGAGTGCACCTTCAATGCTATCCACTGTTTTAGTATATACTAATAGTGAATATAGTTCTGTAATTTTGGATAAAAAACATTCAATGTACATGTATCTTAAGGTTACACAATACCTTCGCGGGTGTCCTTCGGAAAAAAATTCGTACGCGCGTTGTTGTAAAGTAAACTACCACAAACTATATATCAATAGAAAGGTAAAGAACTGTAGAATTCGAAAAAAAATATCCAATGTTTGTCAGAGCCATTATTGAGAAGAAAGAAGCCAATAAACCGAAAACAACCGAGTGTCATTCCGCCGAATTAATCGGGTATCAAACGCAGCCACTACTGCAAAAGAACTGCACAATGTAAATCAGCAAGCATCAATCTCTAAAAGGGTGTCGGGGATTAGCTTTAATTTAGATATTTCTCATTTTACGGCCGCAAACGCAACGGGGTCGGCAAATTATTCGCTACTACAACTTTACGGGTCTATAAAAAGATAACCAAAAAGAATTACGAAAAAGCCTGACACCCTTTTAGAGATTGATGCTTGCTGATTTACATTGTGCAGTTCTTTTGCAGTAGTGGCTGCGTTTGATACCCGATTAATTCGGCGGAATGACACTCGGTCGTTTTGCTCTGCCAAACAACGGATATTTTTTTTCGAATTCTACAGCTCTTTACCTTTCTATTGATATATAGTTTGTGGTAGTTTACTTTAAAACAACGCACGTACGAATTTTTTTTCGAAGGACACCCGCGAAGGTATTGTGTAACCTTAATTCACATGCATGCTGATCACTAATGTCAAGAATGGAATTTAATTCCTTGGAGGAGAGGGGACTTCCAAAGCAAGGTTCTCTTTATCCACAAGGTATAAGATTTCATTAACAAACAAGTGTAAAAGGCAAATTACCCCTTCCCTACCTCCCAAATCTTCCATTATAATTAAAAATAAAGGAACCTTATATCAGCAAAACTTCTTAACCTTTTCACTCCCAAGATCTGAGCAGCAATTCTCTTGCACAAGTACCAAACACCCACTTATTTAGCAGTTGAGAGAATAATAATAAAATAATAATTATGAACTTTATTTAAGTGTCAACTGTATCTAGCACTGACGTACTAATTGGGGACACTGTAAAGCACAAATGAAATCAAAATCAAATGCTGGTTTTTGTGAAGAGGGGAAAACTGGAGTACCTGGTGGAAAACCTCTCAGAGCAGAGTAGAGAACCAACAAACTCAGCCCACATATGATGCTGGGTCTTCACAACTGCTTCACAACTGGGTCTTCACAACTGCTTAAGTTGCATACATAACTGGGACGATCTCACTTATGAAATTGTCATAAATTCACACTTATATTTGGTTTTTGAGACATTCCAATAATTATGACAAAACATTTCAGTTCTGTAGCAGTTATTGTGGCCTTTCATACTATTATTTACCTGACTCCCGTAGAGGCTTAGGTTTCTTATGCTTTGTTGAACCAGATGGAGATGTTGGTTCATCCTTTAATTTGCAATGAAACAGCAACATCACACAGGTTATTTCAAATATAAATAATAAATAAATAAATGTTTTGTACATGACTATGCGCTGCATTACACATCTAGTGCATTGTCTGAGTTGCCAGCAAAGTGTAGTTCTTAACTTTTTCCTCCATGAATCAAAGCATGAAGTGTGAACATTCCTTGGAAAGCTACTGAACAGTACTGTACTGGTCAGGAACAGTAGTACTGTTTTTTTTTTTTGGTTACTATACAGTGTGGTTCTGACTTTTTCACCTGTGGCCCATTAACCATACATTGTGACCATACTTTGAAAGGTCACATGTACTGAACAGTGTTGTATTGTGGTACTGTTTGTTCTACTATTCAGTGTGGTTCTAATTTCTTATCTGTGGATCAAACCATGCAGTGTGACTATTCTTTGAAAAGGTACTGAACAGTACTGTACCCAGTTGTTTGTTTTACTATACAGTGTGGTTCTAACTTTTTCATCTGTGAATCAAACCGTCCAGTGTGACCATTCATTCAAAAGGTACTGAACAGTAACGTACTGTCACACTGTTTGTTTTATTGTTAATACTATATGGTGTAGTTTTAACTTTTTCATGGTTGATAAAACCATCCAAACTACAAATGAGCTCCAGTTTGTCAAGAACAAAATTGATTTTTCAAAGTATTTAGTTTGCAAGCCTTTTCGTGCTTCTATAACCACAAAAAGTTCCTTATTTACATTGGGACACAACTTACAGAAGGCTTGAACTTTTTGGACCGGTATCCTTTGCCCTCCTGATGTCTATCCCAATCCTCTATCCTCTCTTTTCTCTTTTCTTCCTCTAACTGACAAAATTAAGATATAGAGTCAAATCTTGAACTCCCCATCCTCTTGAACTACTCTTACATTCCCATAACCCTTTAAGCCCCAATAGTGTCTTTATAGATTTTACTCTGGCTAACGCCAGACAATTTTACTTGTCACCGGGAGACACCTCTGGCTTACAGGGTTAAAAACTATCTCCTTAACCCTTAAAGCCCCAATAGTGTCTTTATAGATTTTATTCTGGCTTATGCCAGACGATTTTATTCATCACAGAGAGACCCCTCAGGGCTTAAAGGGTTAACCAAATAAACCTTGGTTATCTCAAACTTCAATGACAAAAGTTAATAGGCAAACAATGTAAAGTGTCACAACACAGATGGAAAGTGTACTAAAATTACAAAAACACTTAACTGCACTTAATTGTAGTAGCCCATTTAACTTAATTCTCTCCAATTATATAACATTCACTAATTAAAGGATAAAACAAATGGCTTTCTTATAAACACAGATTCCACTGGTGATCAACTATGCATTGCACAGTGCACATAATGTGTATGCATATGCTGTGGATCCATTTTATCCTTCCATTGTTCAAATTTTATTTCCCTGTAAATTGCATTATTGTATGTCTCTAATATGTCATTGATTGTCATACTGTGCAGTTGATTTTCTATTGGTATTCATGATTGACCATTGTGCAAGATTGGAAGTATATTTATTATGTTTGATTGTCCAAAGGTACAACTGTTCATCCGTTGATGCTATTGAATGTTAATACATATGCAAATAGTGTTATTGTAAGTTTATTCGCATTAATGAAGTTATGAAAGTGCTAGCGAACATATATTTGGCGTATAGTTTCAACTGTTGACATAAATGAATGTATGTATATTTTGCATTTACAAATGAACAGCAAAAGGTGTCATTTCTACCACTCACTAGCTTTTTATCCTCCACGTATTTAGCAGCTTTGGCATCATGTTGTTCCTGCCACCTTCGTCTGAGGTGCTCAATTTTTTCTTGTTCTGCTGCTGCTTTTACTGGGTCTGAGGAAAAACCACACTGCATTGTTTGACCCATAGAAGAAGAGTGAGAACAAGTTGTAGAGTAAAACAAACCTATTATACCACAAAATAGTACTGTGCAGGAGCTTTCCAAAGAATGGTTTGATCACCAGATGAGAAAGTTAGAAACATACTGCATAATAAAACCAAAACGTACCACAGCACAGTACTGTTCAGTAGTTTTCTATATACTGGTCACACTACGTGCTTTGATTCATAGACAAAAAAGCAAAGCACACTGTATAGAGTAGTAATACAAACAGTACCAAAGTACAGTTCAATAAGTAGCCTTCCAATGGTGATACTGTGGGATCTGATCAAATGGTGAAGATCTTATAAGTTTAATATTTTTGTGCCAAAAAACAAAATTGCCCTCCATAGATTACTTACCAAAGTTAGCGATTTCATTTTGCTGTTCCCATTTCTTTTGCAGTGCCCTCCAGTGTGGTTTAAGTTTATTCAAAAGAAATATCAAAATAATAAGACCAAACACAATGAACCAGCCGTAACTTTCAATAAAACCTACACCTGTTGGAATAAAAAAGGTGATAGTCTGTTAATGCAAATTAAGTATCCATGTACTTTACTAGCAAATGCGATGGAATTAAATGCAATTCAAAGATTTTTTTTACAAAGAGGAAGGGGTACTAGCCATTTGTGAGCCAGCAAGAATTTCTGCTTGCATTTCCCAAGACTTCCTTTTCAAACAGAAAGTTATTTCTACAAAAGGGGAAAAGCCTGCAACCTGGATCCAGATTTCCTGGAATTTCTGTTAATTTCAGTTGGACTTATAGATGTTTTGCAAAATATTCCTTTTTTCCTTGGGGAGGGGGGGGGGGGGTTCTTTCTCATGAACTTTCCACTTTATTCCCTGTAAATTTGAAATTCTTGAAAATTTTGTAATCATGGAAGGTAACCTTAGCACCTGAACCGAGACTAAGAGTTATGTACACTTGTAAAATCTTTCAGTCTGCAAATAATTTCAACTTGCTAACTAACTAAATACTAATTACCACTACCACCCAACACCCTGTAACCCACTTTCCCTCTCTTTCAAAGTTGTAAGTTTAAGATTTAAGCATGATCCTGCACTACTGAATGTAACAACACGCGAGAGACTTTGTTTAGCAAACGACGTTTTTAATAATAATGTAGAGCAGATAGAAAAACAAGTAATACATGTGCTAGGAGTGGCTAGTGAAAATCTAAACTATTTCCGGTAATAGATACCGCAGACACGTAAACTATTTCGGTCAGCCCTTGTGGTTTCTAGATAAACCACATTAGTTTCGTCACATCTTTCCTCCTATAAAGTAAGTAAGCTACATGTGTTTCCTAATAAATCAAGATCGAATCAACAAGTATTTAGAGGAACTAATAGTTCATTTGGTGACAAAGTCCTTTAGGTGAGCAGGTGGTCTGCGGGTACGTTGTGATTTGCGTATACTAACAGGTTGTGAGTCAGGGGTGCTGGATGCTTGGGTCGGCGGCTGATTGGCTAGTTCAATGTGTTGAGGTTTTGTCTCTGCACATGATGTAGAAGGTTCTGGCTCGCTGGAGTCTACAATGGGAGGTTCTTTGGACTGAATCAGCTGGCGGCGGTTGCGACGGTATACAGTCTCACCGACTTTCACATCGTAGCTACGCGGACCAGCTTGTGCCATGCAGGTACCAGCGCTCCAGGTTTTCTGACCAGGTAGTTTCATGCGCACGGTTTCACCTTGTCCGATTGGTCGCAGTGCCGGCCTTGCATGCTTGTTGTAGTAGTGCTGCTGCCGCTGTTTGTTGCCAATAAGCGCGCGTGTCTCCTCTTCTGTTGAGTAACGAGGCTGTAACAGGGTACCGGCGACAGGAAGGAGGGTCTTGCAGCGACGTCCCATTAGACGCTGGGCGGGGCTGGTGCCAATTCCTTCAGTCGGGGTGTTCCGCCAATCTAACAGTGCTAGGAACTCTGATTGGCCAGACTCTTTACACTTGGTAAACAGGCGTTTCACAGTTTTCACGGCGTTCTCAGCCTTTCCATTTGACTGTGGATGGTAGGGTGATGATGTACTGTGTTTGAACATCCAGGTTTTCGCGAAGACAGCGAATTCAGCGGATGCAAACTGGGGACCGTTATCCGTCACGAGGACGTCTGGAATGCCATACCTGGCAAATACGGCTTTCATTTCTCTGATGACGTTGCGTGACGTCGCGGTGTTGAGTCGAGCAACTTCTATGAAGTTACTGTAGTAGTCAGTGATGACTAGGAGTGTGCGGTTGTCTAGCTCACAAAGATCAGCGGCGACTTTGGACCAGGGACGGGCCACCACTTCGTGCTGTACGAGTGTTTCCTTGGCTTGTCCGGTGCGGTGGGCTAGGCATACGTCACACTTCGAGATGTACTCTCGTAGCTCGGTTGCCATGCGGGGCCAGTAGAGGGTATCACGTGCTCTGCGTATACACCCTTCAACGCCAATATGCGAGCTGTGTACCACTGCCATAAGCTCCTTACGTAGGGAGGCTGGTACTACGAGAAGTTGTCCTTTGAAGACGAGTTCGTTCTGGACAGTCAGCACATCTCTCATGTCGAAGTAGGGGTAGAGACATTCCGGAATTTCGGATCTGGTTTCTGGCCATCCCCGGCGTATAGTAGCACGTAGCTGCTGTAACACAGGATCATCTGCCGATGCATGTCTGATCTGCTGCCAACGCTCGTCACTGACTGGTAGTGAGGCTGTGTGATCCACTTCCTCGAGCTCTTGCGTGAACTCACAGGCGTTGACCTCTGGGAGGAAAGCTCTGCTCAGGGTGTCGGCCAGAAACATGTCGTGACCTTTCTTGTAAGTCACTCGAAGGCTGTACTTTTGGAGTCTCAGCAACATTCGCTGGAGTCGCTTAGGTGCTGAGTGGAGTGGCTTTAGAAAGATTGACTCTAAGGGCTGGTGGTCGCTTTCCACATGGACTTCGTCACGGCCGTACACATACGGCTCAAAACGTTCGCACGCAAAAACGATTGCGAGCAGTTCCTTTTCTATTTGGGCATAGCGAGTTTCTGCATCTGTAAGAGCACGCGATGCGTAGGCCACCGGCTGTCCGTTTTGTAATAGGGCGGCGCCTAACCCAAACTGAGAGGCGTCACACTGGAGCGTGACTTCTTCCTCTAGGTTGTAGTAGCGCAAGACTGGGGTAGTCATGACAGCATTCTTTAGCGCCACCAATGCCTCTTCTTGGGCAGTTTCCCAGGTCCACTGTACGTCTTTCTGGGTGAGTTCTCTTAATGGCTTTGTGATGTCAGACAGACGTGGTAGGAACTTGCTGAGATACTGTGCGAGTCCCAGCAATCTCTGAACTCCGGCCTTGTCTGTGGGTGCGGGCATTTCGCTGATCGCCCGGACTTTGGCGGGGTCTACACATAGACCTTTGTCTGTGGCGACGTGTCCGATGAACGGGACTTCCGTTAGTCGGAGGTTGAGCTTGTCCGTGTTGAGCTTAACGCCTCGCTCTTTGCAGCGTTCCAGGAATCTAATCAGGACTGTGTCGTGGTCATCAATGGCCTCTTCAACTGTGTTTCCGCAACCAATTGCGATAAAATCATCTGCCACGACTTCGATGCCTGAAAGTCCTTCAATGAGCTCGTGCATTTTGCGTTGGAAGACTTCAGGAGCTGAGCTGATACCGAAAGGCAGGCGTCGCCAACGGTAACGTCCAAACGGGGTGTGAAAGGTTGTCAGGTAGGACGACTCTGCATCAAGGGCCACATGCCAGAATCCGTTTCGTACATCGAGCTTTGTGAAGACTTTCGCGCCGTGGAGTCGAGTAGCAATGTCTTCAATTGTTGGGAGAGGGTAGTGCTCGCGTTGGACGGCACGGTTGAGGTCCCTGGGGTCAAGGCATACGCGTAGTTTTCCGTTTTTCTTCGGTACAGTTACCATGGAGCTTATCCATGCTGTGGGACAGGTCACGGGTGCAATGATTTCCTGTTTCTCCAAGTCTTCTAAGGTTTCTTTTACTTTAGCTCTGAGTGCCACAGGTACGCGACGCGGTGCGTGCTGTACAGGGTTAACGGTGCTGTCAATTCTAATATGGTGTTCACCGGCCAGCTTTCCGACACCTTCGCCGAAAACTTGCGGGTATTTCTTAATCAGGGCCATTTTGGTAATGGGCGCTTGCGTTACTTTTGCTGCCGTTTCGAGCGAGTACACTGGGGCATTTCCTGTTTGTGGTTTGTTTAATTGATCATTGTCAGTGTATGTAATGATCTTCATGCCCACACAGGCTTTTCGTCCAAGGAGGGGGCGGATTGTGTTGTTGTCAACAAGTTTACAATCCAACTGACATCTGTAGTCGTCACGCCACACGGTAATACGAACTTGGCCCACAACTTGTAATTTCGAACCACCGTAGGCTGAGAGTTGAGTGTTCAGTGGTGTCACGCGTTCCAATTTGTGGTCTTTTGTGGCTTTCTTGTAGAGGCTTACCGGAATTACGTTGCACTGTGCTCCAGTGTCCGGTTGAAACCGCAGATAATTGCCAGACTCCAGTTTTAGTGTCACGAGTTGGGAATCATCCAGATCTACTGCTGATATCATGTCGGCGTAGAATACCTCGGATTCGCTGACATCGTCGTCGACAGCTCTAACAAACGTGCGAGTGTTGTTGTCTCGTTTCTTACTGCGACATTTAGCTGCAAAATGCGATAGTTTACCGCACTTCAAACACGTCTTGCCGAAAGCCGGACATTGTTCTTTCTTTGCGTGATCATGAACAGAGCCACACCTCTCACATTCTTTGGGCTTTCCGTGTTGGGAGTCCTTGCCTTTGAGATTTCGTTTTCTTGGCACTTTAAGGTTCTTGCTTTTTTCTCTGACTGCATTTACGGTGCTTGATGGATTCTCTTCTTTTTCCATAAGTTTCATCTGAGCAGTCGTGCTCTCGGATGCCCTGCAGATTTCGTCTGTTTTGGCGAGTGTTAATGTTGTCTCTCTTAACAATCTCTCTCTGAGTTTGGGTTCACGAATTCCAAACAACAGGCGGTCGCGAAGTATTTCTTCGGGAGTTATTGTTGCAAAGTTGCAACCCTCGGCTAACTTTCGAAGTGCCGTGCGATACTGGTCGTAAGTCTCTCCTGGCTCTTGAATACGTCGGTTGAAGCGATATCTTTCGAAGGGAATGTTCTTGCGCGGTTCGCAGTAATCTCCTAGTTTCTTTAGTACTGGTCCGATTTTCTTGTCGTCTCCCTCGTTTACCCAGTCGTTAAAGGTCGAGTACACCTCTCTTGCTTCTTCGCCTATCACTGTCAAGAGTGTGGCTACTTGTACTGGCTGGGACTTCTCGCTGAGCTCTGTGGCGAGAGCGTAGTTTTCCCATGCTAACAGGAACTTTTTCCACTTTTCCGCAGCGTTCGAGTCATGAATCTCGAGGTGCGCTGGAGGTGGTAGGGAGTATCCCGATGCCATTCTTTTTAACTCTTGCGTTGATGAGAAACTATGTGTAATATTGTACCACTATAGCTCTCCACTCGCTGCCACCATGTAACAACACGCGAGAGACTTTGTTTAGCAAACGACGTTTAATAATAATGTAGAGCAGATAGAAAAACAAGTAATACATGTGCTAGGAGTGGCTAGTGAAAATCTAAACTATTTCCGGTAATAGATACCGCAGACACGTAAACTATTTCGGTCAGCCCTTGTGGTTTCTAGATAAACCACATTAGTTTCGTCACACTGAATGCTTTGAAAAGGGAGATATGGAGTTGGGTATTGGGCCAGTATTCCAGATAAGAGATGGGTCTTAGGTCAATGACCCGATAAAGAAGGCTTCTTGATTCGACAGATAAAATATAAATGTTTTGTTAGTCACTGCTTGCACATGACCCCTCAGATGGTCTCCATCACCCCACAATTATAAACATTTACTGGAACTCTGATTGGGCATGTCAGATAATAATCACCTATAGATAATATTTATCAAAATTATAGTTAAATTATTTCAGCCTAAAGAAGTGTCTCAATAAACTTTGAACTCAGTTCCAGGAGAAACAGTGCTTCTGTCCTGAACATCATGGGTTACATGAAGATTCCCACTGAGGTCAAAGGAATTCTTCTTTGCCTCACTAGGTCCCTTTTACTACCAATACAAGGGCTAATCCTTCGCTGGAATTTTAAAAAGTGATTTGCAGCAGGAAAATTTACACTCCAGAGGCAATTCACTGTTACACTGTTTAAATTTTGTAATCGATTGTATTTTATGCCATATCAGCTCTCACAAAATAATTTATGCTTTACTTAAGACAAGGATATCACCATTTAAGTTCACATAAGAGATTTGTACTTTGTCTGGAATGTAACACGCTGATCCTTAATATGTATCAACTACATGTATATAATTATGTTCTGGTTCAGTTTTATTCTTGGTTCAAATTTGGTTTTCTTTTTGGTTACGGTAATTTAATGATAATGAGTTTGAAACTAAAGAAAATAAAACTTGAACCAAGGATAAAATTGAACCACAACATATACAATGTATAATGTCTTTTTAAGGTACAGATGTATCATTTCATGAGCTGTTTGAATTCTGAGTGACTTGAGTACAGTATATCTGCCTTTAGGCTGACGTAAGGCAAACAAAGAAGAGATTCTCTATGTCTGCCAACAGCAAGCAAATGTATCACATGTCTTCTCAAAACGAATGAAAATGTATAGGAGTGAGATACTGTAACTACTAAAATGGTGTAAATTTTCTAAGACAATTTTCCGTCCACTCAAAAACCCTGTGCTCTAGTTTTATGCAGGTGTATAAACAGGAAACTGCTTGTCTTTGTTAATGCACACTGTACTTTCGGATGCCTAAATTTGTACAGCTAAATAATTTATGTCGCCACTACTCCAATGCAATTTGGAACGGAAGCTTAATGTTAACCCTTTCACTGCCAAGATTGAGTATAATTATATTCTCCTGAGAAAGTGCAATACAGTTCCTTATGTTCTAGACCAGAGAATTTGGCAGTTGATCAATTTAGCATCTTTGATGCGATCATGTTCTTTATTCCTATAATCTGTTTGTGCAGTAGAATATTGGAATTATAAGGAGAATTTGTACATGGGTCATTTGTACATTGTGGTATTGAAAGGGTTAATTGTTGCTGCAAATACTTCACAAAAAATTGCACAATTTGTAAGAATAAGCAAATTTATAATAGAGCACTATATTGCATCTATCGTGCACAATGTGTTTTCCGAAGCTTGAATTTGTACAACTTAATTATTAATTCTGTCGTGAAACCAAATTGGGTAAGATTTCCTCACAGGTCCCTACTCATTATGCATGCTGTAGTTGAATTGTCTTGGGAAGTGCGCGTGCAAACATTTCTGAGAACGAAACCGTACGGCTACAGCATGCATAATGAAGCAGGGACCTGTGCGGAAATCATTCCCCAAATTGTTACATGTACACCATTTTTATGGTCTTTGGAGCGGAAGCGTATATGCAAGAAATTTCACATGAAATTAAAAACTATATTTAGAGTAAACAAATGCTATCATGATATCGCATATACAGTACATAAAACTCAAACTATTACGCATCAATAGCTAAACAAAGTTCTCTTTGAAGGAAGATTAAAAAGTTAGCTAGAGCAGAGTACGTACCCAAATGCCAGACATCGACAATGAAAGCTGGCGTCGAATTTTCAAGAATTTTGCTCCCTGATTCCGGATTTGCTTGCCCAGCTGCAACCTTCATTTCCTGAATATCTGCTACGTTTCCGCTAACCCTCTAGCAGCATGCCAAGCCAGCGAATTTTAACAAGTTCTGCAAGAAAGGAAATCATCGAAGAAAACAACGACGTGGAGATTTTCCATTGAATGAATGACCGCTGACCAATATGACTTTGGGACAAGAGCAGATAGTAATATTTGGAATGGAATGGAGCGCCGAGCCATTCCCGGATTAAAGTAAAAACAAAGATTAACACTTAACCCTGGGTTAGCACCAATAAATCTCTAGGAAACCGCCACTAGTTGTTTACCATTTTCAAGGCGAAACCGGTTAGTACACGGCTCTGGCAAATGATGAACGAAATTCAAATTTGGGAAATTCGGTTGGGGACTGTCGTTTGTCATTTCCAAATCCACTCAGCAGTCCTATTTACTAGGTGAGTTAAAAGTCGTAAAAATGAATTGCATATGGGGGCTATGAGAATGGAACACGAATGCCCATTTGGAAAATTGCGATTGGAAAAATAGCACTATCTTCTCGCACGTTCCGTTGCTCCCGGAAATATCTCATCAAAACCCGAATTCGTGTTCCATTTAATTCCCAAACGTAACGAAATTTTTCGGAAACGGTTTGCTAAAAACAAATGACAAGTCACCATCGTTCCTCTGAATATTAAATTAGAAGGAATTAAATTCCCTATCCCACTCTCCTTCCAAAAATCCAGACTTCACCTGATAAAGCAACTGGCGTGGCAAGGTGACACCCTTGGGGTCCTCCTGAACCTGTAGCCATCGGAGACCAAAAGAATGCGTGACATATGGCAAGCGTGACAACATTATTTTAATTATTCATATTTAACCCTTTCCTTTGCTTGTTTGTTTGTTTTGGTTTGGATGACCGAGACAAGAAACCTGCAGTCACAGTTTGGCGCTTGAGATACAAAAACGTCAAAATTTTTATTGCTTTTAAAAAGAACACATTGAAAAAGGATATGCTTAAGGCTATATTAATTTCAACAACTTGAATATCCAGCTATTTCAATATGCAACACTACATAACATGTGCAAAATGTGGCACGACCAGAAATTGGTGAAAACCCAACCACATTGTTGATATCTTCAAAGGACTGTTTAAATTTTTTATCATTTCATCATATGTGTTAAGCTTTTCTCTCCAGTACTTTCGACCCTTATTTTAATTTAAGAATTCTGTACGGGGTTTGATGTTTCGTAGAGTTTCTTGGCGGGTAGAAGAAAATCAATTTACGAACTTCTCTATAAGAAAAAACGAGATAAACCGTAGAAGTTTCAAGTGATGCCGAAAACCAAATATTTCTCGGCTAAATTAAAGTTGCCACGCTATGAGTTAAATGCACTTAAGCGGCCAAAAAAGAAATAACCGTTCTACAGAGGGAAAGCTTCCAACAATAGATAAAGACGAATAGAAAGTTGATGCGATCATTGTATCGTTATAAACTGGCGTCGGGGAAACCCCCTTCCCAATTGACACAGCCCAATCAGAACCCAGTAAAGATTCGCATGACAAGATCCTACCAGAAGCAAACTGGTGTAGATCATGGCTTCAAATCCTGTTTCTTCACGCTTAAAACACTTTAAAGGAAACTTATAACGCGGGCTTTATCCTGAAATGCTGGCAAACAACTTTTACAAGGCTTTAAAGGATGAAGGCAGGTAAGTTTCGCCGAGAAAAGGGACTGAATTTCTGCGCTTGGATATATTGACAAACAATGCTACTAGCCCATTTGGATTAGATTCAAATTCACGCTATAGAGAAAACACAGCTTATTACGCCGAATACATCTTTTAACAGGAGAAAATCGAAAGCGTCGTGGAAAATTGTGTCATGGGAAAGTATCGTCGATGGATAATGTAGAACAGGGCGCTTCAGTTAACGTTGAAAACAAAGAGCACCACAAGACCAGTCGCATATCGACGACGACAGAGGCCCGAGTATCTCCGACGACTTCTTCGGCAGAACGTCGGCCTATCAAATCGGCGAGACGAAGAAAACCTGCCAAGGAACAGGACGAGACAGATGTCCTAATAATTGATTCTTCTTCCGCATCGCGGGCATCTGGTTACGTTACTGATGTCTCAGGAAGTCGACCGAGCGGACCACAAGCTGCCGGTTTCCTTAGAAGACGAACTTGCGAGACGGTGGAAACAGGTTCGCCTCTCTCCTCAGCAATACCTGATCTATTTCAACAAGACGGTGACGGAGATACGTAAGTCGCGTCCGCTCATTTTCCTTTGAAATTACTAATAATAGAAGTTAGGTTCTAATAATAACTAAGCAAGCACCACAGTACGCACAACATGCTGTTGCAGTTCACAACTGAACGTTTCAAAACACGCAACAACGCACCTAGAACCAAACTTTTTATAAGGTGGCTTGTTGGGCCACCAAAACTAAAATTTGTTGCTTTGACTGTTAATAACTGTCAAAGAACAGTCATCTACATACCATCGACAATTATGGTCAATTATAGCTGTCGAAAACTATACCCATCTATTCACATTTGAAAATATACATGGAAAGTTAATCTTGAATTGTAGCAATCATTTTTTTTCCCTGGCGTCTAATATGCAGTCCGTTTCTATTCTATCTTATAGTTTTTCTCACCTGACTACTATAAGATTAAGAATAACTTATTTATCTGCTGTCTAGCGAGATCATCTTCTATCATAATTACTTTTGGACAGCGTCATACCCCACGTATGTACCTTCTCATTATTTGTGTGTATTTCAGTGTGTGGTGTATGAATAAAGGTATTATTTTGTTGCAGTTTATGTTGTTGTTGTTGTTGATGTTAGATGTATATTCTACTACAGAGAATAAGTTAGTGCGCAGGGTTCTAGATATTTCGTAAGTCGGCTTTACTCAACTGATTATTAAACAAGAATTAGAAGTGTCTTATATTGGTGACTCAGAATATACAGTCATGATCATAGATCAACGCTCCTCATAATAGACAGATTTTCATTCGCTCCGACGAAGGGCTAACGCTCGAAACGTCAGCACCTCCCTTTTACCTTACGGTGGTATAACTTACTTTACCTGAATTCGTTTGATTATCCCAATTTCTAGTTTTTCTTTTAGACAGGTCGTAAATGTTGCAATGTAAAGGTCCGGTAAAAAGAGTAATATCTTCTTTCAACTTGTCGCACAACGTTGTTGTATTGCAATTTAAAGGGCGTTGTTACCCGTATTACCACCGACGTGAGCGACTTGTCACACAACAAAATCCAGGGTTGCAGGTTGCAGCAACATGTTGCGCAAAGTAGACTTGAGTTCTACTTTCTGTAACAAATTTTAGTTTTGTTGCTCGTACTACCACTCACGCCACAACTTGACACGCAGGTGGTAATACGGGAACAACGCCTTCAACTTGCAATGCAACAACGTTGAGCGACAAGTTAAAAGGAAATGTTGCTCGTATTACCGGACCGTTAATGGCTTCCATGAACTGTTACTACGTGTCGAAGAAAAAATAAATAAATAAGTGTTTTTGACGGTTTTAACGTGCCACCGTAATTACCAACCTTGCTGGATTGTGCTCTCTGTTTCTCATTCTAATTTAAGATCCTATTCTGGTAAGTAACTATTGCTTGCGCTTACTGGTTGCGTCGCAAGTGATAATCAGGCAGGTTTAGAAATCAAGCAAAATACTATAGAGCGGTTTACGATTCAATGTTGGAAGTACTTCTGGGATTGCCTGGTTTTAAGTTAATTAACGGATCGCGCGCCGCTTTCACAACCTGGCAATCAGAACTAAAACATAGCCAACCAGTTCTCACGCGTTTTCTCACGCCTTCGTGTGTGACCTATACATGTGCATCTATTGTGATTGGCCCGAACACAGTTTGACTCAATTAACAATTAGATTATGAGCTCGAGATTTCTATGGGGTGATAGTTGATGAAGTCGAAAACCGAATCAACTATCACCTCATAGTAATCGAGAACAAATAATTTTATTGTTTAAGTAAAAATCATAATAAACGAATCATGTGTCGGTGAAAAAAAATGCCAAAATACTAGATCTTTTTGCGAGTCTTCGCTAAAGACGTCGCCATTTTGAAAACGATCTTCAACCAAGTGCTGCACTCTAATGGCTGATAGTGTGCAGTAGCTCAGCCAATCAGATTGCTGCATTTGCATTAGTATACGAGTAAATTTTTACTAACAGGAGAGAAACTTTGAGTTCTTAGGTCAGAAGTTAAAAGTCACAATTATGCTTTTTTCAAAGGAGATTTCAATGCGCTTTCAGAGCTAACTCCCAACAAAAAAATGTTGCCAGTGCAACTCTCCTCTGCCAAAGGGAATAGTTTTTGAGTCGACAGCATCAAGCGCGGGAAAGCATGGGCGAGTCAGTCAAGACATTATGGAGTAAATTTTTTTCTCATCCACCTGCTATTGCGGCAATGCAACACCAAAGCACAATACGGAAGCTGGAAACCGTTGTATTACTTGTTTTTTACGTTTGTCCATCAGATTCCTTCACATTGCCGTTGCCCAAGGAAACCAACCGCTCACAGAGTTTCTAATCAGGGGAATGAAGGCTAGAGGACTTGACATCTACAACAACTTAAGACAGGTAACGCTTTTGAGACGTTGCCATAGTAATCGGTAACAGTACTCTACAGACACAAGTGTTCTATGGTTCTTAGTTCGCTACACTGCTAAATAGCTTATGCTAATCATAGAAGATTCATGAGATTCAAATAAACAGCTTTCAATAAATTGTCAATAAATAAGTAAATGAATAGAAATAAAAATTAATACTAACGGTTCATTAATTGGACAAGTTCAAGTTCTAGAGTCGTCTTAAATAAAGAGGTACTTTCAGATCTGCAACTGTAGAAGGAAAGACTCTATTTGAAGGGCTCTATTGATGTTAACTTCTGGAGGTGGCATGTTCCAGAGTTTAATAGCTCTTTGAAAGAACGAGTAGGAGTAGCCCTGTACATTGGTCTCGACTTGACAGTAGGTAGAGCTGTGACTCCGATCCGACTACGCCAGCTGGAAAGAATGAACTAAGATAGTAGTTAGGACGCAACGACGCTGTTATGAAATTTAAAGAACAGCGCAAGGCCATATTAAGTAGCCGTCTCTGTTCCGACACACTCCATCCAAGCGAACTAACCAACCCAGAAACTCAAGTAGACCAAAGATAGTCCGCCCCCGTAACAAAACGGGCTGCATTTTTCTGTACTTGTTCCAATTTGTTAACCGACTTGTTGTCGTGTGGATTCCATACAGCAGAAGCGTACTCGAGCTGCGGTCCAACTAGAGCCAAGTAAGTTCTTGATTTGACAGGGGCACCCAACAGCAATTTTCGGAAAATATCTGTTCGGAAGACGATTGAGATCTAGAATTTTCGGAACATTTGTTAAAAAAATTTCTTGCTTGTCAGTTTGCCTCTCCTAGGATTTTCGAACATCTAAAAAAGGGTATTATTGCCCATTTTTAACGGATTTTTAACGTAAAAAGGTCACCTAGAATTTTCGGGAGCTTTTTTTCTGGCTGAAATTTTCGAAAAGATAAGTTTTGATCGCTATAATTTTCGGATCACAAGACTTTCAGCTAGGAAATCCGAACAGATTAAAAAATTTTAGGGGATAAAAATATGCCTATATCTACCTTTTAAATACTAAAACACTTTAACAATGCTATGTTTAAGTGGTTTTGAACTATACTCTCGTTGGGTGCCCCTGATTTGACTGCGGCATCAAAAGGCTTTAGCATACGGCGGGCGACCCTCAAGGTTTTGTTGGCTTCAGTGTTGGCAATGATATTCACATGATCACTCCATCGTAACTGAGAACTGCATATAACACCAAGGTATCGGTGGCATATTACATGTTCGAGATGTTCCTCACATAAGCTGTTAGGGAATTAATTGAGCAGGACTACGCTTGTTGGTGACTGAGAAAATTTTGCATTCAGAAGCATAATTTGACATAATTCTGCGCCCTGGTCAACTATCACGCGATAGAAGTCTAGAGCTCATAAACTAATTGTTTAATATAATAAAAAGAACATTACACGGTGCCTTGAAGATATAAATATTGTTTTCTCGTGTTAAAAAATTGTAGCAATCGAAAATATTCTTCGTATTCTAGCACCATCGCGTTACATTCTCTACTTATTTATCATGTTGTCTCTTTCAAGTCAGTGGACAAACGTCAGGGCCGTTTTCGCTGGAAAGTTTCACTGTTCATTGACTTGTGATTTCAAGGACAAAGTTAGCCAGCGTTATTGTTTTCATTTATATGTAACTTTTGCTTCCAGACTCCGCTCCATCTTGCCATAATCACACGCCAATCAAATTTGGTAAAGAAGCTTGTGGAAGGCGGGGCTGACGTGAATGTGATGGACAGAAATGGACAGACCGCGCTTCACTTAGCCTGTCAATCAAATGACATGGACTGCGTGAACGTGATACGTGACGTTATCTCCTCTGAAAACAGCCACTTGAAGAAAGAGTCTAAGAATTTTCAAGGTAAAGCTCTTCTTACTTCTCTTTACTTGGACTGAAGTGCAGCAAGTGAAAGATGATAAACTGCGAGCATTTCCTCGAGATATTCTCGTGAGAAAATTATGTAAGTGAGCAAAAAAATTGAGTCCAAGGGAAAATGGATGTTATCGGGGAAGAAATGGGAAGAGAAAGAGGGTCATTCTTTTCATGGCTTCTCTTCAGTTGCACTTGTTGTCAGTTCATTCACTTCGGACTAATCAAAGGCTCTATGAGCCGTGTCATTCAAGAAAGGTGTGCAGATAAGGGACGGACCATTAGAAAAGTGATGGGGGGGGGGGGTGGGGAATTTTCAGCTTGCACGAATTTTTTTTTCGCTCACTGCTTTTGCAGGAATTTTCTTTTCAGGTGAAACCCTCTGCACGAATTTCTTTTACTACGTGTGAAAAAGTCACAATGGGACCTTCCTTCTGCATGAATTTTTTTTCACCTTCTTCTTTGCATGAATTTTTTTTCTTGGCATTTTCCCTTGCATTAATTTTTTTTTGTTTTTTTTTTTTTGCCCCACCACCCCCCCCCCCATCACTTTTCTAATGGTCCGTCCCTAAATAATGGTTGCACCGAGTATGTGGTTTCTTGTTGAAATCGCCACGCGTGATATTTATGGGTAGCGTGATATTTATGGGTAGCGTGATATTTATGGGTAGCGTGATATTTATGGGTAGCGTGGTATTTATGGGTAGCGTGATATTTATGGGTAGCGTGATATTTATCGGTAGCGTGATATTTATGGGTAGCGTGATATTTATGGGTAGCGTGATGCGGTTGTGCGTCACAACTGCCGCAGGATTGCTAATGCAGATTTCTGATAACAGAACTCTTGTACGCAAGAACTCATTCATAGATGATATCATACGCAGCAGAAAGCTTCATCTATTACATAAGATCAGTTTTGGACACTGTCCAGATTACTTTATTCCATATATACATTATCTAAAGGACACTCATAACTACAACACTAGAGCCACAACTAAGAATAACCTAGTTCTTCCTAAGTGCAAGAGAATTTCAGGTTGCAGGACTTTCCACACAAGCGCTACTCGCCTTTGGAATAATGTGGATGTTTTCATTCGGGATACGACATCGCATAAACAATTTGCAGGAAAAGTACGCCAGAAGCTACTGAAACAAAATGCTACACTAGAACACTTTGTAATTAGTAGTACTTTTTAGATCTTATTGGTATTAAGTTAATTCAAATTTTAATCACTATTCACAGTTATATAATATGTAAATAATTAATTAGGGTCCGGTTTTTATTGTGTTATACATATATATTTATATTTTCTTCTTTACTCTCTTTTATGTAAAACTAGGGAGGGCCATATTGTAAACTACTGGGCAACCAGTAAATTATGTTACCCTCGTTAAATAAAGTCATATTATTATTATTATTATTATTATTATTATTATTATTATTATTAATTCATTCCTGCGCATGTGCTCACGAGTGAGTTAAAAAGAGACTGGTTGCTGTCTTACGAGGGGATTTAAATCATGCCAGTATGCCATATAGTCTCCCGCGCTTATCACAATGGTGCGGGAGACTATATGGCATAATGAGAGGGTTATATAGTCATAGAGGCCATATATTCTCCCGCACCAATGTGATGGGCGCGGGAGACTATATGACATACTGGCATGAGGTATAAACCCTCAGGAGCCGCAGTCAGAGCGGAGTGATACTACTTCAATAAGTAACGTTTTCGTAGTCAAGTGTTCCGTCACTTTTCAGGACTTTCGGTTCTGCATTTGGCGGTCTTAAGAGGGAACCAGCAGATGGTCAGAGCGGTTGTTGATATGGGAGCCAACATCAATGAACAGGTAGGTTTCATAACAACCGGAAGTCCCGATGACAGTATCGACATGTTAAGCAAACGTGTACGCTTAAGGTGCGACATTACTGAGTATGTGTAGGTGTGGTGAGGGTAGGCTTGGATAAATTCTGCCGCCAGATTTTCGAGCAGAATAAGCGATTTTTGAGGCGAGCATTCTGCCGGTAGAAGTAAGCCATTTTCGAGTAGAATTTTTGTGTTTTTTGTTTTTTCTTTTCTATTTTCAGGACCTCTCTGAAAATCACCCTGGTGAGAGAGTCTCCTGATTAAAAATTATCATTGTTATTATTAGGGAGAATCAGCGGCACTAACGTTGCAAAAATAAATACGTGTACGGCCCGAAGGTCGGAAAATTTTTTCGGATACCGAGCAGAAGAAGGGTGTCCGAACAGAATTTTGAGCAGAATAAGCGATTTTTACGACCACTGCATAGTTTAGGGGCTGAGTCAAAACAGGCCATTCTTGCTCCTTTCTCCCCTAAGATTGAAAGCCAGCTAGCACCAAGCAATCGTTTGAAGGCAAGAGAAAATGAGGTCAGAGAACGTATCTTCCATGCTGGGTTCTCTTACTATGATAAGGGGACAGAATCTATTTTTAGATCCGGAAACTATTTTAACTGACCAATGGTTGATGTCATTCTCATCACGTGGTTGTAATTTCAATGCGCCATGTGGAAACCACGCAGCCATGGAACGAGATATAAATAGATTCTGCGCTAAAAATAGATTCTGTCTGTGGGATTAACCCTTAATCCTCTTACTTAGCAACCGCGCTCGACCTATATATCCTGACGTGATTGTACAAGAGTTCAGTTGACCTTAGGCTTTGCTCATGTAATCTCCTCTACTGATTAAATTGTGTATCCTTGAATATATACTTGGCCTCCACTCTTCGTTTCGTCTCAGATAATCGCACATGGTGGCAGCGGTGGGATCCTACAGCAGGAACAAGAGGTAGCGGAAAAGAAATTTGTTTCGCCACTTTATTTCACATCGCGTGAATGACTTCCAACGCTCACAACCCACACGAAGAAATGATCGAGGAATCAAGCACGCCAAGCACGCCAGTCACGTCACCGACCACAGCCGCAGTGGAAACAAATTCTTCAACGGGCTCAATACAGACGGACAACACACAAAGTGGAAGCGTGAAAATGGCCGCAGCAAATTTTAATATTCCTCCTCCGGCTAAGTTTGATCCCAAAACAGACGATTGGGACCACTGGATAAAGCGCTACGAGTTATTTGAAGCAGCTACGGAACGTGATGGGCTGTCAGATAAAGTACGCATTAATACGCTTATTTACGTAATGGGAAATAATGCTGCCGACATTTATGACAGTTTCAAATTGTCAGGTGAAAATATCCAGTACGCAAATGTAAAACAGAAATTCAAGGATCATTTTAAAGGAAAAGTCGCTTTAGTCTTCGAGAGAACACAGTTCGTAAGACGCCTTCAGCAAGACAAAGAATCGGTTCTCACCTTTATAGAAGATCTTCAGAAAAGAGCCGACCTCTGCTCTTTTGGAGAACTTCGTGACCAAATGGTGCACACTCAAATAATAGCTGGTTTGCGTGATTCTCATCTCAGGCGACGATTGATGGCAAATGACAATTTAACTCTAGATCAAGTAATTAAAGAAGTTAAATCCGCCGAAATCACGAAACATCAAGATCAAATTCTTCAAAACAACTCAAGTGCCGCCGACATATCGGAAATAAATGACAGGAAAGTTTCAGAAAACAAACGTCGAAGTCCAAAACCCAAGCAAACTGGAGGTTCTTCGAAAAAGAAGCATAATTCGTGTTCCAGATGCGGAGCTCAGCCAGGTCACCCTCCTCAGCGTTGCCCAGCCAAAGATGCCATTTGCAACGCATGCAACAAAAAGGGTCATTATTCCAAGGTCTGTCGATCTTCCAAAAGAGTCCATAGAGTTAATGAAGAGTTGGACGAAGATGATATCTCTGTAATGACAGTCAATGAAGTTCTCGACACAATCAAAACATCGGAGAAATGGCGTACAAAGCTATTAATAGGGAACTCCGAAATAAACTTCAAGATTGATACCGGCGCGGATGTCACCGTTATTCCTGAAGAAGTCTTTCGCCAATGCAACTTAGGAACACTGCACTCCACCTCCAAAAGACGTTTTGGAGCCGATCACAATGGTCTTCGTGTAATGGGGACAATTCGTGACACTCTATCCCTGGGAGAAACGTGCGTGACGGAAGATATTTATGTTATTAAAGGTCTAAAAGAGCCTCTTCTGGGAAAGCCAGCGATTGAAAAGCTAAATTTAGTTGCTCGAATCAATGAAATCCAAAGTCAAAGTTACGAAGAAAGGATTAAAGCCAAATACCCTCAACTGTTCCACGGATTGGGAGAACTTGAGGGAGAGTATGACATCAAGTTGAAGTCAGACGCTCAACCGTTTGCAATCATGACTCCAAGACGTATTCCATTACCAATGAAAAGCAAAGTTAAAGACGAACTTGCCAGAATGGAGAAGCTGGGAGTAATCAGAAAGGTGGACAAGCCTACAAATTGGTGCGCTGGAATGGTCACAGTACCTAAACCAAACGGGAAAATCCGAATATGTGTGGATCTGACAAAGCTAAATGAAAACGTTTGCCGTGAAACGTATCCACTTCCAAAGATTGACTCCTTGCTAGGAGAGATTGGAGAGTCCACAGTGTTCACGAAAATTGACGCGAATTCAGGTTTTTGGCAGGAGAAGCTAGCAGAAAACTCTCAACTCCTGACCACGTTTCTGACTCCCTTTGGCAGATATTGTTTTCAGCGACTCCCCTTCGGATTAACATCAGCACCAGAAAGGTTCCAGAAGAGAATGCTAAACGAGCTGGAAGGTTTGGAAGGAGTGATATGCATTATGGATGACATCCTTGTGCATGGAAAGACGCAAAAAGAGCACGATGAACGACTTGAAGCAGTTTTAACAAGATTGATCAGAGCAAGAATCACTCTGAACCCAGACAAGTGCGAATTTTCAAGAAAACAATTGAAGTTCGCGGGCCATAGTCTCAGCGCTCAAGGAATAGGCCCCGATCCAGACAAGACTGCAGCTATCGAAAAGATGGAGAGACCACAAAATGTTGCAGAACTAAGAAGATTCCTGGGAATGATCAACCATCAACAGAAGTTCATCGAAAACCTGTCCGAGAAGACAATGCCTCTTCGCGATCTTCTTTCAAGCAAGAACGAATGGCATTAGGGCCCAGCTCAAGAAGCATCTTTCTCTCGCTTGAAGAAGGACATGACCCAAGCGCCAGTTCTCGCTCATTACTTCTCCGAGAAAGAAACTATCATATCTGCAGACGCCTCGTCGTATGGATTAGGAGCAGTCCTCTTACAAGTCCAAGACGATGACACAAAGAAGCCAATCGCCTACGCTTCGCGCTCTATGACGTCTACCGAACAAAGGTACGCTCAGATAGAGAAAGAAGCACTCGCAACTACATGGGCTTGCGAAAAGTTTGCCGACTTTGTCCTCGGTAAAGAATTCCTTATCGAAACGGACCACAAACCGTTGGTGCCGCTACTAGGATCTAAATGTCTCCAAGACATGCCAGCACGTATCCAAAGGTTCCGGATGCGACTGATGCGCTACTCGTACCAAATAGTCCATGTACCCGGAAAAGATCTCACCACAGCTGATACCTTATCAAGAGCGCCGCTTCACCGAAGTCTCACGAAAGACGAGAAGCAACTCAATGAAGAATTGAACCTCTATGTCTCACACATATTAGAATGCCTGCCAACTACAGAGCGCCGCTTGCAAGAAATACGCCTTCATCAGGATGAAGATGAAGTTTGTTCAAAGCTTAAGCTGTTCTGCAGCGAAGGCTGGCCGGAGAAACATCACCTGAATTGTTCACTCCAACCTTACTGGCAGTACAGAGCAGGAATCACTGTTCAGCAGGGAATCCTAATGAAAGACGACAGAGTCATCATTCCCTCAGCGTTAAGGCTTGATGTATTAGACAAGATACACACAGGTCATCAAGGCATCCAGAAATGCCGCGAAAGGGCGAAAAGTGGTGTATGGTGGCCGAATCTCAGCAAGCAGATAGAAGACCTTGTTAGTGAATGCCCTACTTGCATCAAGACAAAAACTAATCGTGCAGAGCCCATGATTCCTTCACAGTTACCCGAGCGTCCATTCCAAAAAGTCGGAACCGATCTATTCGAATGGAAAGGACAGGAATTCGTCCTCGTGGAAGATTACTTCTCGCGATATTGTGAAATTGGAGTACTTCGAAAATCCACCTCTCAAGAAGTGATCAATCACCTAAAAGCGATTTTCGCGCGCCATGGAATTCCAGAAACCGTGATCTCTGATAACGGACCGCAGTATTCCTCAGCGGAATTCACCAAATTTGCAGAAAACTGGGGTTTCACACACATTACAAGCAGTCCAAAATACCCCCAAAGCAACGGAGAAGCAGGGCGTATGGTGCAAACAACTAAAAACCTGCTTACAAAATCTGACGATCCGTATGAAGCACTCCTTGCTTACAGAGCTACCCCACTTGAAAACGGATTTAGCCCAGCCGAACTATGTATGGGAAGAAGACTACGTACCACTCTACCAACTACCCCATCTAAACTAACACCGCAGTGGCCCGAGTTAACGAAATTGCGGGAAAAGGAAGCCAAGATTAAGAGCGAGCAAACGGAAGAGTACAACCGACGACATGCTGTTAAAGAGCTAAGTCAGCTGTCACCAGGCGATCGTGTTTATATTCCTGATCGTAAAGAGAACGCAGTGGTGGTAGCCAAAACACCAGAGCCACGTTCCTATTACCTCGACACTGACAGTAATGCAACGGTCAGAAGAAACAGACGGCAACTCAATCTAAATCCTAAAGAAGTAAAGCACTCTGCAGGAAGCCCTTTACCCGATCCTCCTAAAGCTTCTAAGGATCAGCCACCTATTCTGGCAGAGAAGAGAGAAGCTTTACGGTCTGCTCAAAAGTCTTCCATTCCAGTTCCCGTTCCAGGAACCACTACTCGTTCCGGAAGAAATGTAAACCCGCCCAAAAGATTAGGTTTTGATAAGGACTGAATGAACATTGGTTATAAGTGATTTGTTTCCCATTCAATGAACTTTGCATGGAGACATTTCTATAGACGTACCAAATGTCTAGAAAGGGGGATGTGGGATTAACCCTTAATCCTCTTACTTAGCAACCGCGCTCGACCTATATATCCTGACGTGATTGTACAAGAGTTCAGTTGACCTTAGGCTTTGCTCATGTAATCTCCTCTACTGATTAAATTGTGTATCCTTGAATATATACTTGGCCTCCACTCTTCGTTTCGTCTCAGATAATCGCACACTGTCCCCTTATCATATCAGACGGGGTTAAGAGAGGGAGAAAACTGTGGTTTTGGGACACAGGAATTTTGACAAGGATTTTCTAGCTTATAAGCTAAATTGGTTTTTCAAATTTGATCAGGAATTTAGCCAGCAGCATAAAAGACAAAAAAAATACTTGTCGAATTCCTAAGACCCAGAAGACCTAGTCAAACCCTCAAGCCTTCATAAAGCCGCTGCTAGGCATTGTTGAAGTTGTAACCAAGTTTCCACAACCCTTTGCAAAGTTTCAGCCAAGTTAGGGGCCGACAGGCGGAGCGAGAGGATCGAGCGGAGGGCGGGACTAGACAGGGGCAAAGTCTCTGCAAAGTATTGTCGAAGCCGTTGACGCTGGGACACAGGAATTTTGACAAGGATTTTTAGCTTATAAGCAAAATTCTCCATTGCCGCCAACCCTTTGCAAAGTCTCGGCCAAGTCAGGGGCCGACAGGCGGAGCGAGAGGATCGAGCGGAGGGCGGGACTAGACAGGGGCAAAGTATCTGCAAAGTTTCGGCTAAGCTGCGTGCCAAGCCAGAGATAAATTTTGGGACACAGGGATTTATTGCGTAATATTTCTGGGACAGGGAGAAAAATTTGAAAAGCGGCTTAAAGATTTGATAATTCTTACAAAAGAAATTATGGATCAGTTAAGAAGATTATATATTTTTGAACTAAGAATAATAGCGAAAGATCTTAAAATTAAAGGAAGAGCAAAAATGAATAAGAAAGAACTAATTGATGAAATTGCAAAACATAAAGATGAGGAAATTACTGGCTTAATTGAAAAAGTTATCCCTATTAGCAGGATTATTTGCGATCATGGGAAAATAAAAAAATTTTGCAGCGAATGTGCTGGGTATAATTGTTTGCATAATAAATATAAATATCGTTGTAAGGAATGCATGGGAACACAAATATGCTGCCATAATAAACAAAAACAACATTGTAAAGAATGCATGGGTTCCCAAATTTGTGAACATAATAAACATAAACATCAATGTGTAGAATGTGGAGGGTCACAAATTTGCGAACATGATAAGCAAAAAGCTTCTTGCAAGGATTGCAAAATTAAATTATTATTAAATGATTAAAAATAAAAGCGAAGAATAGGCAATTATGTTATGAAACCTTTATTTTGGTTTAATAACAAAAAAATTGATATTTAAAAAGAAAATATAAAATAAAAATAAAAGATGGAAATACGAATATATAGATGGGAAGAAAATTTTTATTTAAATTACCATAATGAAAAAGAACTGGGTTTTTGCGATTTTATAGAAGAAATCAAAAAGGATTTGTTACAAATTATATCAAAAATTCGCAGTTTTATTGTTGAAAATAGTGGTATTCATTTTGGAATTATTTATAATGATGATGAAGATAATGGGCGTGTTATTAACTATGAAACTGAGGAAGAATTTTGTGTTAATGGGATATGCGTTGAAAAGTTTGTAAAAGATTTATTAAATTGCGCAAACGAATGTTTTAAAGCAAATGTTGATGAAAATGAATGGCTCAAATTTAAGTTTCGTAAAGACTTATTAAATTCAAAAAATGGCGTTGATAATGATGATGATGATGATGCTGCTTATGAGGAATATCTTAGCCAAATTGATTATGGTTATTATGATAAGGAATGCGATATTAATAAGTTTGATAATAATTTTGTTATTGACGTTATTGATATAATGATAGAAATAAATCCTCACAAGTTTGAGCATAAAAATAAATTTTACAAAGATTTACATGATGATTTAATGAAAGCAATACACAAACGTAAATTCTATAAAGACTTACATGATGAACTAATGGTTGTTGCTTGGCGCCCAACTAGATATTTAGATTGGTGTATTGATTTTGAAGAGTTAAAGTTTTTGAAAGAAGAGGTATGGGGTGATGAAGATTAATATTATCTAATTATGTTATATAACCTCAATTATTGGTTACATAACAAGAAATTTATCTAAATCTCAAACTAAAAGTTATTGAAGATCCTCGTAAATCAAACTTGTTCCATTCTGCATCTAATATCGTCAAGTCAAAATAGTTAATCAAGTTATCATATTTTCGAACAGGAATTGTGGGGTAATCTTGAGAAGGAATATTTGCTAATAAGTTGGATGGCATTAATTTTATATCACTAACATTTCCCCCACTAGTAATATATGTCATTCTATTATCAACTATGCTGCACATTAATCTCAATGGTTCATTTATATTTACATTAATTTCGTATATTATATTTCTTTTCAGAAATTGTGGCAAACCCAAATATTTTTGCAAACCATCGCTAATTTTTATGTCGAATGATTTGTTATTAATCAGATAGTTAATGTTATCTCCGGTAAATATCATTATGTTTTTCCCTTTTTCGGTTATGCTAATTAGTATTTTCAAATCATTGATTGAATATGTTCCTGGATTTATTACTACCAATTTATTATCACTAGAATCAGTTATTTGCTCTATGTTTCTGAAAACAAATAATCTTGGGTTTTTCACATTACAATCCAAAAGTTGTAATTCTCGGACATATTTCAATGGAGGCTCCAAATAGACTCTGGTTTCTGAATTATACATCGTAATGCTGAACATATTTTTGATAAAATTATATTAGTTTTTAGACCAGGAAAATGGAAACTAGTATAATTAAAAGGAGAATTTTTCTTCATCCTAAGTATCTCGATAAAAATATTATGAGTCATCTTCAAAGAACAATCGAAAAGAAAGTGGTCGGGCAAGTTGATAGAGATAATGGTCACATTATTTCTGTGAATCAGATTTTAAGAATTTTGAACAATGAAGATACTTTTTTCTTTTTGGAGATTGAGGTCACAACCTTCAAACCACAAGTTAAACAAAAAATCAAAGGAATAGTCTTTTGGATTTTTAATGACGGAATTTTTGTTAATGTTTTCGAAAAAGTGAAAATTCTAATTCCAAGTATCTACATTAAAGATTATTCTTTTAACGAAAATACTAATACCTTTGAAAACAATAATACCGTAATTAGAATGAGGGATAAAATTAAAGTAGAAATAAAAGCTGTTAAATATGAGAACAAGGAATTTCAATGCATTGGGCTTTTAGTATAAATATTATGTTTTGATTCTTCTAAAATTTCTATGAAATCAAAACATTAGCGAAATAAAAACCACGATATCAATGCTCCGCCAATTCCTAAAACAAAAAGATTATTTTGATGAAAAGATGTTTCTATATTCTTAACTTCATTCTCCCCATTATCCGTTTCCTGTTTTTCACTTACTTTGCTCGCTATTGGTTTAGGTTTGGTATTTAATATAACTTTTGTTGTGCCTAGACTATTAGGTATTCCAACAGATTTTGTTTCTACATTTATAGAATTATTTACACCAAATTTCATATCTTTTGTAGCCATTTTCAGATTATTATTGTATCCGATCACACTTTCTGTATTTATAATTAAATTACTAGGCATCAACCAAACTCCTGGAGCTACCGCCAAATCAAGACGCAACTTTGTTTCCTGAACAGATTTTTGGTAATTTTGAATGGAGTTGGAAATCTTATTTTCTTTTACACTACTTTCAAATAATGCTTTGAATTCCTCTTGCGTTTCTGTTGCTCCTCCGCCATTTCCCACAATGGAATTTCTTGTATTAACTTGCGCCCCCAATATGCAATAAACAAAAGCTTCAACTGATCTATTTATTCTACCCAATCCCGCTTGTGTTAATCCATGCCCTGATTCTGCGATAAACCAAGAATACTGGAAATCAACAAAATGATCATTTCTCATCATTGAGATTAAATCTCCATTACCTTTTCTTCCACCATCATCGTAAAATTTATGTTCTCTGCTTGGCCAAATATTTGCTTCTGTATCATAATTTCTCACAATTCTAACATTTTGTAAACCGCCACCTGAATATTGTGATTCTGCACTTCCTGGCACACTACCAGGTTCTGCATATCCTTTTCCATAATCAATGAATATATCTCCAACTCCATTATTTGCTCCTCCTTTGAATCTAAAATCAGCCAAAGGGTTTTTCCATCCTTTGGAATCTTGATTGTTACTTAACCCAAACTCTGCGCATAATGTGTTATAAGCACTTTTGTTATATTGATTATCTTTTAAGGAAAAAGTTTCTTCGTCGGGAAATGGCACTTTTAATTCTTCTAATATTCTTCTTATTGTAAAGTAAATGTGAAAAACAAAGAAACTTCTGATAACTTTAGGGTAATTAAAAATATCACTTAAGCTAACACCACATCCAGATGTTGCGCACCAAACAGCCATGTTTAATTGTTGAGGCCATTGACTAATATTTGGTTTTCCCAACCATGCTCTAGCTTCTTTTCCACTGGTAAATCCTACAGTTTGGTTTTTGAAAATATTCTTCATTTCTTTCGTGAAACTATCTTTTTCTGAAACATATATATTCAGATTGGTTAGTAATTGTGTGACATCAAGAGCAAACGAATTGAATTTAATCCCAGGTATTGGATATATTTGTTTTGTTAATCTTAAACTTGCGGGAAAGGAACTTGTTTTTTCTTTGTCTGAAACTCCCAAATCTTCCTGCAATAACTTTTTCAAATTATCGGGGAGAGAATCAGTCCATGTTTTTCCAGAAGGATCATCATCAGACATAACCGTTACTCCATTAACTTTCCATTTAACATATCCTCCGAATGAGTCATTGACGAATGTGAATTTTCCCAAGTTTGCTTTTGGGTATTTTGATTTGAAATCGCTAAATAACATCTTATTCTTTTGTTTCACAATTTTGAGCTTTAAATCAGCGAAGAATAAGATGTAAATTTAATGTACTTCTCTATTAACCCCCGCGAAACAATTGCAACCAACTTCTGTTTTCTCAAAAGAAACTTTTAACCAGCGGGATTGGTTAATTCTTTTAATAGATCTTCTCGAACTTTCTTCCTTATTATACTCATGTCGAAGTTTTTTTCCGAATCTTTTCTGAATTTTTGTCGTATTTCTTGTTTCAGTTTTTGAAACTTTTCCAATTCCGCCAGAATTATGGAGAATTCTTGATCGGATATTTCATTATCTTTCAGAGCTTTTGAGACTAAATCGTTAATGGTGTTTAATTTTGATTTTGCAATGGCAACTGTTTGCTCGTGTTTACTAACTTTCCCAGAAAGATTCTTGGATGCAAAACCAAATACGATTGAGAAAACTCCAAAAACTCCACCAACCACTCCCAAAGGAATACCCACTATAGCTCCAAATCCAGTGAGAGAAGTTCCTAAACCGCTTGCTGATAGAAGAACTGAAACAAATCCGCCAGAAACACTAATTTTTGTGCATATTCCTCTTGCTCTATTATATTTTTTCCTCACTTCTTCGTAATGTCTAATTTCCTTTTCTAGATTTTGTAAAACTTCACTTGATTTCTGCAATCTGAAATTTATTGTGCTTTCTTCTTTTTGCATTTTAGGTAATTCGGGATAAATATTTCCATTGTAATCTCCCATATTGTGTTTTTACTGAACAGCATGATACCTTTAGATTAAGTTACTTTGTCTTCTTTTTCATACTCTCCACAAAATACAAAACTACAGCCATGATTAAAAGCCAAGCATTCTTTCCTAAAAACCCAATAACTTCTCCGGCTGTTTTGAAAAGAAAACTAACTATTGCGCCAATCATTCCTGGTAATATTTGCCCTAGTTTTTGGCCAAGGGTTTTCAAACCATTTCCAACTCCTCTTCCTAAAGAGGCCAATCCTTTTGTGAGACTAGAAACGATAACACCAATGACGACTCCCACAGCACTTAAAATTGCAAATACAGTAAATCCATGTTTTTTGAAAATTGCTTTGATTCTATCTCTCAATGACATTCGTTCTTCGATTCTTTCGTCCTCCGCCTCTAAACTAGCAACTTCTTCTCGTTCATTTTCAACTTCTCTTTCTTGAGCTTCAATTTCGCTTATTTCTTCAGGTGTGAGATTTGGTCTAGCTCTGTTAATTCTTATGTTTTCTTCTTTTTCAGAGATAATAGCATTCTTCTTTGCTTTTTCATTACTAATTCTTTCCCGAACCTCTTCTGCTGCAGGCCCAAGGCCCTCTCTTAATGTTTTTAATTTCATTATTTCTTTGTTTACATTGCCATATCTATCAAAAAAATTATACCATTTTTTACCCCCGCGCTGTGCTTGAATTTGTAATTGCCCAAAATCTTTATCATACCTAGTTACAAAAGAATGTGGGTCAGGTTCAGGAAATTTACGGGTAATTTCATCCCAGGCTTTATCTTTATCTTTATCTTTATCGCTTTTTACTTCATCAACATCTTCATTTGGTAATAATGTATATTTACCTTTTTTTCTAGTTTTTGGCCTTGCCCCCTCCTTCGAATAATCTCTTCCGCCGAATGATGTATCTTCATAACCCTTGTTATCATAACTAGTGGATGTGTCTGTGTCCATGCGTTTTAGGTGTATATCAAATGATGGATCCCAATCCTCCGCATCATTATCTTTTGATTCATTTAATTCTGTTGGGTCTAATTCTTCTGGATCATATCCGCCTTCTGCCATAATTTTTTTACTCATCAGTATGAAATCTTTAGACCCCTTCGAACTGAAGAAAAATCAAAATTGATATTTAAAAAGAAAAAATATAAAAGAAAAAATATAAAATGAGTAAAGAAGGACAAAAATATTATACTAATACAATTAGTAATAAGGATTTAGTAAATTACGCTAAAAAAATAGGATTAAATATGTCTCTCCACGATGCTTGTAAAATATTAAGTCAAATGCAAAAAGAACACGATCCAGATAGAGACCCGGCAGAATATAAAAGAGAAATGAGAGCAAAAGTAACTGAAAAATATGGAATAGAAAATGATAATAGAATTAGTGACGAAGAAATGTTGAAAAAAATGGCCTCGAAAATAACTAAAAAATAAATCATTTATGTTATATAACTTATTTTGAACGATGTATTTCAAGTTACATAACATTATAATATTTTACTTACCGCATACCCCAAACCCATCATCCCCGCTCCCACATATACCATTTCCCCAGTCTTTTGATCACCGCTTGGTTTATAATAATCGGAGAATTTTGGTTCTGTCATTTGCCCGTATAATTCAAAAGCCTGATTTGTAGTAGAAATATTTTTTGCTGCTTGGTATTTTTCATCTTTTCTTTTCATTCTCCAGTCAAGCATTTTTTGTCTTTTTTCTTGATATTCTTGGTAATCTTTTTCGTATTTTTCCATTGCCTTATCGTGTCGTATTTTTTCTGTATCAACATTCTTTCCTGATAAATATCTTGCGAGATAATTTCCGCCGGTGAAAGCGGTTGCATTCAATATCGCTCCTCCAATCATCATTGCTATTGCTGCCATTTTATTTTGGTAAAATCTTTTGATCCTCTAAATATGTTTTAAGATACATGCTTCCAGATAATACCACAACCCACTTTGCATAATTTGTAATACTTGTGGATGGGTCACTCAAAAATGATTCTTTCATTACCTTTTTGGCTACATATCCAACCCCAGCTCCCAATCCAATAAGCACAGCTGAATCAGTTACAGTTTTCACAAGTTTGTTTTCTGCCGACATAATTTTTTACTGTACCATTGAGAAACTTTTAAATAACTTTATTCAGTTATTCCATTCCCAAAGATTTTGGGGTTGCAGAAAATGGTATCTTTTTTGGTTGCGGTGTTTGTGGTACTTGTGATAAATCAGCTATCCTATTTGAATATTCAGTCCGGGCTTTTTCCTTATACCTCATAAAAAGATCAATTGCTGTAAATCCAAGTCCGACAACGGATAAAACAGTAGTAAAAGATATCTCTGGAAGCCACGATTTTGCTTCACTATATGTATTTTCATTTGACTCTTCTTCCTGTTTTATTTTTTCCTCTCTTTTCATCTCCCTTGCCAATGCTTCTTTTGCTTTTTTATTATATTCCGCTAATTTCTTTCCCGCTGCGACCTTTTTAGGATCCTTATCCTTCTTTTTAGTATCAGTATTCTCAGGTACTGGATCAGCAGTAATTCGCTCAGAGTTTTGCTCATTTTGTTCAGACATTGTTATTTAGATGCAACAAATAAGTTTTTAGATCTGTTTAATACACTGTATCAACACCTTCAGCAAATTGCTTAGTTTCCTGACCAGTTGTGCTACCATTTGCTGGTTCTTCTCTTGAAAATTGTTGATTTTTGTTGAATTTAACGTGTTTAGCAACCTGGAATATCCCGCTAGCAAGTGCTGTCAGTCTTCCTCCTTTTAATGCTAAGAGACCCACAAAGTTTGTTAATTCTCGATTAACCAAATTATCTTTCTTCAAATCATCGCAAAGAGCATCTATGTCATCTACCGGAACTAAATACGAAATAAGTTTGGAAACTAATTCTAGGGAAGAATCTACCAATCCTCCATTAATTTTCTTACCCATTACCGATTGATAACGATTAAAATATTTTTCTACATCTTTTTCCGTTAATTTTTTTACATCACCCAGACTCATATCAGCTCCTAAATATTCCTTTGTTGTTCCAAGAACTGCTAGAATCGCAAGAGATTCTTGTTTGATTTCAATATCCTCACTTTTCCCAGGCCCTCCCTCCGGTCGGTCAGTTTTTTCTGTCGGTTGGTCAATGTAATCTTCCGGCTTTGTCATCTTTTTGTTAAATCATTTCGGGTATCTCTAAATAGCAATTAAATGGGTAACGCAAAGATAAACATAATCTAGAATATTTTTCGGTTTTCAGGAGTTGTACAAACTTTTTCCCTAATTCATAATCCAAATCTCCACCGTAATCTTCGAAAAACATTTTCATGCCTTTCTGCGACGGATTATGAAAAGTAACAACGCAGGCTACATTTTCTCGAAATGGTTTTGCTATTGATGTTAATTGCTGGGTTAGAACCCAAACTGATAAACCATGATGCCTTCCGGAGAATGCTAAATCTATAAACTTATTTGATCGCTTTTTCAGATCATTAGAAACGGCGCAATCATCTAAAATTATTAGAGTATTTGTGCCAGAGAATAAAGTTTGACAATCAGTTAGTAACTCATTAATCTCCTCTACGTTACTTGCATCCGGAGATAATACAAAAAAACGCTCATCCTTATTAGCAAAATTATGATAAGTTTTATTTTTAGAATAAGTCGGACAAATTAAAACAATATATTCAAAAACTTTCCGGAAAGGACCTCGGAGTTGTTCAATTAAGTACTTTGTTTTCCCACAATTTGTCGGTCCAGTTATAATACAATGAAATGGTATTTTATCACGCAAATCTTCCATGATTTTTGTATCATAACTAAATGTTTTTTAAATTTAGGTTAGTACTTAATTGATCTCAAACTTGAATTCATAATCTCCAGCATAGCGTCAGCCACGACAAACATATGACAAGTTATGGTTCCAGTTCCACCTTGTTTCCTTTTAATTTCTATTTTTACACCGTCATGAGTATTATTTAGAGCAAGTCCGCCGCCGTGAATACCATTATCTGGATGAGTTCTAGTATCAACCCAAAGAGCAAACTTATCCGCGTAAAATTCTTTTTCTTTCAAAGAAATTTGCAAACCGTCATCCCGACGAAATCTTTTCTTCACGGATTCCCAAAGATCGGAAGGAATCATTCCCCTAGAGTATATTCTATTTGGTACGCCATCAACATCAATTTCAACGGAAGATATGCCCGGATTATAAAAATTTTCAGAATCTCTTGCTCCTGGGGTTTGAGGTGATAAAAACAAAAACAATATTCCTGTCATTGATCTTCTCGGTAAATTAATATGCTGATTAATAACGCCATCTCCAGCAATGGAAAATGTAAAAGTTTTGTGCAAAGTAACATTTTCATAAAAAAATCCTTTGCCGACTTGATAAGCCGCCTGAGCCTCGCGGGCCAAGTATTCACTAGAAATTGAAGAATATTCTAACTCTAAGTTTTTGATTGAATATGATGGTGCTTTAGTTGTGTCAGAATAAATAATAATGTCGGGGATGGGCGCAAGAGTAATCTCAAAAATAAGATGATTTTCCAATGCTTTTGGGTAGAAAACTCCATGCTCGTTTAGAATAGGATGATTTATTGGTATTCTATACTTTGAACCATGAACATTTGCGAGAGCAGCTTCTTTTACATCTTGTGTTTTTGCGTCTCCAGATTTTGTTCTAAGTTTTCTAATATTTAGAGAAGAAATACCTTGTTTTAATCTATCTTCTCGTTCTTCTTCGGTTAGGAATAAATCATGATACGTTTGAAATAAATCATATCTTTGAGTATCTTGCAAAGTCTCTCCGCCGAAAAGAACTTTCATTCTGGTTACAAGATTACGCCCTAAATTATTCACAACTGTATTATTCGCATGGCCCTCAACATTTAAATCAAAAAGAAGAGAAACGCTCCCCGGGACAATCACCAAATTCTCCGCAAGTTTTGGGATATTTATATATAATGTTTCCCCCGGGCTGGCTGTAGATGGGTTCAGAGTAATTCTATTCAATGTTGATTCTGCTTTCAAACCAAATGGTTCCTTGGGAATTCTATTTGGATTAATTTTTTCAGACGTCATTGTAAATTTATAAGATACTTTGGTTAACCTTTAAACCTTTTCTCTAACTTGGAAATATGTTTTAATAAACCTTCTCTCGCGCTGGGAATTAAAATTAAAATATTAAAAATTTGATCGCCGTCTTCCATATATAGAATTTTTTTCCTAATAATTTTTTTCATAATGTTGATTTGGTATTCGGTAAATTTTATTTCTTCTTCGCCCTCCTCAACCATTTCAATTTATAAGATACTTGTTTATTTTTAAATGAGCAACGAAAATATTCTCTCAAAAATATATTATTCAACTGAAGGATATTGGAAAGGATATTCTGCAATTCCTAAATTGGCTGAGAAGGCTAGAGTAAGTGAAAATGAAACAAAACAATGGTTGCAAAAACAAGCAATATGGCAAATCTATCTACCCGCTCCTAAATATATACCTAGACCGCACTGGACTGTGGATAAACCCAATCAGATTCATCAAGCAGATTTATTATTTTTGCCGCACGATAAAGTCGGAAGAAAAACTTATAAATATGCGTTAGTTGTAGTTGATATCGCCTCGAGATATAAAGATGCTGAAGCATTAACCTCAAAAGAAAGTCGAGAGATATCAGAAGCTTTTAAGAAAATATATTCTAGAAGATTGAAATACCCAAAAACATTAATGGTTGATCCCGGGAAAGAATTTATGGGAGAAGTTAGTAAACTCATGAATTACCATAATGTGAGAATACAAAGAAGTGAAGCTGGTAATCATAGAGCTCAAGCATTTGTGGAAAACGCAAACAGAATATTAGGAGAAAAATTATTTAGTCATCAATATGCGCAAGAAATGATTAGTGATGATCGATCGCGTGTATGGGTGAAAAGATTACCAGATATTCTAAAAACTTTGAATAATACGAAAAAGAGAATAACCGACAAAGAGCCTGATGAGGCTATAAAAATGAAAGAGGTTGATATTGAACCCAAAAGCTACAAACGCGCGGTGGGGCTTGATGAGGTTAGATTACCACCTATCGTTAAAGTTAGATATTTATTAACACCGGGCGAACTTGAAGGTGGAGAAAGAAGACGAGCTACTGATCCTATTTGGAGCATCAAAGTTTATGATATCTCCAAAAGCGTTATTTCATCCAATCAGCCGGTTTTATATTATTTAATTGATGGGCCGCGGCGAGGATTTGTGAGGGAAGAATTACAAGTTATTCCTTATGATACCGAGTTGCCACCCAATTCTGTTTTAGTACGATAATGCCCATAAGGAAGAGTATGTATTCCGTCTTTTTGAATGATTCTCTTATCATCATAAGCGGATAGCGCTTTCTTATTAACTGTTTTTGTGTAAATATTGTGTAGTTTTGATCCTATTAAATTTTGCGATCTCATTTGCGGTTCTTTAGTATTCAGACAATTTTTGAAATCATTAAAACTTATTGTTTTCTTAATAACTAATTTCTTTGTTCCTTTATTCTTCTTTATCTCTTTGCCGTTGTCCATTAATAAGGCATATTGTTTGGCTCCCAAACCCACAAATTCTGTAGGTATACTTCCACCAAACTCATCCTTAAACTTTCCAATTACTTTTTTGTTTGCATCATCCCAAATACCAGATTTGTGGTCTTTTGGGTAGTTACTAGTGTCGAACTTTTCCCGAACATCTTGGCTTATATCTTCATAGAAATCCTCCGTTTCTATATTATATACAAGGCTATCAGTATCGGTCATAAGTAATTCTGCTTTTTCTCCGTATTTCTCTTTAATATAATTATAATGAAAGTCGTACATTATTTGTTTACTCAGATCCAAAATGGAAAACCCCACGTAAACCGGTTTATTAAATCTTATTTCTGTTTTCTTCATATTTATGGCGGCCAGATCCTCTGAAAAGATAGTAAAATGATTAAAGTTCGGTTTTCTTATTAATTTTTTGGCTGATTCTATATTATTAACCAATCTAACGTCTATCCTTTTTCTCATATTTTCCATTGTTTTTCCGAATACGGAGTTATTCATTAGTTTGAAGAAATCCTTTTCAAAATCATTCTTCGCGTGTTTTCTCAATTCAGTATTCCTATCGATATAAGTCTGTAACCACTTTGACTCTTGAAATTTGATTCCCTTATGAATCTTTGTTATTTTTAATCCTTGTTTTTCATAAAATTTCAGGGTTTCGTGATGAACTACATATCTTTTCTTATCTAATAGGTTCGGTATTAATTTCTTAACCTTATTAACGGTAAGTTTTTCTGGTGCTAAAGGCAGATCTTTATGACTATCATGAAGATTTTTTGGGTATTCCAAATCAACCTCAACTATACAAGACATGTCTCTCCAATTTACGAGCTCTTCATTTGGAATCCATCTAAATCCGCGTTTTGGTAATTTCTTGCTCATTGCGGCTCCGTATAAGTTATTCGCGTCAAGATAAATAATATAACTTATAAGTTTATTTATTTCAAAATCTGTCATATAGGGGTTATTAGCTTTTGCATATCTTTTTGATATTTGGGATGTTCCGCCTCTAATCCCTTTCTCAATAAAAAGCAACATATTAACGTCTGTAAACAATTCCAAACTAACTTTAGTTAATTTTAACATTGCATCCCAAGATAATCCTGGGGATGTAAAATAGTGGGCGGGATCTAAACTATAATTATTAATACACACATCCCTAAAGTTCTCGAATACGTCGGCTAGCTGCAGCACATCTGTTTTTAGATATAAATCGTGATAATCTCTAATTGTTTTCATTCCGAATGTTTCCCACACCTTTTTAGCATGTTCATAATCTTCGTCTGAAATACCGTGATTATTTAGTTTTGAGAAAAACTCTTCCTTTGGTGGGAGTTGGGTTTCATTAAGTTTTTCAATTCGATCAAAATAATCATAAGGGAACACACCCTTTCTCAACAATAGTTTTAACTTTTCTCCTGTGAAATGTTTTTTAGTTATCGCCATATTTTTATCTATTGGAGAAAAACACATACTTCCTAATAACTTGCAATTCTTGCATTGTTCGCAATTACCAACGCCATTAAAAGTAATAATCTTTCCATCTTTTACGTATCTTTTCAAGCATTCTCCTGGTTTGCACGACTCACATTTTCCGCATTTTGTAAGATTGTCAACCAATCCACTAAGGGAGAATTGCATAAATTTATAAGAATCAATGAATCTTATTGTTCTAGTAATGGGCTTTTCTTTTTCATCCTCATCTTCGCAATAACAATCGCGCTCAAAATCATGATCGCAATCATAGTTAATTAAAATTTTCTTCGAGAAACTAATATACTTTTCATCGGTGTTGGCCAAACAGCTCATTCCACCCTTTGTTTTACCAAGATTCTTAATGAACAGATGAGAATCGTACCCCGATAGATTATGAATTACTACTGGAACAAATTTGGGGATCACATATTTTAAGTTGCAAATTTTATGCGCTGCGCCACGATATTTTCCGGTAAGATGACAATGATCTATTACTTTTCCAAAATCCTCTTTTTCAGAAAATTCGCGCTCGCATATATGGCAGTGAGTTGCATTTTCATATTCTTTTTTATCTGTTTTTGTCATATTCTTTTTATCATAAACTTTAAAAGTTTCCTTTTTTTCTTCTATTAACTGGAAAATTTTCCTGACATCTCTTTCTAAATATTCTGTGAATATCTGCGCAACATCCTCGTCATCAGATTTTGCGGTGTAGTTCACGCAGATATTAAAATCCTTTGGCAATATACTTTCATCAAAACACTTAATATAATAGCAGAAACCTGATGCTTTGTGCATTTGGTAATTTTTTGTAAAGCTTTTAATTTCGCTTGGTGAACAAGTATGTATTGGTATTAGCTGGCCCTCAAAATCAACATAGATACCAAAAGGCGCACGCATTTTATTTTTAAAATTTTTAAAGTAAATAAATTTCGGGCTGCCATCCTCGTTCTTTGGCATTTTAATTTTAACTTCGCCGTGTGAATCGCAATATTCTTTGTGTTCTTGCAAAATCCTTTCATCGTAAAATGAGTTGAAACATCTAAGGCAGAAATGTTTTTTGTGTTTATTATCGCCAACTTCAGATGATAAAAGTCTGCTAACATTATTTACCAAAATATAGTGAGTTTTTTCACCATTATTTATTAAAAGCAATGTTATAAATTTGCAATCGCATAACTTGCATTCGTAATTATTGCAATCACATTTCTTGCAACCGCATTCTTCGCATTCGTGTTTTGTGCAGTCTTTTTTCACACATTTCTGTTTTTTCTTGCACTCTTTTTTCATACAGCCGCAATTCTTACATTTTTCTTCTTTCTTGCAATAACATTTATCGCTTAATCTCGCGGTATATATTTCATCAACTTCTTCATCATATTTCAATACATTAACTGGATATGGGTTTTGTTTTTCAAACTTGGCAAAATCTTTTAATTTCATTGCACCCTCTATACCAGAAAAGTTTAATTTTTTGCAATTTTTAAGCAATTCATTATTTACCCTCTCTCTATGATGTTTTCTTGGAAACACCGCCTCAACTAATGAAAGTTGACCACAATCTTCACACTTATTTTGTATATTAATAGTGGCTTTCTTTGCTGCTAATCTTTCTGGAGTTGGTATATATGAACTCCCAGAAGTAACTGTGTAAGGCGCGATTCCGACGTCAAATCTCGCAACTGAATCAAATTGAAAAACTCCAGAATCTGTATTTTCTTGAAATCTTTCAACCTCAAAGAATATATCTTTAATTATATCATCATATTCTTTTGACAAATCACTTGCCTCTGTAATTATTTTTGGTTTGGTGCCAAAGTATTTTTCAACCTCTTCTGTTATTTGGTTATTTTGCAAAGGCGATTTTACAAACTTGGATGATAGTATAACCTTAACCTTTTTTGGTTTCTTATCCTTATTAATAATATCTATAACCTTTGGTTTTATTTTCCTCATGAATTCACCAATAGTATATCCTTTTTTCCCATCTATGCTGTGTTGCTTCAAATAGCCATTTTTGAATTTTCTCGTAGTTTCTTTGATAATTAATTCTTCTTCTTTCAGCCTTTTTGTTTTTGGCCTTGCTCCCTCCTTCTCGTAATCTCTTTTTGATTTTGGCCGGTTTGGCTTATTTTTGGGTTCATTCGCTTTTTTGTATCTATCTATAAAATTTTTAGCTAATTCCTCTGTTTTATTTTTTACTTTTTCTGGGATATATGGTTTCACAAAATCCCAAAACTTGTTTAGTACATTTCCCAAAAAGGGAGTATTTTTAACTGATTCATTTTTTATTACTTGTTTTTTGATTTTTGTTGGAATGGGGGGTGGTGGGCGCGTTGGTTTGAGCGGAGAAGGTCTTTTTGGATTATATTTATTAATATTTATTCTAGGTTGATTTGCCGGCGGTGTTCCGGGAGGGGTCGTTGGTATAAATCTTTCTGGCGAACCTGGCGGTGTGCCCGGAATTTGAATTGGTTGAGTAATATTTAGAGGTGGTAAATTTGGTCTTATTTGTGGTATTGGAAGAGGGGGTTGCGGCTGATCCGCTCTTCTCCTCGGCATATTATCAATTGTTCTAAAAATTTCTGTTCTATTATCTATGATTTTTTGAATATTATTAATTACTTCTGGTATAATTCCCAATGCTATCGCTTTATCCTCTTTAGTAGTCATTTCTGATCTACCCGGAATTTTATAAAATGTGAGCAATTTGGTTAATTGCTTAAAATTCAATTCTCTTCTTAACTGATCCATAATTTCTTTTGTAAGAATTATCAAATCTTTAAGCCGCTTTTCAAATTTTTCTCCCTGTCCCAGAAATATTACGCAATAAATCCCTGTGTCCCAAAATTTATCTCTGGCTTGGCACGCAGCTTAGCCGAAACTTTGCAGATACTTTGCCCCTGTCTAGTCCCGCCCTCCGCTCGATCCTCTCGCTCCGCCTGTCGGCCCCTGACTTGGCCGAGACTTTGCAAAGGGTTGGCGGCAATGGAGAATTTTGCTTATAAGCTAAAAATCCTTGTCAAAATTCCTGTGTCCCAGCGTCAACGGCTTCGACAATACTTTGCAGAGACTTTGCCCCTGTCTAGTCCCGCCCTCCGCTCGATCCTCTCGCTCCGCCTGTCGGCCCCTAACTTGGCTGAAACTTTGCAAAGGGTTGTGGAAACTTGGTTACAACTTCAACAATGCCTAGCAGCGGCTTTATGAAGGCTTGAGGGTTTGACTAGGTCTTCTGGGTCTTAGGAATTCGACAAGTATTTTTTTTGTCTTTTATGCTGCTGGCTAAATTCCTGATCAAATTTGAAAAACCAATTTAGCTTATAAGCTAGAAAATCCTTGTCAAAATTCCTGTGTCCCAAAACCACAGTTTTCTCCCTCTCTGGTTATGTTCTCTTTCCTCATTTCTCTTGTTGAAGGTGCTCATCTTTGACAAATTTTTATTCGCCGAATCTCTAAGCGCAGACATTCTATGGGGTTCGTTACACGTTTAACCGTGTCAAGGAACACGTAACGAGGCTCTGTAAGAATAAAGTTGGTAGGATGGTTACTCCAAACCTCTTCAAGCACTCTTCTATCAGTATTCATATTTATCTTGTCAGGTCCCTGTTCAATCACAAAAAATGGTTTATCAAACGAGTTGTGCAAGTTGTGCGACTGTAAGAGTGACGGAGAAGTTCACGTTTCGTCCTTCGTTATATCTAATGATTCATGTTTGATAAACTCATTTTTGTGTTTCAATTTCCCACGAAGACAACACTAGTTTGTATAGGTAATCAACTGGTTTCGAGTGCAATTTGGAATAAATGGGGATAAATGAATTTTTCAAAGACTGAAATTTGTTGTCTTGGAAAAAAATTCGAAAACTTTCTGCGCTTAAGATTAATTGACTTGTTTTCAGCCAATCATCCCGTTGTAATTTTTGCACGCATATTGTTTACTTAGGACTAACTTCTTTATATCTGTCAACCGTAGTTCTCTCTCCTATTATTACGGTACGTTAGAAAACATTCCTCTAATATAAAGATAACTAGTATTTTGTTTGTTTCTGTTTACCTTAGGATTCAAACAGCGGTCGAACCGCCCTACATCACGCAGTGGAAGCTGGGAAGTATCACGTGGCTGAATACCTTATATCACGTGGTGCAGACGTGAACAAAGTGACTTTCGCAGGGAACACAGCACTGCACACCGCCAGTGGACGGGAAATGAACGACATCGCAAAATTACTGCTAAAACATGGCGCTAGTGTTAACATCGCTAACCGAGAAGGAAATATCCCTAAGGTTGCGCGAACGATTGAAGCGGCGAAAGCATTACTCCATTCAGATCAAAGTAAACGAAGGAAGCGGTAACACATCGGAATTCATCTTAAACGATTTTTATGCCCGGATAAATATTGAGATTGAGAGGATTCATGGCGGCCAAAAGCTGAGAGAAACAAAATAGCAGAACCGAGCCGAGTTGGCATACTTTACCCTGGATCTGGAATTTATAAGGGAAAAATGCCACTTGGCATTAATTACAGGAGATTTAATCCAACAAATTTGTGACGGAAAATGTAGCAGAAGGAGTTGGTTACATATCTCTAGTTAAACGCCGTCACGAGATTCTTATGATTTTATGTCAGTGCTATCCAAAAATGTGACTTTTCAAATTATGTCGTAACTGAACATAATCTGTAATACCCAAAGAACTGATATTTCACTGGATTATTAAAGACTGTATTAAAGGAAGAACTTACAACTCTTCGTTGCTAAACTGGGCCAAGGAGAACAAACTTGAATTTTTGCAGGTAACCACTTTCATTCTTGTCACCCACAGCCAAAGGCAGCAGCAAATAGTTTGAGTGTGGTCTCCAAGTATTTCACAAATTCTACACAGCTGTTTGTTTGCCTGGTCGGCGATATTTCTGCTGCTTTGTTCTGTCGCCGGCTGCGTTAACCGCTGGGATTTTCGGCGCCAAAAATTGCAGGATATCGGAACTGGAAACCAGTCCACCCGGCTCAAATAAATATTATTAGTATATACTAAAACAGTGGATAGCGTTGAAGGTGCGCTCTGATTGGCTAGTCAAACTCCGAATATCCTGTGCTATTTACCTCCGAGCAACTTGCGAATTTTTCGCTCTGCCGCGCGAATATGGCGGCCCGGTTTGTATGTATGACAAGCGAAGAAATCATCCAAATTAACAACGAAGCAGTCCCTGGAAACTCCAAGAAAGCGACTAAATTTGGCTTGGCCGTGTTCAGAGGTAATGGCTTATGTTTTTAACCCGGAGTTTAGCGGTAAAAAGCAACGAAAAAGGTTTTGTTTACAAATGCAAATTAATCTTGCATAACCAAATTTGATGTCGCTTGTTTACTTGAGAACCAAAGTTGAATTATATTGTTTACAGAATGCTTTCAAATACAGAAAGGGTTTGCAATTCCATTTGATGAAATGTCGCCACTAGAACTAAACAAAATTTTTTCTCTCAGCGAGAAAACGAGACGTACGGCAGTAATTACTACAAAAAACCCTCACGGCGATCGGCGCTGCGTTGGATTGTCATTTGGGAAGTCCTCCATTTTCCAAGCCCTTTTCTTTTTTTGTGTACACTTATCTCACTGTTTTAGTATATACTAAAACAACTATTCACCTCAGTGTCGGTGGCTAGTGGTGGATATTTACCTCGCCGCTTCGCGGCTCAGTAAATATCCACCACTAGCCACCTCCACTTCGGTGAATAGTTGTTAAATATTTAATCTTCATTCAATGTACTAAATCCATGCGCGTGGTTGGCTAAACTCAATCACGTGATTTTGTGATACGTCACGTCATCACCTAGTAACCGTGCACTAATGAGAATACATCATGCCATCACACAACGGCTGGCATCAAAATGGCAAGTTTTGTATTTCATTGAACTCAGATTGAATATTAAAAGGGTTAGAGACTTGAAATTCGTGGTTTGTTTACAAATACACGAACTTGCTGGCTGTAAAATGAACGAGAAATTGTCAATACTGCACGAAGCGAAGCTGACTGCAGTATTGACAATTTCGAGCGTGCGTGTGCGTGCGTGTATTTGTAAACAAACCACTCATTTCAGTCTCTAACCCGTAAATAATGAACTGAATAATAATAAATGGAAAGCGAGAAAGAAAGAAAAAGAGAGAGAGAAAGAAAATGTGCAGAAGAGGAACTACATTAAACCGTGGGAACCTTCCCTTTTTTGTTTATTTTCTATGAAATGCGTGCTACATAACACTATACCCAAAACACGAATGGTGAAACAGAAAATTTACCCCAAATGTAAAATGTTAGTCCTAAAAATCACTTTCTGAAATTCTATTAAGCGTTAGTAGAGGGTCTCAATAGGGTTAACCATTAGCTGTAAAACGGGCAAAAAAATTAGCCGTTAGGCGTAAATATTGAAAAATTTTAACCGTTAATCGTAAAAAATATTACCCGGGGTGATTCGCTCCTGCCGTTAACCGTAAAATAGCCAAAAATATTAACCGTTAGCCATAAAACAGTCAAAAATATTAACCGTTAGCCGTAAAAGTCATCACCCCATTGAGACCTTCTTAGTCATACTAATGGGAAATACAAAGAACAACACGAGGCTAAGAAAAATTTATTTAATTTGACTTCGTTGGGAATAAAACCAATAAACTTCAGAACAGAGCTACAGTAGCTCTTCTGTCAAAGCTACAGGGCAGAGCCTCAGACAAGAGAAAGTCGCTTATATACCCCATAATTATATATATATGCCCCAAAATAAGAATGAAGAATTAATTAATTATTTATTATAATTAATATAATTAATTATAATTAATTAATAATTAATAATTAATTAATTATTTTAATTAATTAATTATTTTCTTCATTCTTATTTTGGGGCATATATATATACTTGATGTATAGTACTTATTGTCAAGAAAGGAAGCAGTCTGTTTGTGCGTGACAGATGGCATTTATTGTGAAGCAATATTATACTGGACAAACATGGACTGCATATCAATTATTATTTTCTGAAAAGTCCTGTATTGTAATAAGTTCCTTTAAACTCGAGTTCCTTTCACAGGTATTCCTCCTTTGTTCACCTCTTTCAACTTTTCCAGTTTCATTTTTCTGAGTTCATTTTCAGCAGGGAGTAATGGAGGGAGATTGTGTCCTACGAATTCCACAATACCCATCTTTGCTTTATCAACCTTCCTCGGTGGTATTCTATATACTCTTGTATAACTGCCAGACTGGTTTTCATAACGCGGTAAAAGATGACCAAACACTTTTGGAATGAGTTCTTTTTTCTAAGGAAGTAAAAAGATAGATAGATAGATAGATAGATAGATAGATAGATAGATCCCTTTATTTAACAACGGTATAAAACTCCTTCACTATTACATACACATAATATTGGTATCAATGGAGGCCGTTAAACTAGAATAAAATATTATTATTGAATGTGGATATGTAACTATTTACAATTATTTGCAATAAAATACTTATTGATAATAACTAACTAACAAATAAAATAGACAAACAAATAAATATGTAAATAAACAGGTAAATAGATAATAAGTAAATAAATGAAAGAAAAAAATATATATAATAGTATTTAAGTTGAAAAAAAAAAATAAAAAGTCTAAGTATTACACTGATTGTTAAAAACTATAGAAAAACGCTCTTTTTGTACTTTCAAGTTTTACTGTAGGAGTCCTGAGCATGTTGCTTAGCCTGGTCGTGCGAACACTAACATCTCTATTAAAAATAAAATAATTTCTTAAAAATTGGGGGCATTTGTTTTCAAGGCATCACTTGACTAATACCCCGTTCACACCAAAGCTTAAACATGTTTAAAACTGGTTTTGATAAACAGATTTAATAAAACTAGCCGTTCACACTGCGGGTGCGTTTGATAAAACACGTCTAAAACCGTGTTTAACAAACCGACCTCGAGAGGTAGTTTAACAATCGTGTTTAATAAAACACATTCAAAATGGCGGCAGAAACCAAAACTCGCGGAAGAGTTTGGGAGCACAAAGAAACCCTCCTGTTACTTGAAAAATGGGGAGACGAGAATATCCAGCTCCAGCTCAACTCATGTACAAGAAAAAAGCCTATATGGCTAGAAATTGCGACATATCTGCGAGCTGCAGGCTATGAAGACAGAGACGACGGCAGCTGTAAGACACGAATTCATACTTTAACAAGCGCCTATAGAAGCTACAAAGACGAATGCGCCAGGACGGGAAATGCCACACCAAAGAAGAAGCCGGCTTTCTTTGACGAAGTGGACGAGCTGTTGTCGGACAAGCCATGTACCAAACCAAAAATAATTATAAAGTCCGCAACAATTTCCATCGATGGCGAAGATGAAGATGAAAAAACAAGAGCAGAAAACGTTGAACCGAACGTAAACAACCCTTGCTGCAGCAAAGAAAAGTCGGAAAACCTTGAAAAAGCTCTCGATTGTGTGACAGCGGTAACAGGTAAGAGTTATAAAATGCTTTCAGATTGGACGGCCAGACAATAGAATTGTTTCCAACAGCAACATATGACGTCGTCTGTGAATAGGGACCTTAAGATACCCTGAACGCGGCCTAGGTCGACGGTAACCGGAAGTAAATTTGTAAGGTCTTACATCTAATTTGCATAAATGTCACGCCACTTGACGGCCTCCTCTTCTGTGGTGGCGGCGACAAAGCTCATTTTGGCGGCCTCTCAGAAAGGTGAGTTATTTTTTCGACTTTTCCCTTAAAATAACATGTTTTACACTGAACTTGTAAACATTATGATAAGGAAATAGATTCCTAAACTGTTTGGTTCAATTTTGTTTTCATAATTCAGTATTAGCGAGTTTATAGAGGGAAAGGTGAGCATCAAGTCTTCAGAAAGCAATCCGATAAGCAGATAAACCTGGGGAAATTTCCCCGCACAGAATATTGTTTTGATTTCTTATTTTCACCTTGATTTTTATCTTGTGAAACTAGTCAGTAGCAGTTTAGGGCCGCTCTACAATATGATTTTGCATTATTTGTAAAAATGTGTGGATTTCATACTCATCATCTTTCTTCGACTCGTGTTTTACGATGTTTTAATAAAAATGGCACCAATGGTTTGATTGAAATTCTACTTTCTCTTCCTTTAGTTTGGCAATGGAATGGACTAAGAACCACGACATTGCCCTTGCTCGGGAGGTTTTGTTATTAGAACCGTATCGTCACAAGGCGAGGACAGTTGAAAGAGGAAAAGTGTGGCAAATAATAGCCGACAACCTCAATTCACATGCCATATTGAGGTTTGTTGTCACAAAGAAATCGGTGAGGGAGCATCTTAAGCTTTTGCTGGACAAGTATCGTGCAAGAATGCAGAAGGAACGGAGAGATAGTGGAGTGGAAGTGGAGGTAACAGAGCTGGACCAAGCCCTGGAGGAGATCAACGAGAAGTGGGAAGCAGCGGAAGAACAAGATATATTATTGCTTAATAACAAGAAAAAGACAGAGGACGACAGAGCCATGGGAGAGGAGGTTCGAAAGAGGGCGTGCGAAAAGCTGAGTGAAACGATGAAACGGAAAGGAGAAGGCGAGGGATCGTCAGAGCCGAAGAAGAAAAGGTCAAGAAAGGGTGGAAATGACATAGTAGAGTTTCTGAGGGAAAAAGCAACAGTCGATAGGGAAATGAAACAAGAAGATCAGAAAGCAAGAAGAGAGGAGCACGAGCGGCAAACAAGGCTTTACGAGTTAACACTTGCTAATCAACAACAGCAGCAACAACAGAGCAATCAACTCATGAGTCTGATGATTGGCCTCATGCAAAAAATTGCAGAAAAATAAGAGACATACTTCAATGTTTACTTCAGATCGCTTGTTTGTTTACTTCTACACTTCAAAAAGCTTGATAGTATTTTGGGATGGAAATCCCTTTGTGTTCTTTGTATGCTAACAGCAATAAAAGCGATTGATTGTTCTTTCATTGAGGTGGCTTTTATATAATTGACTCACAAAACTACTACAGTTGTAAACATTCCCATCATTACGGAATACATTAAGCGAAATACTCCTCTAATGTAGGTGGTTGTAGATCAAAAAACTCTGAGGTGAGATTGCCATATAAACAGCTCAGAGCATTTTGTAACACAGCACATACTATGTAAAGTTTTCCAATGCTACTTAGCCCAATTTTCAGGTTTTTCTTAAAATCAATAAATTTAAAGTAATTAACTATATCACCAAAGAGCCACTCCACACAACTCCTTACTGAGCTCATTGAAGAATTAAATGCCTGCATCTGTGGAGTGAGAACTACATTTCTGAAAGGGGCTTGCAGTTGTGCCCTTAAAGGGTATGCAGGGTCCCCATATATGCACATAGGATGTCCTGTTGGAGAATATGCATACTGCTGTAGCTCGTGAAGCAGTCCAGAATCACCCAGCATGCTTGCATCGTGCTTCTTGCCTTCTGAAATTCATAACAGTGTACAGTTTTAAGTTTTAAAAGACTCTGTGGGTATTGATTAAAGTTGATTAAAATGTTTTACCCACCTACAGGTCCATACATATTTGCTATGATGCCATTAGGTAGTGCAACAGACTGAAATTTCAGGGCGTGTACCCTTTTGTGTCCATTATAGACAACTCTCTGGTTTTCATCTGGTAGTGCAATTGGTCTAATAGTGCCGTCCACGAATCCAAAGCAATTTTCAAGGGCTGCACCTTTTGCGTACACAGCATCTGCATACGTTTGTAGACGTACTGGACTGAGAAGGTCATGATTCCATTGCTTGATTCTCCATCCATGGGTGTTATAGACAAAATCAATTACTTTGTTAGTCACCATACTCAACACGGGGGCTGGTCTGCCAAATCTTGTTATCATATCTGAATACCTGCAAGGGTATGAAAGCCTTCGAAGTAGCATACAGACAGCTTCCATACCCTCACAAACGGAGCCCTGGTTGCATACAAAAGTGTCAGGTATTTGTAAACATTCTGCTAAACGTGGTAGGTCGCGTTTATTCACACGGAACTCTGCTCTACACTCTGAATCTGCCATTTCTTCGAGGTCAAATCTTTCGTAGTCTTCATACGGTAGTTCTAAGTTCTTTGAAAAGCTGCAGTCATAGAGGAGCACGAATTCTTCGTCAGAAATGATTTCGGTCAAATAAAATCCAGTTAAAAACTCCCGAGTCTTCTTAAACGACGTCATGACAGCGTAACCGCCTGATTCTTTGACTGAATCTGTTTGTTGTTACTTGTTTCGGCCACCGCTATCGGCTCGTGGATCTACAACACTTTGACAATGTTATGACGCAATTTATCATCAATAAGAGGACAGACGCATAAAAAACGGAGGTCAATTTGTTAATTTTCAATACTATTGAAATATTAAGCTTGGGTCTCCTATGCCTGTTTTTGATGTTGGACAGGTATTTTTAGTATCGAATCTGTGTTCATTTGAAAAATATCCTCGGTTGATGAATGATGCATATGGCTTTTCACTGGTACATATATATCCCTAAAGAAATCCGTTAAAATGGACTGGTCAGACATGAGTTCCCCCAAGTTATGTATGTGTTTACTATTGAAGAATATACTGCAATTTCTGTTTATGCCAAAAGAATTCCAGAGATAAAGTTCTCTAGATATTCCACATATTTTTCTCAATCTTACTCCTGGGGAATTCCAATAGTCCTCAAGTAATAAATGTAGTAGTAGCCAATACAGAATCAATAGTTGCTTATTTCATGTGCAGGAATTGGGATTCATCAAGAGTCCACCCCAAAACACACTCTCGACAATAACGTATCAAGGACCCTGCCTATAAACTGTATATGTATAAGAAATTCACATGAATTAGCCAAAGTACAAAAATATGAGTGAATTTCTCAAAATGGCACTAATTCTGCTTGAGTGGGACACATCAATTTCTTACACTTTGAAAACAGCAAAATAAGGCATTCTTGTTACAGCTCTTGTCCCAGGCAGAACTGTTGAATGTCACTGTAAAAAAATACAGCCTTCTCTTACTGCTCTCAGCTGCCTGCTGGTTCAAAGAAAGTTTTAGAGTCAGTTTTAAATTAATTTTCACAAGGAAGTCTTCTTTTAAGTGAGATGAGACTTCTAAAGGGGCAGTGTCACATCATGGAATTGAATGTTTGGACCAAAACAGAGCTACTGCACCGTTGTAAAAATTAATAATTCTATCCTTGTGACTGCACTGCCCCAGCTATGATATTATATTTTTACAGTGTGGAATGAATGAATTTTTTTGTGAGTTTCAATGTATTGCTTTTTCATATGAACAAATTCAGCCAGTTTGAATTTTTTTCAAAATTTACTGCAGGCCTTGGTACAATTCCTATCTGGTATTTCATGTATAGTACTTTTCCATAACAATTCAAGAATGTAGTGATTCCTTTTTACACCTGTCTTAAGTCTTTGATTTCATCTCAATACAGTAAATAGCAGATCTTTTCATGCCACATTTTATTTTGAAAATCAGAATAAAGTACTCTTTTCTTGCATATTGTTAATTCATTTAATACGTTATTATTATAAAGCAAATGCAACAAAATAGCTACAACAGCTTAAACTCTCTTCTCTAAGTTCAATGTAAGATTTCAATTAAATAATAGTATTAAATAAGTAAAAAGGAAGAATGATAACTAGACTCTCAGTCAAATGAAGAGTCTGTTCAAGTTTGTTTCCAGTGATAGTTTCCACTGATAGTTTCCACTGATGTATTCTTTGTATATAAAACTGATAACACTTTTGTTAAGTTGTTGAGGAAAAAGAAACAATGACTGCTGCCATGTGATTTCCCACACACAAATGGACTGCAGTGCAGAGCAAATGTTCTGTGCAGGATAATGTACTTGCAGGATGTTTATAGCCACAAGAAGCATTTACAAGGCCCACCAAATATCCAGACCATCACGGAAGGTAAGTACCTGGAGGGGGGGGGGGTTGTATTATATGAAAAGGGCAGAGATGCTCTTCTGAAATTTTGAAAAGAATCGCTAAATGAGATAAATCTGGCTGTGCCTCAAGCTTTTTTTGACTCTAAAAGACGCCAAAAAACTAAGACCTTTTATTTGTATATTTCTTCATGCTCATCCCGGGGCAAGACCATTATAGCTAACAATTTTGGTGATTTGCCTGGGACACCCTAAGCAAAACCAAAAATCAGAAATTTACACCCCTAAGCAAGATGAGAAGTATCCCTGTCCCTTTTCATATGAGTCCCACCCAGGGGTAGATTCAAGGACCTTCACAGGCCACAAAATAGTAATAAAAATGGTTTCCAAACCCTCATTAGAAATTAAATACAATGGAAATTAGCTGCCTTTATTTCTGATAAATGTTATGTCCAATTTTATGTTCCAATTCTCTTTGCTGAGATTATACAAAATGATTTTAAGCTGTTCAATAAACTTGTAGCTTGTGCTTTATCAAGTCTAAAACACTTGGCTGCACCTCAAGTTTTAAATGTGAAAACATTCCTGCTCATTTATTAAACATTACTTCAATGACTTGAACAGTTAGTTTAAAATTTGAATAAATCATCACTTTTACAATTTACCAAACACAATTTGCTTGACCCTCAACTTTTGCCTAATTAAACTTGCATGACAATAGAATTTCCAGCTACAACAACTTTATAAGCGAAATTTAAAACAGGTCTGTACAGTTGTTTGTGTTAGTCAATAAAGTTGTTGTTGTTGTTGTTTTCTTTTTTTTTGGCTTTTTTTTTGAGCAAGCAGACATTCTTTTGGCTCACTATCTCTTATTGGGGGGGGTGGGGGGTGGGGTCAGGAGAGATTGCCTGAGGAGCCACAAGAATGTCTGCATGGGAGGCTATTCGCACAGGAATTACAATAAAGATATCTTGATGGCTTCTCTGATGGCTACAGCATTCCTGTTTTGTCCTTGGTTTGGATCGATTGGGAAAACACCAAGATGGAGCTGCACACCTTGCAGCCACTCCTCATTAAAGTTCTCACCCATGACTTCACAGAAGTTGTGCAACACACAACAAGCAGCAATGACAAGACAAACAGTCTCAACATCAAGATCCAGCCTCTTTGCAATGCTTCTGAACCTACCCTTTAGCCTTCCATAGGCATTCTCAACCACCACTCTTGTCGTGCTGAGGACCTTGTTGAAATTCACTTGTTCTCGCGTTAAGTTCCCATTATCAGTATACGGTTTCATTAGCCAATCCCTAAGCGCATACGCGGAGTCTCCAACTATCAAGGGCGGAACTCTCACACCTGATATGACTCGAGATAATTCAATCGGCAGGAGAGTTCTCGCACAGCAGTGGGAAAACAGCGGTGAATTTTTAAATACGCGTGCGTCATGAACTTTCGCCGGTCATCCAACAAAAATGTCAACAAAACGATAGTTGCTGTCAACCAATCCCTGCAGTGTTACTGCGTGGAATCCTTTTCGATTCACATAATCTTCCGGACTTTGGAGAGGTGCAATGATAGGTACATGGCAACCGTCAAGAGCGGCCACTGCTTGGGGAAATCCCGCACGATCTTTAAAACCATCGATCTGATCTTGTACTTCTTGCTGATTTTGTGGAAAGAAAATATACCGAGGAAGAAGAATACCTGCAAGTACCTCGCATACCTGTTTCACGATGGTACACACGGTGGATTTTCCAACGCCAAACAAGTTTCCAATAGTTCTATAGCGAGCGGAGTCGGCAAGCCAATACAAAGTAATAGCAACTCGATGGCGAACTGTAATGGCTTTACGAAAGTTGGTGTTTCGTTTCGCGATATGGGGTGATAGTTCAGCGCACAGATATTCAAACGAATCCTTCGACATCCTAAAGTTCTCTACCCAATCATGATCGCTCCAGCCTTGGCAGGTCTCCTCCCAAAAGTACTGAGACCTGCTTTTACTCCAAACTCGACGTAAACTTGGGGCGCACTGAAATAGTTGCCGCGTCAACAACAATAAAAATACAGAAGATATAAGATATCTGCGGCGGAGGTATCGGTGGAGTCGTCTCCTGGCAAGCTTTGCGCGATTTTCCGCGATTTTCTGGCTTTCTTCTCTCCGTATTTTCAAAAACAAAAGCACTATATTTCGCGCATCCGCCATTTTGTTTACGTTTTACATGTTGTGGCTGTGAAGTTGTAACATTTTACGTCAATTACAATTACACGAACGCGAGGCTGAGCATGAAAATGAGGCTGCTTTGTTGTCAGCTCTTGCAGTTCGGTGTGAACGGGTTGACTAGTTAACCATGTTTAATTAAACATGGTTTCATTAAACTTTGTTTAAATAAACTTGTTTTGTTGGTGTGAACGGGGTATAAGTTTAGCGTATGTCTATCGCGTCTGCTCTTAAGTGTTGAATAAAGCAGGAACTCATATTTTTCTGGTCACACCAGTGATTATTTGCATGTTCTTTTGATTCTAATCAACTAAAAATTGTCTAAACCTTTTGTCTCTGGAAATTAAATATGTTTTTTCCTAATGACTCCTAACACACCAGTGGCTGGTTGTTCAAAGATTGATTAGCACTGAGGGTCTCCCAGGGGTTTTGGGGAACAAGGGAACATTGGCAAAATATCGAAGGGAACAAGGGAATATTAGCCAATTTTTGGGAACAGGGGAACAAAATTCGAAAAATTACAGTACGAAAACATTCTGAAAATGTGTGGGAACATGGGAACATAGGTCAATTTTGGAAGGGAACAAGGGAACAAGGACCCCCCCTGGGAGACCCTTAGCACTATCCCAGGATTAACTTTTAACATGAGTTTCTTTTCCTCTTGTTAAAAACTGTTTTTTCCTCTAACCTCTATTTTATTCAGAGCATACAATCATCAAATTGTATTCAAAAAGAATTGTACTGACTGTGCTTTTTAAATTTCAAATCTGCATTTAAATTTTGCACTAACCCTGGGTTACCTTAACCCTGCTTCAAACAACAAGGCCCAGGCCTTGAAAAAAAAAACTTGAATCTGAGATTGTCCTTTGGGCAAGTAATTCTCACACTTTGCTTGCTTGTGTCACTTAGATCATATCATAAACCAATACTGAAGCTGACAGTGTTAGGTTGCAAAAAATTCAAACACACATCAAATGAATAATATACTACATTACAAAACCCAGGAAGAGAGGAAATGTTCTAACACATGCAATTTGTAAGGCAAAACAAAAACATACAACATACACCGTATGCAATTAAAATGAACTTTTAGAACAATTTTTTTGTAGACATTGACACTATTTGAACAACAGAGTGTTTCTGTCAAGGAACTATCGGCTGATAGTTCCCACATGGAATTTGATATTCTTGAAACAAATATCTGTCTGAGAAGTGAAAAATATGCTAGTTTTAAGAACACCAAATTTCCAAGGGGCAAATGTCAGACCGATAGTTCCGAGACATAAACACTCTATTGTCCTTATTGACCAATACTAAAGTTTCTTCTATGCACCAATTGAAAAACAGTCAAAACCCACAAAATGTATATCAAATCAAATACTTATTCATGTGTACCTTGTTTTTTTGGGGGTACACCCTCATTGACAAGCATTGAGACATCTTTTTCCCTGACCTTGGCGCAGTGAGTAGCCATACTTACTAAAATTTTCATGGGCCAGTACAATCCATATGGGTATTTTCCTCGGAAGGACACTATGAGCTGATAGTGTCTCTCAACGGACAAACACTATCATATCACATGATTGATTTAAACCAATAAGAATTGGAGAGAATTTGGAGGTGAGCTATTAGAATAAGTAGTAGTCATGAGTATTGTAAATTACTCACTGTTATCCAGCTATTTATTGTTTCCTCGTCACCTTCTTTGGCAAGATCAATGACCTGAAGGGCACAAAAAGCTTACTCTGTCAAACCTTTTACTGTCAGGTTACATACAGACAAATATAAGGTGGACAGATTTTGAAGAAACTGGAGCTGCATTGGTAGAAAATCAAAACACAAAAAATAGTTTATAAAATATGCTGGTAAGGTCAGTTGTACCACCATAAGATGAAAGAGAACCTGAAAATTTGAGAATTATCCTCCAACAATGGGATTAATGAAGAGCTCAAAGTTCAAAATGTCAGCTTCGCTTCCATCTCACAATGGAACAGGTTATTTTATCAATTTGTTTGATAATCCCATTTCTTACAATGAGCCATATCTTGCTGTAAGCTATGTCAATAATTACTATAGGCCTTACAAGAGAACAGGTACAGTTGTAACAATTAGATTTTCATATCAAGAAATTGGATAAACCAAACGAGTTGATTAAGTAAGTTATACCACCGTAAGGTGAATGGGAGGTGCTGACGTTTCGAACGTTAGCCCTTCGTCGGAGCGAATCATTCCATACTTCATAATGCATGCTGCAGCCAAACTGTTTTGTTCTTCAAAAATAAGAAAATGTTTACAATTCAGTTACAGCTGGCACAATGGAGTATGGAGTCTCATGGAAATCTATCCATCATAACCCCCAACTCAACCGTGTTTCTACATTGGCTGAGATAACTATGTTCGGTAAGATTTCCACACAGGTCCCTACTGCGTACTGAAGCTGTCTTGTCTGGTGTAATGCACGTGCAAATATTTCTTGTGTTCGAAGAGCAAAATAGTATAGTTACAGAATGCATAATGAAGTAGGGACCCTACGTTCTGGCCACAAGGTTGCAGTGCCTTATATAGACTAGTTCATTTGCGTTAAAGAAGTAGAAAAGATGATATGTATTTATGTAAGATGATGCAAACATGGGAAGGGCTGAGAGAATTTCCAAGTTTATCAGTTCTTCGAAACTTTCTCAAACTCCCTCAAGTGTACTGCTTGTATTCTTAGTTCCTTGCCCCCGAGTGGGGGATAGGGCCGGCTGTATACTAATACTGCTTGTATTAGTTTATGGAAATCAAATACACCTACTCTAATGAAAAGCAACCATTTCCTTTTGCTTTCAAAAATCAAGACAACACGACTTCATAGACTTTTTTGACACATGTTTCCTGATGCAAACACGGGTGGTGGGCTATTCAGACTGCGCGTTATATCGAGTTTCTTTTACTACAAGATAAAATTCAATCAAATACTCCAACCAAGTTCGACAACAGCGGAACAACGTTACCTACCCTGTCTGCAACTCGAGACAAATCATGGCATCTATTTATGGTCGTTTCTATCCTTTCATGCTGCACAAGGGCCGTAATAAGTTGTTTGTAGATAAGCTTTCTTGCTTCCCTGTCACGAACTTTAAATTTGACCAAATTTTCAAGATATCGAGTGCGCGTGGCGGCCATCTTGGGAACTTGGTGTGTGTCCGCTGTACGTAAAGAATGCTACCTCCAAGACTTAGCTGCCCGGCCAAGGAACAAAGATGGCGTCCTCATTGCTTCGCACAGTGTATGATGGTACGGTTAGGAAAGTACTTGGATCTTGCGTGAATTTAATCCCAGTTCGTTTTAAAACTCATAGAAAATTCCCATCGAAAAAACGAATTAATCCGTTCGTCCAAAGGAGAACGGATTTGATAAAAAAATTAGTCATTGCGCTTGTACAGTACGAGAGAATACAAACGACGTACCATAAGGCTGTGCAGCTGAAAAAATATGGCGATCTGGTAAGAGAATTGGGAATTTGTATTTTAGTGAATACCGATTGTCGTGATTCAAGTTAGGATTTTTCAAGGTAGAGTTTTAATTTTCGATGCATTGCCACATAACAGGTTGGTTTTGCCAGCTCAAGAATATTGTAGCATTCACAATCAAACCTCATCGTCCCCCCTCCCCCCCCCCCCCCCACATTGCGGGGGATGATGACTCGGCATATAATTCATGGTAGGCCACCATATAGTCAGTTTAAAGGGGTATACAAGGGTTTACAAAGATATACCTTTGAAAACTCTTGTATACCCCTGTAAACACAATATTTGGTGACTCTATGGTGGCCTACCATGAATTATATGCCGATGACTCAGACATTGCTTGTACCGCTTGCTACTATCCCAATTTGGCCGGGTTCACTCATGGCACTCTTAAAAGTTTATTTGACCGGCAGCCTTACATCTTAAACTATATTGGTAAAATTGATATAGCTCGCTTAATGAACACAGGCTGTAAGGGCTGCACATAATGCCTTTCAAGTTATGTATCGTATATTTATTTATTATATTTATTGTATATTTATAGTATATTTAGTGTATTTTTATACAGTATATACTTTAATAAAGTTTTCATTATCATCATCGTTATCATCATTATCTGCGTCATGAATATTTTAAGCCAATCCATCAATCAATTAATCAATCAATCAATAAACCATAGTAAATTAACATGGAAGTGCTAATCAGATCTTAAATGAAGTGATTGTAATAGAGTAATCATTATCATTACAAGAACATCTCAGTCAAGCTGACAATGAAATGAACTACTTGTAATCCTGTTTCAGTACCTTTCAAATTCTCTTTAACTCTGAATTTGATTAGATTTTCTAACCTGTTGTATTTGACATTTTAGCTGATTCAGCTGTCACTGAGAAGAAGGCCTCCCCCAGACCTTGATATGATTGAGAATGGCTTTGTTCTTACAGACACTGAAGCAAGGGAAAAGATGATCAAACCACGGATTATTAATAGAATGAGCAAAAGAGTGATTATATACCCCCAAGTTCCCTGTGAAGAAGAATATTTAGTTAGATGTAGAAAAGAGGCATCCAATATGCTGCTTGGGGTAGGAAAAGTTCTGGTGTACATTTATACTGACTTAAGGTGTGCTTGCTATTTATATGCTAGAATTTACTCAAGGACTAGGCAGCGGGAGTATCTTAAGCAAAACTGGAAGGATATTGCTCTATCAAAAAACAAAATTAATGTATAACAGGATTGAAAAGTTCCATGATTCTTCCATGAAAAAACACAAAAACTAGCAATACAAAACACAAGACAATCTTTATCACATGGAATCAAGCCTGTATGTGACATATTTAGGGACCTCAGAGCAAAATAAAAAAATACCCCCTAAATGCTCGTAGCATAGTTTCACACTGAGCATTTTAATTGTTTACATGTGTAGAAGCCATTTTTCATTTTCGTTTTGATGGGGCCAATTTTTTTCGGAGAGATTCAAATTTAGAGAGCAATGATTTCCAACTGATCCTTTTTCATATAGTTGAGGTGTGCAATGAATCATTCCTTTTTCATTGCAGGACCAAAATGCATTGGAAAAACTCTATGGCCCTCTGAAAGAGAGATACGAGGACAGATATGGTAATTTTGTCAGGATTGCAAGGATTCCCAACCCACCCAACCCTACCTTTCCAAACATGGCATATGTTGAACTTGTGGGAAATTCCCTACCCCCTCTCCCTGAGATGCCTGCTATTAAAGAAGGTAAATGGGTTGTGTATGGTGACGATGAGAAGACAGAAGAAACTGCTCTTGTACAGAGTCAATAGGATTCCTCCACTGATCAATATGAGGTGTTATTACCTGGCTGGTTCTGCAAGTGAGAAGGATGAGATGAATCTTGAGTTCTGAATGGTTACGTGAGTGCACAACATGGGCATTTCTTGCCTGTTCACAATTTCACAATTTCCCAATTTCTCCCACAAAACAAAACAAAATGGCCATGTAATAAAGTCTTTATGGACCAAGTTTGTTCAGTCAAGATGGTTGGATCATGGTGGCCTCTTTATTTTATGTGTTTTTATTGACCTGACTGCATCTTTTTCCAAAAAAAATACACAAATTTAGGAACTTGGCCAATATACAGCCATCTTGTCCTCATGCTTGGTCAATAACACTTAAAAATTAACATTCTTCTCGGCATCTTTTTTTCTACATGAGAGGACTTAGAGACTGAGAACTTCCTTAGAATGTTGACCAAAAAAAAATTGGCTCCCACATGTGGGACAAAATTGGTTCCCATATGTGGGAGAAAATCATACCTATAGACATTAGACCAAAGAAAACCGAATCACTACAGTCACCTGAGAAAGGCAGGATTGCCGAAACGTTGTGACACAAGACCAAGAACTTAGGAGCACAAGCACAAGTGAAAAAGAAGACGCTGAGAAGAATGTTAATACAGAATGCCACATGCGTCCAACTCAAGAGTCTAACAACATAATAATTAATAACACACTTGTATATGGGGAGAAAGATGTATTCCCAGTTTGAACAAAAGGTGAAAAAAGACTGAGAACAGGAGCAGAAAAAATTGTGAACTCTTGAGTGATATCAGTTGCAAATATCCTTAACCCCTTCCATCTATACAAGAACAGTGGAATGTGTGGCTAACTGTTAACAAAACCCAACAGGAGTGAAGCACAGAAGAAATGATGAAAAGCATTTCTAGTAACAATTTTTCTGTTTTTGATTTTTCCTTTGATGGTTTGTAATCAATTGATCAGCCTTGGATGTACACCATTAACTTAATAAAAAACGGAGTTTCATTTTTCATTAAAACTGTGTGTTTTGTTTTATTCATATGCAAGTTTAACTCACTTTAAAATGTTGAACAGTGACGTGCAGAAAAACTGTAACTTTGTAACCTTTATCATTCTTTTGAGTATTTCTTTGGAATTTATTGTTTGCAGGCCTCTTGTCTTGGATTGAATAGTTGTAGTAAATAAAATTTAAATAATATTAACAGGGTTAAAAATTAACTCCAGTGCCAGTCGGGCCAGTTACCTTGAATTCTTAGTGGCCCATCCCAAAATGAAGTAGCCCTCGATTTTTTTTTTCAGAGTCACGTGGCAATCGCAAAATCAAAATGGCGACTAAATGTTGTGAATGTCGATCGCTCGTGAAATCACTGTTAAAACGGCTCGGAGTTTCCATTTCAGAACTAAAAATTCAGTAGTAAACTTCATGTTGAGTTTTATTTTTAACTTTGTACTTCGCATAATTTACATTGCATTTTTTCGAAATTCTGTAGCATAGTCGCACATCGGGCGTCTAAACCTTAACTTTTGGTAGCCCTGGTCAGTTTTAACTCGCCACTGCCGACCGTGCGACCGCCAAGTTTTAGCCCTGTATTAAGAAATTGTTTAAAGAAAGCAGACCATTGGCATTTTTTGCATAGCTCATAAAATCAAGTTGCCACACTGTATTTTCCCCATTTCCACCATTTTGGTACTCTTGCTTTCTTTCTAAATAAAGGTTAGGTTTTTTATTGGTAGGTACTGGAATTTTATTGCGTTCTTTTAAAAACTGTATACACAAAATTGCAACTTTTGGTTCTTAAATAATTTACTCTTTCAAAAGACCCACTTGGTGAACCTTGCACAGTATACTACAGTAAATTACAACGGTTTTGACCACTATAGAAAGTAATGACTTGATTTCTTTTATCTTGCAATACTACGGTGATTGGCTAAAGAATCACGTGCCATTCATAGCAACCAATCATAGGTAAAACTAAAAGCAGTCGCGACCATGTCAGTCGCTTTTTTCTGCCCTGAATCCTGGCGACATGATTTGACATTTCCCCCGGGGGGGGGGGGGGTACTCCCTTACAGGAGCCTAATGGGGATGTGCCGCTGGATGGGGTCGCATTTTCACAACTGCAGTGACTATAATGGGGTCGCATTTTCAATAGAGTTACTAGAATGGGGTCGTATAATCCAATTGCTTTTATCCGTATTCAAAATTCTATTATAACGTTACCGCTTAATTTGAAGAAGAATGTTTTCCTTTCCAACTATTTATGACGGTACGTTTGTAAATATTTACGGTTAGCAAACGTACCAGAATGCTCTTATTGTAGGTGAAAGAAACACCCAAGTACCCCCCCCCCCCCTTCCCCGGTGACATTTCACTTTAGTAGCATCTCTATAGCGGTTAAGTTCTACAAAACTTTTAAAGGTTCTTAACATTAAAAATTTATACAAACAATATGTACAAATAATAATTAAAATAATAACTTATTCCTATCTGATGTTATAAAACGGGGATCCTGGCACATTTTCCATTACGATTTCATTACGATTTTATTACGATTGAAATAAGCGCGGGGCTGGCACATTTTGATTATATTATCAAAGATTTAACAAAGTACATGTCGGATGATCGGGCGGGCGGGTGGGTACCATCAATAATGAGTGTAGGTAGATTGCCGCCAAGCCGGTACAAAGCCGATACAAAAGCTGTTATTGGCTAGAGCCGCCAAGCCGATACAAAGCCGATACAAAGCTGTTATTGACTAGAGCCGCCAAGCCGATAAAAAGTTGATACAAAAAACTATATGAAATTTGTGATGGCTGGGATCCGGCACATTTTATGAAAAAGATACTAAGCCTATGTGAAGCCCATAAAATTTGATGCAGGGATCCGGCACATTTTTAAAAATGATTTTCAAAAGAAATAAAAATACCCATTTAAAAAGAAGAATCAACATACAAATGGAACAACAATTACGAAGATTAAATGTGCTTCAACTAAAATCCTTAGTTAGATGGTATAATATTCGTGGACGATCAGCGTTTAATAAAGCAGAATTTATTAATGCATTGATTAATATACCCGAAATAACTAATAATATTCAAGAAATAACTAATAATATTGCGGGGATTGTTAATGAGCTGCGTAATATGCCAATGAGACCAAGAAATCAACCAAATTTACCTCTCCCAATTCCGAATATTGCGCCGCCGCCAATAAGGCCAAATTTACCACCTTTAACTATTCCCCAACCAATGCCAGGGACTCCACCTGGCTCGCCAGATATAATTAGGCCGGGAACTCCTCCGGGTCCACCCCCACCAAACCAACCTAGAATAAATATTAATAAATCTAAATCAAAAAGACCTTCACCACCTAAATCAAAAAAACAAACTCCTTTTATAGGAAATGTATTAAACAAGTTTTGGAATTTTGTAAAACCATATATTCCTAAAAAGGTAAAAAATAAAACAGAAGAATTAGCTAAAAAATTTATAGAAAGATATAAAAAAGTAAATAAACCCAAAGAAATAAAACCACCAAAAAGAGATTATGAGAAGGAGGGAGCAAGACCAAAAACAAAAAGAAATGAGAATGTGGAAGATTTTACGCCAAGGGAATATGAATCAGCTATTAATGGCAATTATATAAGCTATAGGATTGAAGGAAATGAAAAGAATGATGAAAAGACATTCTTACATAAAATAAAACCAAAAGTTATGGATTTAATTAGAAAGAGAGTTAAATTAACAAAATCATTAAAGACTAAATTTATATTTTCATGTAAGTTCAAGAAAAAAAATCTTAGCACTGGGGAAATTGAATATTGTGTTGCGCCATTTCCTTCTGAAAAATCAGAAATTGTTCTTGAGGCAACAGATTTATCAGAATTATTTGATAGATTAACAAATCAACAACTTATATTATTTGGAAATTTTATAAATAATGGATCTGGTTGGGTATTCGAACGTGTACTATTTTTTGACATTTTCATAGATCGTTTTGTTCCACTTTTAGGTGGATCTTATATTCCATTACCAAAAGAATTGTTAAACAGGAATGCTATTATTAACCTTAAGAATTATGATGAAGAATGTTTTAAGTGGTGTGTATCAAGAGCAGTTTATCCGACCGACAAAAATCCGCAAAGAATAACTAAAGAATTGATAGAACAATCTAAGAATTTTAATTGGAATGGAATTAATTTCCCAAGTACAATGCAAGATGTTGTTAATTTTGAAAACCAAAATGATTATGATATTGCTATATATGGATATGATGAGAAAATAGGGGTATATCCTATAAAAAGAAGTAGTAAACGGGGATTTAAATTGATCAGATTACTTTTATTAACAGAAGAAACTGAAGATGAAGAACCAAATAAACACTTTGTTTTAATAAAGAATATTAGTGCACTTATACGCAAGCAAGTTACTAAACGTAAATGTAAGTTGTACTTTTGTGATAATTGTTTGCATTATTTTCACTTAAAAAGATCATTAGAAAAGCATGAAGGTTATTGTTTTTTGTATAATGAAGCAAGGATTGATATGTTAAAAAATAAAGATGGCAGTCCATGTTTTATTTCTTTTAGAAATTTTGTTAAGAAAATGAGAATACCTTTTGTGGCCTATGCAGACTTTGAGTGTATTTTGAATGAAATAAAAAATAATGAGCCCTTAGATAAAAGCAAAAGTTTTACAAATAAATATCAGTTTCACAAACCGGTTGCATTCGGATGTTGTATTAAGAGTTTTAATGAAAAAATATGTAAATCCAGATCTTATATATATACTGCTGAATCACCCGAAGATGATGTTGCGCAGAAATTTGTGGAATATATAGAAGAAGAATTTAGGAAAATTTATAAGGATTGCATAAGTTATAATAAAAAAAGATTCAAAAAATTTAATAAGAAAATGATGACGGAAGTTGACGAAATAAATTATGAAAATGCTACTAACTGCCATATCTGTGAGAAAGAATTGGGTGAAGATAAGGTAATAGATCATTGCCATCTTACAGGAAAGTATAGAGGCGCGGCACATAAGGAATGCAATTTAAATTATAAGATTCCAAAATTCTTTCCCGTAATAATTCACAATCTTTCGGGGTATGATGCCCATCTATTTATTAATAATCTTGCTAAAACAGAAGGTAAAATAAAACTTATACCAAATAATGAGGAAAAGTATATTTCTTTCACAAAAGAGATTGTGGTTGATACCTATAAAGATAAAGAAAGTGGTGAGATGAAAGATGTTATCAGAGATATCAGGTTTATAGATTCATTAAAATTTATGCCATCTAGTCTTGATAGTTTGTCTAGCAATCTTACTAAATGTGGAAAGTGTGATGTTTGTAAAGGTGAAATAAAAGGTAGGTGTCTTGAACCAACAGATAAAAACCTACATGAAATTACAAAGTATTTTGAAGGCGAAGAATTAAAGTTATTATTGAGAAAGGGGGTATTCCCATATGATTATCTTGATGATTTTGAAAAATTAAATGAAACCCAACTTCCACCGAAGGAAGCGTTTTACTCAAAACTTGGCGGTAAAGATATTTCAGAAGAAGATTACAAACATGCTAAAAAGGTATGGAAAACATTTAATATGAAAACAATGCGAGATTACCTTAATTTATATCTACAGTCTGATGTGTTATTATTAGCCGATGTTTTTGAAAACTTTAGAGATGTTTGTCAAAGTAATTATGGTTTGGATCCTGCTTGGTATTATACTGCGCCAGGCCTGTCTTGGGATGCTATGTTAAAAAAAACTAAGGTTCAATTAGAGATGATAAATGACATTGATATGCTAATTATGATTGAGAAAGGTGTTAGAGGGGGTATATCTCAGATATCAAACAGATATGCTAAAGCTAACAACAAATACATGAAAGAATATGACCCTAAAATGGTAGCAAATTATATACAATATCTCGACGCAAACAACTTATATGGTGGGGCAATGAGTGAAGCATTACCAACTCATGATTTAAAATGGATGAGTGAAAATGATAAAACAAATTGGAGAAATATTCCATGTATAGTAGAGGTTGATTTAAAATATCCACGAAAACTTCATGATTTACATAGCGATTACCCGCTTGCGCCAGAAAGAATTAAGGTTAATAGGGTTGAGAAATTAATACCAAATCTAAACAATAAGAAAAATTATGTTGTTCATCATGAAACACTAAAAAAATATGAAAGTCTAGGATTAGAAGTAACAAAGATTCATAGAGGAATTAAATTTGAAGAGTCAAAATGGTTAAAACCTTACATAGATTTTAACACCGAACTCAGGGCTGAAGCAAAGAATGATTTTGAAAAAGATTTCTTCAAACTCATGAACAACTCTGTATTTGGTAAAACAATGGAAAATCTTAGAAAAAGGGTAGATATAAGATTGGTCACTAATGAGAAAGAAGCAAGAAAATTAATATCAAAAGCTAACTATAATCGTAGAACTATTTTTTCTGAAAATCTTATGGCCGTTCATATGAATAAAACGCATATAAAATACAACAAACCTATTTACTTAGGAATGTGTATTTTAGATATAAGCAAGTCAATGATGTATGACTTTCATTATAATTATATTAAACCAAAATATGGTGAAAAAGCCAAATTACTTATGACAGATACAGATAGTCTTGTGTATGATATTGAAACTGATGATTTCTATAGGGATATAAGCCCCGATGTTAGTGAAATGTTTGACACTAGCAATTATCCAAAAAATAACCGATTAGGAATTAAAGCGGGAGTAAACAAAAAAGTAATTGGTAAGTTTAAAGATGAGGCTGGTGGGAAAATAATAACCGAATTTGTCGGTCTACGAGCTAAGCTATACTCTTTCAAAACAGATGATGGCAAAGAGACAAAAAAGGATAAAGGAATTAAAAAATCAGTTGTAGAAAAAAGTATAAGATTTGATGATTACAAGGAATGTTTGGAAAATAAAGTAAAGCAGATGAGGGAGATGCAAGTAATAAGAAGTTACAAACATTTTGTTTATACTGAAACTGTTAATAAAGTTGCACTATCTGCCGATGATGATAAGAGAATAATTTGTAAAGATGGAAAACATACTCTTCCATATGGGCATTATCTTACCAAAACAGAATTAGGGGGCAACTCAGTATCATAAGGTACAACTTGTAACTCTTCTCTAACAAATCCACGTCTAGGCCCATCAGTTAAATAATATAAAACCGGCTGATTAGGCGTAATCATACTTTTAGAAATATCATAAACTTTGAGACTCCAAATAGGATCTGTGGCCCTTCTTCGTTCTCCTCCTTCAAGTTCGCCGGGAAATAATAGATATCTAACTTTAACCTCTGGTGGTAATCTAACTTCATCAAGCCCAACAACTCGCTGATAATTTTTTGGTTCAATATCAACCTCTTTCATTTTTATAGCCTCATCAGGCTCTTTACCGGTTATTCTCGTTTTTGTATTATTCAAAGTTTTTAGAATAGCTGGTAATCTTTTCACCCATACTCTTGATCGATCATCACTGATCATTTCTTGCGCGTATTGATGGCTAAATAATCTTTCCCCCAATATTCTGTTTGCTCTTTCAACAAACGCTTGGGCTCTATGATTTCCGGCTTCACTTATATGTATTTTCACATTATGGTAATTCATGAGTTTACCAACTTCACCCATAAATTCTTTCCCAGGATCAACCATTAATGTTTTGGGGTATTTCAATCTTCTAGAATATATTTTTGTAAAAGCTTCTGATATCTCTCGACTTTCTTTTGAGGTTAATGGTTCAGCATCTTTGTATCTTGAGGCCACATCAACCACAACTAACGCGTATTTGTACGTTTTTCTTCCAACTCTATCATGCGGTAAAAATAACAAATCTGCTTGGTGAATCTGGTTCGGTTTATCCACAGCCCAGTGCGGCCTAGGAATATACTTTGGAGCCGGTAGATAGATTTGCCAAATTGCTTGTTTCTGCAACCACTGTTTTGCTACATCTTCACTTACTTTCGCTTTATCAGCTAATTTAGGAATCGCGGAATATCCTTTCCAATACCCTCCAGCCGAATAATATATTTTTGACATCATTTAAAAATTAACAAAGTATCTTATAAATTAAAATGGTGGAGGAAGAAAAAGTAAATTTTAGCGAATATCAATTTAATCTTATGAAAAAAACTATCATAAAAGAAATTTTGGATATGGAAGATGGAGGCGAACTTTTTAATCTTTTAATTGTAATCGATGGAGTAAGAGAAAGTTTAACGAAGCATATTAAAGAATTAGAGAATAAGATCATCAACACAGGTTTAAAGGTTAACCAAAGTATCTTATAAATTACAATGACGTCTGAAAAAATTAATCCAAACAGAATTCCAAAAGAACCATTTGGTTTGAAAGCAGAATCAACGCTGAACCGAATTACTCTAAACCCATCCAGCGCCAGCCCCGGCGAAACATTATATATAAATATTCCAAAACTTTCTGAGAATTTAGTGATTGTACCTGGAAGCGTATCTCTTTTGTTTGATTTGGATGTTGAAGGTCATGTAAACAATACATTTGTTAATAATTTGGCGGCTAATCTTGTTTCTAGATTAAAAGTTCTTTTTGGAGGCGAAACATTGCAGGACACTCAAAGATATGATCTATTTCAAACATATCATGATTTGTTCTTAACAAAAGAAGATAGAAAAGATAGATTAAAACAAGGTATTTCTTCTCCAAATATTAGAAAACTTAGAACAAATGCGGAGGACAAGGATGATTCAGATGCAAAAGAAGTCGCTCTTGCTGTGGTTCATAATACAAAGTACAGAATACCAATAAATCACCCTATTTTAAACGATCATGGGGTTTTTTACCCAAAAGCATTAGAAAACCATTTAATATTTGAGATTACATTGGCCCCAGTTTCTGATATTGTTGTTTATTCTGATACAACTAAAACACCATCATATTCTCTCAAAAATTTAGAGTTAGAATATTCATCAATTTCAAGCGAATACTTGGCTAGAGAAGCCCAATCAACTTATCAAATTGGTAAAGGATTCTTTTATGAAAATGTTACTTTACACAAAACTTTTACATTTTCAACTGGAGCTGATGAAGTTATTAATCAACATGTTAATTTACCTAGAAGATCAATGAGCGGAATATTATTTTTGTTTATTGCTCCATATGCCGGCGGTGCAAGAGATTCAGAAAATTTTTTTTACCCAGGAATAACTTCTGTTAATATTGATGTTGATGGTGTACCAAATAGAATATACTCTAAAGGTATGATTATATCAGATCTTTGGGAATCTGTGAAAAAACGCTACCAAAAAATAGGAGATCATAATTTAGAAGAAGGGGATTTTTATGCAAATAAGTTTGCACTTTGGGTTGATACAAGAACTCACCCTGATAATGATATTCATGGTGGCGGATTAGCTCTAAATAATACGCATGATGGAGTAAAAATAGAAATTAAAAGGAAAAAAAGTGGATCATCAAGCTCAGTAGTAATAACTTGTCATATGTTTGTTGTAGCCGATGCAATGATGGAAATAATGAATTCAAGTTTGAGATCAATTAAGTACTGACCGTCTAAAAACATAATGTTATGATACAAAAATCATGGAAGATTTACGAGATAAAATACCATTCCATTGTATCATAACTGGACCAACAAATTGTGGAAAAACAAAGTACTTAATTGAACAGCTCCGAGGTCCTTTCCGAAAAGTTTTTGAATACATTGTTTTAATTTGTCCAACTTATTCTAAAAATAAAACATATCATAATTTTGCTCGTGGGGACAAGAGATTCTTTGTATTATCACCAGATGCAAGTAATGTAGATGAGATTAATGAATTGTTAAATGATTGCCAAACTTTATTTTCAGGAACAAATACATTAATAATTTTAGATGATTGCGCTGTATCCACTGATCTGAAGAAAAGATCTAATAAATTTATAGATTTAGCATTCTCCGGAAGGCATCATGGATTATCAATGTGGGTTCTAACCCAGCAATTAACATCAATTGCAAAACCATTCAGGGAAAATGTGGCTTGCGTTGTTACTTTTCATAATCCGTCGCAGAAAGGCATGAAAATGTTTTTCGAAGATTATGGTGGTGATTTGGTTTATGAATTAGGTAAAAAGTTTGTACAACTCCTGAGAACAGAAAAATATTCTAGGTTATGTTTGAGTTTGCGATACCCATTTAATTGTTATTTAGAGATACCTGAGGTGATTTAACAAAGATGACAAACGTTGAAGATTACATTGAAGAAAAGACAGATGATATACCTCAGGGAAAAGATAATGAACTTGAAATCAAACAAGAATCACTAGCCATTCTCGCAGTGCTTGGGACAACAAAGGAATATATGGGGGTTGAAATGAGCTTGGGTGATGTAAAAAAATTATCGGAACGCGATGTAGAAAAATATTTTAATCGGTATCAAGCAGTAATGGGTAAGAAAATTAGTGGCGGGGTGGTGGATTCATCCCTTCAATTAATTTCTAAAATTATTTCATATTTAGTTCCGGTTGATGATATTGATGCACTTTGTAAGGATTTGAAGAACGATGATTTGGTAAATCGTGAATTAACAAACATTGTTGGGCTCTTAGCATTGAAATCAGGAAGACTGGCCGCACTTGCTAGCGGGTTATTTCAAGTAGCTAAACACGTTAAAATAGGAAAAATACAACAACCAGTAAATTCCAACACAACTGATCAGGAAACTAGGCAATCTACTGAAGGTATTGATACAGTATATTAAATAGATCTAAAAACTTATTTGCAGCATCTAAATAACAATGCCTGAACAAAATGAACAAGTTGAGCAAATTACGGCCGATCCAGCACCTGAAAATAAAGATTCGAAAAAGAGGGAGAAAGATCCTAAAAAGGTCGCGGCTGGAAAGAAATTAGCTGAATATAATAAAAAAGCAAAAGAAGCATTAGCTAGGGAGATGAAACGCGAAGAGACCCTACTGTCCGCGGGGCAAAATGAAAATACATATAGTGAAGCGAAATCATGGCTGCCAGAGTTATCTTTTACTACTGTTTTATCTGTTGTTGGATTAGGGTTTACAGCATTTGATCTTTTTATGAGATATCGGGAAAAAGCTAGAGATGAATATTCCAATAGGATACCTGATTTATCGCAAGTACCAACACAACCTTTTCAAGCCCCTCCCATAAAGATTCATAATCCACAACCCACAGATAGACCAAAAATTGGAATGATGTAATTATAAATTATTTTTTACTACATAAAGTTATTTAAAAGTTTCTTAATGATGTAGTAAAAAATCATGTCAAACGAAAACAAACTTGTGCAAACTGTAACTGATTCAGCGGTACTTATCGGATTAGGGGCTGGAGTTGGGTATGTAGCTAAAAAGGTAATGAAAGAATCATTTTTGAATGACCCATCCTCAAGTATTACAAATTATGCAAAATGGGTGGCCGTATTGTCAGGTAGTATGTACCTAAAAACTTATTTAGAGGATCAAAAGATTTTACCAAAATAAAATGGCAGCAATAGCGATGATGATTGGTGGGGCTATATTGAATGCAACAGCATTTGTTGGCTGAAATTATCTTGCAAAAAGTCTTTCAGGACATAATGTGGACACAGAAAAAATACGACACGATAAAGCTTTAGAAAAATATCAAAGAGATTACGCTGAATATCAGGAAAAAAGACAAAAAATGCTTGATTGGAAAATGAAGAAAAAAGATGAAAAATATCAAGCATCAAAAAATATTTCGACTACAAATCAGGCTTTTGAATTGTACATGCAAATGCAAGAGCCAAAATTCTCTGATTATTACAAACCAAGCGATGAACAAAAAACAGGAGAAATGGTATATGTTGGAGCTGGAATGTTAGGTTTAGGTTACGCGGTCAGTAAATTTTTATAAATTATTATTTGTTATGTAACCAGTAATTTGGTTATATAACACAAGTATATTTATTATTGTTTACATGAGACTCCCAACATCAGAATCTTCTTCTTCTTCATATTCAGATTTTTCCATTTCTTCAGCCGCAGATTTACTATCTGAAATAGTTAAGCATCTAAATTTGGTTAATCTTTTCATTTCTTTGTTTGGTTCTATAACTGCTTCATAAAGTTTTACTTGAAGCGCAATACAAGAACCAATAAATATTGATTCAATTTTTATTACACCTTCTTCAACTCGACAACCTTTATTTAATAATTTTAATGGATCAATTAACTTATCATTTTCAGAGTTATAAAACTTGGTTAAAATTTGGTTTTGTTTTTTATCCCAAATTAATTTTGCATATAAAGTTGGACCTCTATCTGGAACTCTAGTCATTGAAGATTTTTCCATCTTCCAATATAGAGGATTTAAACCTCCTTTTTGTTTTTTAAGCTCATTTCTTTCCAACTCAAACTTGCCAATTTTTTCTTTATTATCAAGCAAATGATCAATGCAATTGTCAACTATTTCATTGAATAAATCAATCCATTTTTCTTCTTCGGGTGTTGGACTGCTTCCACTCCATAAACATAATGGAAACACATATCCTGAAATTGCACCTGTTTGTTGGTTTGTGTTTGTAGAAACACCAAAAGAATATAAATTACCAGTTGGAATAACAAGTTCTCCTTCTGTTCCATCATCATTTTTTGTAAAAATTTTAATTCTTTTGAATTCTACCTTGGGTTTTGTTCCACGAATTTCACCAAAAATTGGTTTAGAAAAAATCATGCTTACTTTAGGAATATAACTATTAACATCTATTAATTGTGTAGTTTCGTTCATCATTTTATTTTTCTTATTTTACTTTTTTTATCTTTTTAAATCAAAATTTAATTTTTTCAATCTAAAGATTTCTTACTGATGAGTAAAAAAATCATGGAAGAAGATATACCATTAGAAGATTTGTCGAAAGAAACTGATGATAATGATGGTGGGGATGATACATTTTACCAAAGCCCAAACACATCTACATCTGTTGATCAAGGATATCTTGGTTACTCCGAATATATGGAAGAAAGAAAACGACTTCAATGGGAAATAAAAGATGAAGAGAAAAAAACACCAAATATTGTAGAAAGAGATGAGAAATATGACAGAAGGCGAGAAGCAGGTCAGGAACTCAAACGCTATTTACCAACTTTCAATCCTGATGATGCGACATTTAATGTAACATATGGAAAAGATGGTAGTATATTAGCAGAATTTAGTAATAGAAAGGGTTCTACACCACATGTCATACTTACTAAAGATAAAGTTCTTAAGCTTGAAGATTTACCAAAAACAATGAGAAAAGCTCTAGGTGCCGATTATGAAACAATGTTAGATAAATATAATGATGCCATATCACAATTTAATGAAGAAAAAGAAAAACATAATGAATTACTTTCTGCAGTACAAGGAATAGATTCACTTTTAGCAACACGCACGGAGGAGATTAGTCGATATGACGAAAGAGAAAAAGAACTACGCCAATTCATTGAGAAACAACAGGTGCAAAAAGCAGAAAATAAAAGTCTTTTCGATCAAACCGTTAAACAGAATATAGAATTAAAAATACAAGCAGAGAGACTTTTGGATGAAACAAAATTATACAAAGAAGAAATAGACAAATATAAGAAGGGTAAATCTAATTTATCAAAGTTAGAACAAAGCAATGAGAGATTAAAATCTGAGGTTGATAAATTAAGAGAACAGATTAGAAATAAAACAATTTCAATCGAAGAACAATTATCAGATTTAGATGGGCGAAAAGATGAAATACTTAAAAATTTGCCATTAAGAGAGCGGATAAAGTATATATTCAAAAAGTATGGTTTTACAGTTTTTGCTGTTGTCAGTGCAGTAGGTGTCATCATTGGGGTTATAGTTTCTAATCTTTCAAAGGGTTTATCTACATTGGGTAAGGGAGTTGGTAATGGTTTGAAAACTCTTGGTAAAAAACTGGGTGAAATATTACCTGGAATGGTTGGTGCAATAGTTAGCTTTCTCTTCAAAACGGCGGGTGAGGTTATTGGATTTTTAGGAAAGAATGCTTGGCTTTTGATAATGGCCGTGGTTCTATATTTTGTGGAAAGTATAAAAAAGAAGAGAAAGTAGGTCTAAAGATATCATTTTGAGTAGTAAAATACAATATGGATGAATACAACAGAATTTACCCTGTATTACCCAATAATCCAGATCCAAATAATTTCAGACTACAAAAATCATGTGAAGTACTACAAAATCTTGAGAAGGAAATTAAACATTATGAGGAAGTTAGAAAAAAGTATAATCGGGCGAGAGGTATATTTACAAAAATAAGTGTTAGTAGTGGAGTGTTTTCAGTTATCTTATCTGCAAGTGGATTGGGGACCTCTCTTAATGGTTTGGGTGCTGTTGTTGGTATACCATTAGGAGCTGTGGGAGGTATTTGCGGAGGAATATCGGTTGGATTTGGATACGCATCAAAAAGACTTTCATATAAAGTTAGTAAACATGAACAAACAGTTTCTCTGGCAAAAGCAAAAGTAAACACTATTAACGACTTGGTTTCAAAGGCTTTGAAAGATAATAAAATATCTGACCAAGAATTTTCTCGAATTTTATCAGAGGTGGGCAAGTTTGAAAAACTAAAACAAGAAATACGACAAAAAACCCGTAAAGATACAGAAAAAACTTAAATATGAACCAGATAAGAGCATAGGTTCGTGCAGAAATTTTAAGGGAATTAACCGCTCACGAACGTTGAAAATTTCATATGAGAGAACTGATGTTGGTTGTAATTGTTTTGTAGGCATTAGAAATACTAGTGAATATTAATACTTTACATCTTATTCTTAATCTAAAGACCAGATTATCTGAAACACAAAGAATAAGATGTTATTAGACGATTTCAAAAATAGGTATCCAAACGCCGCCCTTGATAAATTTACATTTGTGAATGATTCATATGGAGGATATATTAAATGGAAAGTTAATGGGTCAACAGTTATGTCAAATGATGATCCAGCCGGAAAAACATGGACCAATGATCTTCCAGTTAATTTGAAAACATTATTATGGGGGGATTTAGGGTTAGAAAATAAACCTAAAGTTGGTTCATTTCCAAAAAGTTTATCCATTACAAATCAAACATACTCGGTACCAGCTATTAACTTTGATGACTTTACAACTGATTTAACAAAAATGCTAACCTTACTGGATATTTACGTTTCAAATACCAAGAAATTTACAGCAAAGATGAGAAACATATTTACATCTCAAGTTGTAACATTCAAATTTGGAAAGCAAAGTAGAAAATGGTTGAATGCACCGGATATGAATTATTGGCCACAGCAACTTAACTTTGCAGTTTGGTGCGCAACATCTGGCTGTGGCATAAGCCCTTTTGAAAGTCTAAATTACCCTAAAGTAGTAAATAGTTTCATCAAGTTTCATGTGTATTTCACAATAAGACGAATATTGTATGAAATGAAACTACCTTTACCCGATGAGCAGCCTTTTGTGATAAATAATAATCCATATAGTAAAGTTGCATATCAACGATTGTGCGCTGAATTTGGGGTTAGTAATAATTCTGACTTTAGATGGAAAGGTGGAAGAAATTCAGGATTAGGAGATATATTCCTTGATTATGGCGCAGGATATCATGGACAAGGAGGGGGATATCAAAATGTACATATTGTACGTAATTATGATGTTGAAGCGAATCAATGGCCCGGCAAAGGTAATAAATTCGCTGATGAAGGTGGAAAGAAGGAAAAGGGCAATCTCATTTCATTTATCCGTAACGATGACTTTGCCGATTTCAAATATGCTTGGTTTATCCCAACAAGCGGACATGGCCTCACTAAAGCCGGACTTGGAAGATTAAATCGATCAGCTGAAGCTTTTGTATACTGCATATTGGGGGCACAAGTAAACACTAGAAATTCTATTTATGGTAATGGTGGTGGAGCGATAGAGACTCAACAAGAATTCTTGGCTTTATTTGAAAGTAGTGTGATCGAGAATGACATTTCTAATTCTATCCAAAGGTACCAATTAGCTGTACAAGAAGCGAAATTACGTCTTGATGTCGCTATTGCTCCTGGTGTTTGGTTGATGCCGAGTAATATGATAATCAATACTGAAAGCGTGGTTGGATATAATAACAAACTTATGAAAGCTAGTAATGATATGAATTTTGGAGTGAATAATTCCCTAAATACTGAAACAAAACCTGTTGGAATAAACCATACTTTAGGGGCTTCAAAAGTTTCATTACCACATAAAACCGAAAACAAACCACCATCAGAAAAAACACAAACAGATCCAATTAAATCAACTCAACCCTCCCTCCGGTCGCAACATGAAGATAATCTGATAGTATTTATGGTTGTTGGCGGTGCAATAGCTTGGTTTTTATTTCGTTAATGTTTTGATTATAGAAATCTAAAGATGAATATGCTGTAATCAAAACAAAATGTTAAGTATTACAATGTATGAGTCAGAAAGTAGGATTTATTTAGATCCGCCGCTGAAAAATATTCGGGAGATACAGCTTCTGGATTGCAATATAAAGACCAAAAGATTGATTAATTTCAAGGATAAACAGACCTTATTCAATGATGAGAATCAAGGCTTCATAATAATTCAACCCTGTACATATTCTCTTCGTAACATTCAATCAGTCTTTCTTAATGATCCTGCCGTGGAAAAAATAACAATAATTGAGACTGATACTGTTGACTATCTTTATTCAAATAAGAACTTCAAAATTAGACTTACGAGAGGATTGTCGATTGCTTTAGGGGTGCCTGAAGTTATAAATCCAGGTAAATTATACCCCATAAATATCCAGATAAAGGAACCACTGAGACTTATGTGTAGTATAGTAGATAACAAGTCTTCGTATTTGAACAAAACCAAAAATGGTGAACTTGTGAAACTCTCTCCGTCGCACCTACTCGCGAACATACCCTCAAAGGATTATCCAACAATTCCAGTTCGAAAATATGATAGCGTCATAACCATATTAAACAATGAATGGGGAAAACTTGATCTTAAGGGTTTCCCTATAACTATAAGTTTAAGATTCAGATAAATTTCTGACCTTTTGTTATGTAACCATTTATTGGGTTATATAACATAATTTCAACACTCTTTACAATGATACTTTTGCCTATAATGTTCACATATTTGCGACCCACCGCATTCTTTACAAAAACTTTTTTGTTTATTGTGTACACATATTTGTGAACCGTCACATAATATACAGTAACACTTTCTTTTTCTATGAATACATATTTGTGATCCCTCGCATTCTTTACATTGATACTTTATTTTCCCATGAATACATATTTGTGATCCCTCGCATTCTTTACAAAAATATTTTTTAATTCCATGTACACAAGGATAATTATACATTATAATAGCTTTTGTAATTAACTTATCAATATCCACATCTGTAAATTTTTCCAACTCATTAATTAAATTATCTTTAAACATTCTAGACCTTCCTTTAATTTTCAACTCTTTAGCAATAAATTTTAGTTGAAGCACATTTAATCTTCGTAATTGTTGTTCCATTTGTATGTTGATTCTTCTTTTTAAATGGGTATTTTTATTTCTTTTGAAAATCATTTTTAAAAATGTGCCGGATCCCTGCATCAAATTTTATGGGCTTCACATAGGCTTAGTATCTTTTTCATAAAATGTGCCGGATCCCAGCCATCACAAATTTCATATAGTTTTTTGTATCAACTTTTTATCGGCTTGGCGGCTCTAGTCAATAACAGCTTTGTATCGGCTTTGTATCGGCTTGGCGGCTCTAGCCAATAACAGCTTTTGTATCGGCTTTGTACCGGCTTGGCGGCAATCTACCTACACTCATTATTGATGGTACCCACCCGCCCGCCCGATCATCCGACATGTACTTTGTTAAATCTTTGATAATATAATCAAAATGTGCCAGCCCCGCGCTTATTTCAATCGTAATAAAATCGTAATGAAATCGTAATGGAAAATGTGCCAGGATCCCCGTTTTATAACATCACTATCTTATCTAACCGCCTTATCCTATCTAACCGTCGCCTGGTTACCGGTAGCTCAGTTGATAGATCGCCGGACTGTCGAGCGGGAGGTCGCGAGTTCAAACCTCGGCCGGACCAACACTCAAATTCAAATTCATTATCGTTATTATCATTATCTTATACACTGTCAAACAAACCCACGTTGGTCATTAGAATTTGTACAAGACTATCAAGTTAAGGTTTGAGTTGATCTACAAGAAACTCCCGATTCAAGGTAACATAAAGAGGTATTGTTTTCCGAGTTCGGTCGTTCACTTCGGGTGAAGAGGTAAAGGTAGTTGTGAATTTGAAAAGAACTGTTGACGTTGTCGTTTCGGGTTCTGTCCTTGTGTACCGGTACACAAGAGCCGATACAAAAGACCAAACTGAAGCCGATTTCATTGGTCCATTCTGTTTCTCTTGATTTTCCAAATATGGTACTTGGTAGATTAAATGTGGACAAGCCGTGATGGTTAAAGACTGTAATGTATGCTTATCATTTGGCGCGCTTGATAATTATGCGAGCCTCGTTCTAGGTGATGCGTTCACTAGCCACCATCCTGAAAGTGTAACGCAGAGCTGTCCAGCTAAAGTTGTGTTTCTCAATGGAATTAAATTGAAGAAATACTGGGTTTATGGTAGTACAGTGGAGAGTTACTCTATTTTTGGAGAGTGCGTCCAGCCGCTGGAGCTGTTCTCTTACAGCGTTGCTTCGCCGAGGGCACACCCATTCTCCAAACCAAGATTGTCAAACGCTAACTCGGACGTACTTTTGAGACTGGTCTGCGTGATTTGACTTCCTGACTTCGCTCGGTCTGTAAAGAGAAAGAACAAAACGACACAATATTGGCGGATAAAACAACGTCGGTAAAACAACCCACCTCCTAACCGCCGACCAGGTAGAGCACTGGACTACCGTGCGGGAGGTTGCGGGTTCAAACCCCGGCCGGATCAACACTCGGGGTCTTTAAATAATTGAGAAGAAAGTGCTGCCTTTGTAATGACTTCTGCAAACGATTAGACTTTCTAGTCTTCTCGGATAAGCACGATAAACCGGCAGGGTCCGTCTCACAACACTTGTTACGCGGGATGACGTAGTCAGCCAGCGTATAAAACTCGGTAGCGCATTCCTTTCGTCGTCTTGGAAGTCAAAAATTGCCTTGTTTTTTAACTTTCCCGTATCCCGAGCCCGTCCCGAAAAAAAATTGTGATTTTTATTGGCTGTAACTCCGAATCACGTGCAAGTCAGGTTGGATTGCACCATGGATATCCATGATCGCACAATCAGCAAAAAAACATACTGCGTCAGCAATTTTAAACCAACACATCCCGCGTAAACGCCTTCAGGCGTCTTCTTGTTCCTTATAATTTGTGGGACGTTTACGAACCCACACACTGTTCGAAAACAGTAGGGGACATAGTTCCCGGCGTGGTAGTTTATCTCCAACTCTTGTTTCATCTGTCATTTCATGCATGGGCTGGGGGGGTGGGTGGGTGGGTGGGTGAGATCAGGTGAGATCATATATGGACTGATAGCGGCAGCCAGAGGCGCCTTTACATGCTGACGTCTGACCTCACCCAGTAGAAGCGTAAAGCGACTTTGAAGATATTCATATGAAAAAGTGCGCTATATCAATTCATTATCATGACCTAGTTTTATGACCTTGCTTTCACGAGTCTCCTATAGCTCAGGGGTAGAGCGTCGGAACTAGTAATCGCAAGGGACGGACCATTAGAAAAGTCATGCAAGGGAAAATGCCAAGAAAAAAAATTCATGCAAGGAAGAAGGTAAAAAAAAAAAAAAAAATCGTGCAGAAGGAAGGTCCAATTGTGACTTTTTCACACGTAGTAAAAAAAATTCGTGCAGAGGGGTTCACCTGAAAAAAAAATTCCTGCACAAGTAGTGAGCGAAAAAAAAAATTCGTGCAAGCTGAAAATTCCCCACCCCCCCCCCCCCCCATCACTTTTCTTATGGTCCGTCCCCAAGGTCCTAGGTTCGACCCATTTTTTAGAGAACTAAAAAGTCTAAAGTTCGACTTGTTCACACTCCTCCACGTGCCTCTAATTGTTAGGCGAATGAATATCAGTGAGCAAATACCATGATTGTCAGACGCCATCTGTCGCGCGTTACCCGGGTAACAACACGCTTCCGTCACGCTTGTGACGCGTTACTTAATTGAACGCATTTCTTCTGACAGTCGCATAATCTGATTGTATGGAATATAACCTGTACTGATTTCGTATTCGTCAGGTCGAATACTGTGTTAGATATATTAATTGATAGTGCTGGTGCAATGGGGTTTTTCTCCTCAAAAGTCGAAATAAATCATGTATTGCCACAGCAGTTCCCAAAAGTCTCCGTTGATAATATTAAACGAATAGAAAACAGCACTTGCGCGTAATACCAACAAATGAATATGACATTCAAAACCTTTATTTGTTCAGGGTAAAAAGTTCTAAGGAAGTGCAAACTTTCTATATTGAGGTTTGAACAGATGCACCAGATGTCGTAGAAAAGAGGAAATCAATCGCGAAAGTAAACTGAGCCATGTTCAAATTTTTGGATGGTGCGAATGCTTGCCTTTGGAGTCTGTTCGTTCCCTACAAGTGGATGTCTCTCACGGACCTCTGCTAGCGTGGCACTCTAAGTTAAATTTTACTAAAACAATATGCAGGAAGAAAAGTCTACCGGGCGAAAAAAAAAACTCAAGAAACCAAATTTGACATGCCACTGAAATTTGAAGCGCAAAGTCGACTGAAGTAAATTGCGTTTAGACAGGAGCCCATAACCTGGTTTAGAAGCACGGGGTGGGGGGGTACTGCCATATACGGGTTATATAGGTATGTGCCGCTGTGAAGGGTGTGGTTTTCAAGCAGTTTACTCTAGCATAGGGTATACAAATCCGAGCGTTTAGGTCTAGAATAGGGTATCATTTTTTCACCAAACTGACCATTTGGTTGAAGATGTCATCTAGACTAAGGAAACCAGGAATTGCCACTCAAAAATATAATAAAAATGAAATTGGCAAGTTCAAATCTTTGAGAGAGAAACGATTGTGGTATAAGATTCTGTTTTGGCTAGACTGTGCTAGTGACCTCAGTTTCTGGTAAAAGAGCTACTCTAGGATAGGAGTGATTTGAGGGGATTTACTCTAGTATAGGGTAGCAAAATTCAGCTGAACCAGCTCTGGTATAGGCTAAGAGTTCCAGGGTTCCAGCGGCACATTCACACCCAGAAATTCCTAAAGTACCCCACCCCCGGGTTTAGAAGATGTGTCAAAAAAGCCGGCTTTTGTTTGATGCATTTCTGGCGAACAGCTCCTGTGACAACGTGATAAGACCTGTCGTCGTTGGTTGAGCGTAGAAGATGAGTGGTTGTGATGAATATGATTGGCTTCTTAACATATGATTGGCATATCCGAGAAGCCGATCACAGCTTTGACCAAGTGGAAGAAAACTTTGGAGTTGAGAGATTCAAGTAGGCTTAGTTAACGAGTAATTGTGGGGATAGTTTCTAAAGAAACTGGTGCTGCGTCGGTGGGAAATTGAAACACAAGAAATTGGGTAAATCAAACGAGTTGATTAAGTAAGTTATACCACCGTTAGGTGAAAGGGAGGTGCTGACGTTTCCGACGAAGGGCTAACGCTCGAAAAGTCAGCACCTCCCTTTTACCTTACGGTGGTATAACTTACTTAATCAACTCGTTTGATTTACCCAATTTCTTTAGTTAACGAGTAAGCTGATTCATGGCCAATTATTAATTTCCCTAAGCCTCAGTGATTGAACCCGGAACGTTTCTGTGGATTTCGATTTACTAGTGGTAATTTTGGGTGACTTAAGAAAAAAAGCGTTGTCACCTCGACCTGTAGTACTGAATTTGTTGGGTACTATCGAGATTGTACAGCGTGGTTCTAACTTTTTCATCTGCGGATCAAACCATACAGTGTGACCATTCTTTGTAAAGCTACTGGACAGTAATGTAATGTGGTACTGTTTGTTTTACTATACATTGTGATTCTAACTTTTTCATCTGTGGATCAAACTATGCAGTGTGACCATTCTTTGTAAAGCCACTGAACGGTACTGTAATGTGGTACTGTTTGTTTTACTATACAGTGTGGTTCTAACTTTTTCATCTGTGAATCAAACTATGCAGTATGGCCATTCTTTGTAAAGCTACTGAACAGTACTGTACTGTGGTACTGTTTGTTTTACTACACAGTGTGGTTCTAACTTTTTCATTTCGTGGATCAAACCATACAGTGTGAAAATTCTTTGAAAGTTAATGCACAGTACTATCCTAAGGAATTTGGAAAAATTAATGCTGCTGTATACAGAAAATTAGCACACCTCACACTTTCAACAATATTACAACGCGACATGACCAATACACATTGATTCCCTTGTTTATTGGTTAATAACATTCACATCGTTAATGATGTTAAAAAGGTTGTAGAATTTATTGTTAAATGATAAATGCCGCCTGGTATTAGTACGTTATTTTGTTGATTAGTATTAGGCAGCTATTGACAATTACTGCATTGTGGCTCTGTTTGTTTTACTATACAGTGTGGTTCTAATTTTTTCATCTGCGGATCAAGGTACGCATTGTGGCCATTCTTTGGAAAGCTACTGAACAGTACTGTACTGTGGTACTGTTTGTTTTACTATACAGTGTGGTTCTAGCTTTTTCATCTGTGGATCAAACCATGCAGTGTGACCATTCTTTGTAAAGCTACTGAACAGTACTGTACTGTGGTACTGTTTGTTTTACTGTACAGTGTGGTTCTAGCTTTTTCATCTGTGGATCAAACCATGCAGTGTGACCATTCTTTGTAAAGCTACTGAACAGTACTGTACTGTGGTACTGTTTGTTTTACTGTACAGTGTGGTTCTAACTTTTTCATCTGTGGATCAAACCATGCAGTGTGACCATTCTTTGTAAAGCTACTGAACAGTACTGTACTGTGGTACTGTTTGTTTTACTGTACAGTGTGGTTCTAGCTTTTTCATCTGTGGATCAAAACATGCAGTGTGACCATTCTTTGTAAAGCTACTGAACAGTACTGTACTGTGGTACTGTTTGTTTTACTGTACAGTGTGGTTCTAGCTTTTTCATCTGTGGATCAAACCATGCAGTGTGACCATTCTTTGTAAAGCTACTGAACAGTACTGTACTGTGGTACTGTTTGTTTTACTATACAGTGTGGTTCTAGCTTTTTCATCTGTGGATCAAACCATGCAGTGTGACCATTCTTTGGAAACCTACTGAACAGTACTGACTGTATTGGGCACGGTTTGTTTATTATCCTGTTTGGTTCTAACTCAGTTACATCTATGGTTCAATCCATGCAGTGTTACCATAATTCGTTGTACAGCTACTGGACAGTACTATACTGTAGTACTATTCGTTTTATCCGTTAAGCTCCAGTATGTCAAAAACAAAATTGGTTCAGTATTCATGCAAAGTACATAGTTTGGAAAGCTTCTGAACCATACTGTGTATGGTTTATCGTTCAAGTTCCTCTGTGGTTTGAACATAAGTAATGCAACATTCCGCCTTGGAGTGGTATTGAAAAGTATCACGCTTTGGCACAATCCTTTGTTACCACTTCACTGTATAGAATAAGACTCCCACAAACTCTCTTAGTTGATATCGAGGTTACACAGATGATATCAAATTATAGTAACACAAAATTAGAGTAAATTATATACTACTTATTAACCGAGAGTGAGGTCATTACAGCGAAATCTCGGACCGAGGCCTTGATGTATTGACCGAGCAATAGCGAGGTCAATACAGTCAAGGCCAAGGTCTGAGATTTCCTTGTAATGACCGAACAGAAGAGGTTAATATGTTATTTATTATATGGCCTTTTTAGCACTGGAAAAAGAAAAAAGGACGGGTTTTTTGATATCCGCTTGCGCGCGAGAGAAGTCATTCGAGGTCACGCTCAATGAACCGAAAAATTTTCATAATGCCCGGTCATTACAAGAAAATCTCGCTCGCTCAGCAGCCAATGAGAACGCGCGTACGATTGTAGCCATATAATAAGTATATTTACTGTAATATTAAATATAACAAAAAATACATGTAATTTACTTTAATTTTGTTCGCCTTGTACCACCTCGACTAACTTTGTGGCTATCTGCGGGAAGCGACATTTATACCTCTCTTTAAATTTAAAGAAATTGTTGATTGTTTTTCTTGAGGTTAAGAAGAACCAGTCACAAGTAGGTTTTGTCTTACGTCATGCTCTCGTATATGAAATAAACTGAAGAATCATTAAGGCTCTTGGAGGGACATTCCTTACCTGGTGTGTGCTGAGATTCTGTGTGCTGAGATTCTGTGTCTTGAGACCTCCAGCTGTTAAGGGACCTGCCTCTAACGTTCCTCGCGGGTCGTAGTACTAGGATGTAAACTTTAGGACCAAATATGCAGAGAAGAAGCGTTGTAGCGTTTAGAGTCGTGTTTATACTCAGAGTAATGTTGGCATAGTCTTTGTTCACACCAAACTGAACCGGGAGAAATGCCACCCAGATAATGCACGTTGTGTACATGGCGAAGCCAATGTATCTGGCCTCGTTGAAGTTCGCGGGCGTTTTTCGCGTTCTAAACGCGTAGATTGTACAGAGAACTATTATAAAAATGTTGTACGATAGCGCAAATACGAGGTCGTAGTTCTGAATGTTGCATATCAAAACGACGTCTACTTTTGTAGGATAGGCGAGGTTTGTTGCCGGAGGCCACTTGGCTAGGCCGAATCCAGCGAAAGCAATGTCAATGCCGACAAACACCAAAAGGATTGCGATTTGCGACGCTGGGTTTATAAAGTTCGGTGGTTTGGTTGAGCGTCCACTTTTTTCGAAAATCCTCGCAATTCGATTGGTCTTGATCAACAGTGCCGCGTAGCAAATGCAAAACGAGAATCCCAAACCAAGCCGCTGGATTGCACAAATTATGACAGAAGGCTCAGCCAGTAGGAAGAAGGAGAAAACGTAGCATGACTTGAGGCCGAATAGGAGCGCGTACGTCAACTCCCTTCCTGAGGCCTTTACGACGGGGGTCTCGTTGTTGAGGCAAAATATGGTGCCAACCAACAAGGTGCACACAATACCGAGGCCCGCGAAGGTCATAACCATGATAATCCAGCTGCTAGCGATGAAGCGACGCGGAAGAGATTCACAGCCATTTAACGCCGCGTTTGGTTGAAAACCTTGCTCGCACATATTGCAGGAGGTCTCATCTGTGGAAACAAACACAACGAAATAAGGCACTCTGATTGGTTCGTTGTACCGGGAGTTAGCGTATGCACATGACGTCACGAAAGCCATGTTGCTGTCCCCAAACAAAGAAAACGCGACCATGTTGGTGTCCCAAACTGATCCTTCAGGGATTAAATTCTATTCTTATGCAAACATCTTCCTTTGTTTCCGTTAAAACATAGTCGCTGATCAAGTGAGGGAATAGGCTCTATAGTTTCTAAACAAACTGGTGCTGCGTCGGGTGGAAATTGAAACACACAATGATAAAAAACAAGAGCCCATCAATAGAAGCCTCCGTCTTCCATATTCGGCCTTGGAGTCCACCCTTTACTCTGGGGATTTATTTTTAGAGTGGCTCTCAGGGAAAAGGACCCAATCAAAAAAACAATCGCGTTAAACACTAGCTAACCAGGTTGCAAAATACAGAAATGCGGTTAGCGAGTAACGTTTAGACGATATTTCCGACGAAAGTTCTGATGTGGTCATCGAGCAATTTCAAGGGAAAAAGTCGTTCTAAAACTAAATCCACTCGGGAAGGGATTGACTCAAGGAATTAGTATAGACAGAGGCTCCTGTTGATGGGCTTCTGCACAAAATGGTTTATCAGATGGGTTGAAAATGCAATATGAACCACCGTAAGACTCAAGTGATCTTACGTTCTCAACGCTAGCCCTTCTTTAGAGCGTTTCCTATAAGATGAATTAAACAAAATTTCACTGGTGTCACAGGGATTTCTAAGCGAAGCTAGCCTGCGTAGTAAGCGTTTCCGTGTGGTTTTTGAGCCCTTGAAATTTGGATGCCCGCTGAATGATGCGAGAGAAATTTCAAGGCTCAAAAACCACACGGAAACGCTTGCTACGCAAGCTAAAGCGAAGCCTTTCCGATATAATGGAAGTTGCGCCCTGACATTTTAACTCTAATTATTTCAGGGTGCCGGTACCCTTTAGTTATTATATTTATATTTAATTATTTTTGTAACTTAGTTTATCAGATCTCTTGGTACAATAAACATCTTTGTCTTTGTCTTGGAATTATCTTGTGTCCTCTTTTAAAATCCACATCTGGTACAGTTCTTCGATACAAAATTTCATGCTTTCATCTTTGCAAGTGGGGTAGATTGCTGCGCTGTTTGTAGCTACTAAGGATTTTAAGAATTATCGGTACTTTAATGTGACAATGGCGAAGCACTGACACAAATGGTGAATTCACGTGCATCGAATATAGAATGTTGGATGCCGACTTCCTCTCTACGTGTAAGGTCCAACCAAATGTACAAAGCGCAGAGCCTAGCACGGCTGTTCCCTCGAAATCTTATACTTAACAATTCGACCACACTTTTTCATGGATACGTTAAATGTGTGTCGCGCAGGATAACACACATCTGAAGTAAATGTTGCATGAAACGGATAATTAACTCTCACTGTAATCTCAGCTACAAACCACTTCCGTGTAGCTCAAAGTTAACTCTCAGTTTCACTATTCACACTTTTCATGGTCTACGCTCTTAGGGACGGACCATCAGAAAAGTGATGGGGGGGGGGGGGAAACAAAAACAAATTCATGCAAGGGAAAATGCCAATAAAAAAAATTCATGCAAGGAGGAAGGTAAAAAAAAATCATGCAGAAGGAAGGTCCAATTGTGAGTTTTTCACACGTAGTAAAAAAAATTCGTGCAGAGGGGTTCACATGAAAAAAATTCCTGCACAAGCAGTGAGCGAAAAAAAAATTCGTGCAAGTTGAAAATTCCCCACCCCCCACCCCCCCATCACTTTTCTAATGGTCCGTTCCTTATAGACCAAAGAACAAAATGAAAAATGTACAAAACAAACGTGGGACCAAGAACCACAAACGAGCGGTTTCACCGCCAAGTTACGTCTTTCCATGGTCTGTACACTCATACACCATAGCTCTCGACCAGTGATAGCGCGAGATTTAACGCGAAAATTTAAAAAAACAATACCTTTGACGTATTGATTTTCCTGACACGGTTTGCAGGTCCAGCAACAAGTGTTTTGATCTTCAATGAATTTGAAGTATCCAGCCATACACGGAGAGCAATAGGATCGAGATATGACACCATCAGTCAAACTTTGTGCGTTGTACAAGCGATCATCCCATGAGGCAACTTTGATGTACTTTCCGCTCTTCAGTCGAAAAATGTCGTACCTCCCGGGTCCGTTCCCGTTGCGGTCGAAGCTAACGTTTCCAGAAACACCTGCAAAACGCACGTCAAACAGTATATCACGCAGCATATTTCCGTGGAACGTCTTGATTTCTTGGCACAAGCCATCCTGTTTCGGACAAAGGGTCTTGTACATTTTGTCCAGACCGTAGGCAAAGGCGTAAACGGCGTCAATTACGAACGGTACTTTGTCGTCAATGTGCAAGCTATCAAGTTGCGAAAGAGACGCAGAGTCGGAACATGTAGTCACGTTCTTTTTCAAACTGCAATCGAACTGCAGCTCCCAGAACTCGTTGAACCAAGGATTTATGTTGCTGTGGTTCACGGGTTTGAGCGCTGTGAAGTACCTTATAAAGGACTCTACACGAGCCTCCTCCAGGCTCACGGTTATGGCGCCCTCTGCGACGTCCTCAACGCCTTCAATTGGGCTCCTACGTGTGCCCCAGTAGTCGCTGGCAATCCAATTAAAGTGCTTAGTCACATTGGCCCGTTTGGTCCCTTCGAGGAGCCTCCTCACGTCATTGTCAGTGCAGAATAAAACCACTCCTCGCACACTGGGCAGTTTGAGAAACGTTTCTATAATGGCGTCAATCTGTTTTGAGTCGTGCTCGCCTCCGTCAATCTTCCGTGATCCAGCAACGCAGATGTTTGCCGCTTTTGCCCCTGTTATGAATTCCAAGATGCCACGCTCAGCGTAGATCCCTTCCGAATTCACAGAGAACACGGAACTATAGTTAAGCGCTCGTACAACGTCCACCATGGCTCTTGCTTGGTAGTTGTCTGGAGGGACCGTTCGCAAGAAATAGTCATACTTTGTCTTATCGCTCAGGTCCGGAGTTGTTGACGCGTAACTAATTTGCGGCAAACCGAATAGCCGCAAAAGATTTGCCACTTGAATGGACACACTGCTCGCTGCAGCACCAACAACTCCTGCTATCACTTGGTCTTTTTTAAGCTGATTATTCTCAAGTTGTGGTTCCGAAGTAGAGCAATCCGAAGGATTAGTCTTAGGTAGTGATTTCATGACAAACTCGAGAGATTCCTCAAGCGCAATGGTGTAAAACCCACAAGTATCGTGAGCAGTCATTCCTAAAGTGATGTTTGGTAGCAGAGTGGGATCTGCATTAATTTGTCCAATGGCGAACATCATGGCTTCTACACGATGGATCCCTCGTTCTACGTTCAACGTGCCGCAACTGTGGCCAAAGTTGGTAGTGTTTTTATCGTGAACAGGAAATAAAGCTCCTAGAACAATATCCGGGTCGGGGATTTGTGGGAAGTTTACGGCCAGTCCACGGGGCCGGGGCATCCCTGTTCTACCCGGGTGAGAAAGTGCGTGCCACTGTGCAGCCAAACCCGAACTTAACAGGAGGAGAAATAGAACTACCGCGATTTCGTACATTTTGAAGAGAAGATATTGTGTTGGCGGCTTGCATAAAGCCCTTAAAAGTTACTTTTCATTACAGGCGTCACTGAAAGCGGCGTAACTTTGTCAGTTCACCGTGGGTCACACCAGAAGATTTAGACTAGCTTCAATAAACACCTGAAAAAAAAACAAACAAATCATATTTGGTTTTCCTTTTCAAAGAAACGTTCACTTAAAGATATTGCCTCGTGTCTCATATTACACACACAAAAAAAATATTAGACAGTTTTTCTTTTCTAAAACCGCAGAGTTTTTTCGTTTACGCCAACCATCCAAACTTCATATGCCTTTACGCTTGTTAATGAACACTAAAATATACAATACAGGGAATAACTTAACATAGTGGCAAATAGCAAACAAACGTTTCGGCACAATCAAAACATTCATACCTTTTAAAAAGAGATGGTTGATGTTATTTACTGGGTCCAAACTCTATTTAAGCCTAAATCAGGATATCTGAAAATCTGTCGGCTAACGGGAAGTGACGAATGTAAACAGGCGAAAACAAGGCATGGCCGGAGTGAATCAAATTGTGCATGGAAACGATTTAAACAATCCGCCCCATTAACTTTATTCTGTTCAAGATCAAGTTATTCTATTCATAAACTCTAATGCATAAACTTGTATATAAAGCAGGTCGTAAGGAGGTGGACTAGCCTATACCGACAACTTCCACCTTCCAGGGTTTGCTTGCTACTGGAAAGTAATTTTCGATAACCGGCACGGTACCGTTTCTTAACGCCATCGAACACATAACTGTACGAAGTACAACGACGTTTTTTAGTGCATGCTTACTCAGTTACATACATTTTGGATTAAAATTGATTAAAGGTATTAGAATAATTGTGTGTTGCATTGTTGAGATTGTGTGAAAATAAACTTACATCTGATCTCCAACGAATCCGGAAATCTATGATTTAGTCAAGGGTACATTTAAATCGGCTGGGTCGGGCTGCAAAAACTGAGGAGAATAGGCAAAAATTTCGCACTCACGTTTCACGTTGAAAACGGTCTGCGTAGTGAACGTTCGTGAATGGATGCCGGCTGTCTGACTGCGCGGTGATGTTCGCAGTATCCCGGCTTTCGTAGTTTGTTCAAGAGAAATTGTTGTTTGCTTTGATAGCTTTTAGTAATCTGCATGCGAACAATAAAGTAGTTAGCTAACATGCTCTCACAGCCTGCGATTTAAACTAGTACTTAACGATCAGAACAAGAAAAATGAAAGTGGTCCCATCTGGAACGCAGTGTTTAAGCTTTGCTCAGAATGTATCGATTCAAGTTAATTTGCATTGCGCCAAAACAAACTTGTTGACTACGCAGGCAAATTTTCCGCGCTAATTCGATACGGACCAAAGTTCATGATGTTGTTGATCGTGAGCAAAAACTTCAGTCAGGCGAAAAGAAAAGAATTATCTTTGATATCTCTGTATAGACAATGACCATTAACTTGTAAGAAAGGTAATACAAAAAGGACTTTAATATCAATTTAACGCTGGAACATGTTTTCAATCGCAGCGAGAATGATTGGTCACTGGTGTAAAATAATCGATGAAGAATGACTCTCAAAAATTTTCTTTATTTTACCGTTTCGTATCAGTTCAAAGAATTACAACAAAGAAGCAGACTATTACAAAAGGAAAGGCGACGGGAAGTTTAATTAATCTAACTCCAAAAGTTCTAAACCTAAATTCTTTTCTAACAGTTCCGAACCGTTTTCGGTTTGAATTGGTATCAATAAAAATTATTTTTACGAGGCCTAGGAATTTTGAAACGCTTTTGCCGAACTAGCTAAAGAATAAGAGGTTCGGTTTTCTTAACACGTACCTTTGCAACTGACATTTTAGTTGAACCTACATCGAGGGCAGAGGTTTTTCTGAGATCGAGAAATCGTCTCCCTGGGTATTTTCAACAGTTGGCAATAGAAAGTATTTTGTTCATCGGATATTGAATAATTTTTCCATGGATTTAACTCCTGTATAATTAATCGGTGATAACAGTTTGATTATACAAGGACGCAGCGTCCGTATACGCCCGTGCGTACGGCTGAAATCTGGAAAAGCTTTGACTTTTTAATTTTCTGTCACAAACTAAGGAAAATGATTAATGATGTTGACGCCTTTATAGAAGGCCGGACTTTCAACCGTAAATTTGGTTGGACAAGTAACATTTAAACGACAAAGAGTAAGCTATAATTTGGAGAATACTCAAGACCACATAAATGTTTTGAGTTGCGCGCCATATTATCAAAAATTGTCAAGCGGATAAACTGCCGGGAAGCGTATTAGTTTCCTGGAGTTAGGAAAAGACAACTCTTCAACTAACGTTTAGAAGGATGATGGTATGAGTAAATGTATGTGTCTAATTTAGAAATAACCTCCAGCGGCTCTTGCAAGAGGCATTATTTAAATAAAAGTAATGGCAGTGGATATAAAATGGCTTCCAGACAGAGCAACCCGGAGATAAACGGCTGAAGTCTAAAATAGTAAACATAGTTAGAACATAGTTATTTTTTCTTGGACAATTCTGTCCAAGGGGGAAAGGCGCAATGAAGTTATCCCTACGTAAATCGCCAACCCAAAGGTCAGAACACAACAACCGGACGTCTCCTAATCTTTACGATCAGCGTGTGGGTTCTTTAACGTCCCTTCTAAGTTATCATGAACAAGAGTTGTGAGACAGGACCTACGATTTATCGTCCTTATCCGAGAAGACTAGAAAGTCTAACCATATGCAGATGTCATTATAAAATCAGCACTTTCTCCTCAGTAATTTTATAGCCTGCAGTGCAGGCGTCTTATTAGGGCGAGTTAGCGTTACAACCTTGCGACCGCCATGTTAGACCGCCATGTTAGACCGCCATGTTAGACCGCCATGTTAGACCGCCATGTTAGACCGCCATGTTAGACGGAGGGTGCCTATCACTCACCCCCTTGGTAAAACTTTCGTTCTCTCCCCAGTCTTCCACTGCATGAAAAATTCAAGATGGCGGCCAAACTTTTTACGATGTGAGCGCTCGCTCGAAAAAATCTCGCCTCCTCTGCAGGCTATAATTTTAAGACCCTGAGTGTTGGTCCGGCCCGGGTTTGAGCCCGCGACCTCCCTCACGGTAGTCCAGTGCTCTACCAACTGATCTAACCGGTCGGCACTTAAACGAGTTTATAAAGAAGATCAAAAAGACACAGTAACAAAAGGTGTTTCAGTAGTGAAGTAGTGAAGGTTCCAAACGATTCAGTGTCGAATTGGTAGACGCCATTATCATTTGTTGTTCTGCAACGAGTTCAAGAAGGTATCTCAGTTATTCTTGGGCAGTTTCTTAGTGAGCGTTTACATTGTCAACAAACATTGAAAATTCCGGTTGCCGGAAATTCAAATGGTACAGCTCATTCCACTGGAAAGTTTCCGGAAAATATGGAATACCTGAGATGTATTCCTTTTTTCCCGTTCCAACCGAAATGACCAGAAATTCCTGTACCATTTGTAAAATGACACTCGACCCGGTTCACCTCGGTCCCTTTTTCCCGCCTTTCGACTCTGCCATTTTAATTCATTATTGTTTTCTTCCATCCGCAAGAGACTCGGACCTGGCGAAACGCCATACCGGGAAAATCCTGTACCATTTCGAGAGTTCCATTCCAACCGGATTTTCCGTGCAAGTGGTAAACGCTCAGTGTTTCGTTTGGTCTAATCTCCAAATGACCTCGTACATGGATTTGAAAAGACACTTAACGTCAGAGCACAAAAAAGAGAACAAAACGATGGTTTCGTCCACAGCAAGAAAAATCCATCGTTTGAGACTGTTACGAGGGGTTGAAAATACGGTTTCGGGTCATTCCGAAAAATTAGACTTGGAATATTTTGTTAAAAACTGTAGATTTTCTCAAATCCAAGTTAAATAACGCAAGCAGGGCCTCGTAAGTTTCCATTGCGTTAGTTAATATGTTACTTTTTTTCCATTTGCAGGCGCTGCGCTGCATGCAAATAGCACGATTTTCTTGGTGATTACCGGCTCGAATAGCGCGCAAAGACTGAGAAAAGGTCGCTAAGAATGCAAAACATATTCATGGCAAGTAACTTAAACTTATATTTCTGTTAATCAGTTTTTGAAGACCATTTTTGCGAAAAAGCTTGGGAAATTTGGATTTTTCTGTCTGTCGTGACTTGGTTGACATTACCAGACATTCGCTCTTTGAAAAATTTTTAAGTCTGTTCTTCTTTCTGTTCTTTTTTTTTTTTTTGATTGATCATATTTTATTGATAGCTTACGATTATTATGCACTCTTGGGCGTTACCTTTATCAAAAGAAATCAACGATGCACTTTATTAACGCGATTTTACAAAGATCTTAATTTTACCTCGATGTTGATTTATATCATGTTATTTTACATCATTGTTGTTTTCAGCACCTTTATAGCAAAAAACAAAACCTCGTTTGCTCATAGCTCCCCATTAACACCTCGGAGTCACTATCTGACAGTTCTTCTTTAAGAATTGAGTTCCAAATGTCTTTAGACTGCTCTTCGTATTGACCTGTTCCCCCGAGGGTATGGCTGACTTCTTTCGTCTTTCTTCTTAAACTTTCCATGGACAGCTCATCCAGTTCCACTGTCCGGTCACCGCTATAGGGATTTCCAAGCCTCCATTTTCATTAGATATGTATGTTGGGATGTTTGTATTGTAGCATATTAGCGTCAAAAAAAATAATAGGCGCACATTGTTTACGAAACTTTCGCCGTGTTAATTTGATGTATGTAAACCAACCTTGTGGAAAATTCATGTTTATTTTGTGCAAACTAAATTTTCCTCGCGTTGTCAACGTGTATCGTTAATTTCCAATAATAAGGTTGTAGACATTTTTTTTTACCTCCTCTTCGGTTTTCTCGATTTATTTTTCATTATATTACTGAATTTTTGAGTGGGCATCCTATAGCATACGATTGCTGCTCAGGAAAAGTCAGACCGCCAGTTTGATACGACGATAACTACTCGTTTTCAATGCAGTATGCGGATAAACTTTGTCAACGAGAATTTATTTCTTTGGTCAAAAACACCAGAAAAACGTAGTGAAAGACACTTCTTTTTCCTGTTACGAGGTTAACTAAAATGATGAACTTTCAAGGTTGCTAATTCTCTCAGAAATGGCCAGAACTTTGCGAATGACGATTCATTTCGAAAGCAGTTTGTTTTTCAAAGTATACGTAATGCTCTATCAACTGGATTATTTTTGGTTATCTCAGAAAATACTTGTATCTCTGAAATAAAAACACTGCTGTGATGAAACAAAATCTACAACGGTCTTGGTAACGCAAGCGTTGTCATACGATTGATCATTATAACTTATTTATTCCGGCAGCTTATATCGTCGGCAATCCATTTTTATATCGTAGTAACATAAGGGCATTTCCTACAAATCATAGTTCTTTTATATGAGCCTGTTGTATAACACAAACACAAACTCTATGGCGTAGCTAAGGTCATAATAAAGTGGTAGACGTTTATCTAAACACGTACCTTCGTTTAGCAGCGTTCCCCGGCCAAGCATAGCATAGAAAGGAGATTTCCACAGTGTATTTAACTTCTTGAAATTCTGCGATGAAGCGATAAGTTGAATTCGTTTAGCGTCGTTATCCATTAAACGAATATTGTCCTTAAATGTTGATTATAAATGTCGAGAAGTTTTAAAGCTTCCTCTCCAGCTAGCACGTGTACGAAACATACTGTATGCTATTGTATTCAAATATCCGGTATTAAATTTTCCCTTCTCAAACCGTCGTCTTCACAAAACTAATGCTAAATAAACGATTAAGTTTTGTTGGCTTTCGAAAGTCGTGTCTGCTTATTCAATAAGATGTGAAAGACTATTGAAACCACTTGTATTTCGTTTTATTTTTCCCGTCTTGAAACCTCTAGCTTGTTTTTATGTGGTGTTTCCGAATCAAGAAAAGGAGAAAGGCGCATTTGAAAGAAAGCATTTCAAATGCAAGTTGTTAAAAACAATAATTTTTTTTTATCAAAGCAATTAAAAAACAAAGTTTCCTTACCTCGACCAATGACTCGTAGTTTGTCGATAAATCTGTTTACATCTGGAAAAGTGCAAGTCCTAAGAACAGGAAACGTCTGAGTCGCGCATTAAAATGACCTCTTAACCCTGAGAGGACCCCAGAAAGGGAAAAAACCCAGACATTTGGTAAACAAGGTTTAGGGGTAAACAACGTATGTGCATATAAGTTCAAAGAAATCCGCGCGAGAATTGTTTTTATGCTCTATAGGTGAGAAAAAGTTCTCAAGATCAAAACAATCTTAAAGCCATAATTGTTTTTGAAAACAGAACTTTCGAAACTGCTTTATATCTCTTTCAAACTTGTTTTCGGTCAGCAAGTTGTTTATTAGCTGAAACATCCGGAGCAAGTTGTAACTTTCTGCACGTGCGGAGAATTTTGTCTAAAAAAACAAAAACAACAGTGAAACGTTCTTAGGCATAATTGTGAAAACTTCTTTTTTCCAACGAAGTTGAAGTTAGACATTCAGAATTAGTTATCTATTTGAGAAAAACTGTTTTCATGCTTGTTTTTGAGTCATCAAGAAAAAAAATGGCGGTGTTGTTGGGTGAAGCCTGCGAACGCAGACGTCTGCGTTCGCAGGGTATGCTGGGAGGGGGCTTTCTGTTTAACTCTGGTTGAATTTGTAGTGAGTCTAGTTTGTTATTTTGGTAACATTTTGTCATCTTTAAATCAAACCTTGTAGTATGACTATTCTCTAAAACATTACTGAACAGGACTGTTTGTTTTCACTCAAAACAGGATAATTCTGACTTCTTTTATCTTTGGATCAAACTATGCTGTGCGGGCCATTCGTGGGGAAGCTACAAAACGGCACTTTACTGTGGGACTTTTTGTTTTATTAAGCAGTATGGTTTTAATTTGCCTTTTTCATCCATGGATGAATTTGGAAAAAAAAATAAACAGTACTGTACTGTGATGGTGCTGTTTGTTACACTGTAGACGTGGTTGTGGCCTAAATTTTTTATCGATGGATGAAGGCATACGGCAGTGTTGAACAGTTCTGTGCCGTGGTTCAGTTCTGAGCTGTGGTACCAATGACTGCTTGTTTTACTCTGCAATGTGATTCTAACTTTTTCATTTGTGGATCAGTGTTGTACGTACCGTGGTATTGTTTATTTACTACTGAAACTACTCAATCCGAGCCTCTGTGAACCTTGCAGTAATAAAGGATATCGATAAACAATAACACAGCGAGTTTCGATGGTTAAGATTTCTTTGATTTCCCGTTTCTACTGTTATCATTGAAATCAACGGTTTCAAAGTATGTGTTTTATATCTCGGTTGTAGAGAGCCCTGAATTCGTATGCAGAATATGGGTGGTGATAACAAAAACAATTATTTAGATTTTACGCTGAGGATAGCACCAGTAAAAAAAGATTTGTTTTCGATTTGTTTTGTTTTCGATTTTACAATTTTTCTTAGTTCTTGATCAGTCGGCGGATTGTCGCGATATGTTTAATGAAAAACTAATAACAAAAATATAAATCTTGAACACAAGAGCACTTCTAGTCGATTCTTCGAAACGGTGACCGCTAAGCCAGTGTACAAACTTGAGGTATCTGCGGTTTGATTCAAATAACCTTTGGCTAACTCAGTTCGTAAAAAAAAACAAAAACAAACATGCAATTTTTCCGCTTCGAAACTTAATCAAGAGCGTTAGGCACGCTACCTTCAATTAGCCAGCACAAAATAAAATCAGTTTCAGCTTACACCTTGTGCACATTGTAGAAGATACCTCTACAGGATTCTCCGCAAATACTTGCTAGTCAGTTACAAACACAACTCCAAACGCCAAAATAACAATAAAAGATGGTTATACGTCGATTCCGCACAGTACAATTTTAAAATGTTTGTGTTACCATAAATCATAAAATATAGTTAAAAATATATAGTTAAGCTTACCTGCCTAAATTGAATTCGTAAATTGCTCTGTTCTGTACAGTGTTTTGAACGTCTATGTTTTTTCAGTATTTCATAGACGCAAGCAGATAACTAGAGATTAAATGGAAATGAAAAGTGTTTTTCACGGAATGTCTATTCAGCTTAGTCTAACACCCACAGAGTACAGGCAATTTTTGCTTTGGGGGTTTTAATGCAAATAGGCAAGGATGTCAAAATAACAGAATTTTGGCACTCAATAGCTATCCACAATGTTGCATAGTATGAAAGCCAACTTAAACCTGCAAAGGAGCTTAGTAATCAATGCAATCAAAAATTTGAATAAAACTAGTCAAAGCAAGGCATATTGTTCATACAATTATACATCTTACCACAGAAGTTGTCAAATTCGGTTCCTTTTCGAGTTGAGTTTACAAGATACCAAAATGTATAAATCATATCACGCCTCAGGGAGTTGTTTTAATGTTTTGTTTATCGAAAAAGTTCCGCAAAGGATCGGATGAGTTTTACCCATGATATGTGAAAGTGAGTTGAGTTTAAATTGTGTGTAAGGTACGTTTATTTTAGAAGATTTATTAAGCGTTAGTTTCTTAGTTGTGGTAAGCTTCTGTGGAGCAGTATTCAATTCACTTCCGTATAAAAACTAAAACTAAAGTAAACATGATGCTTTGGCCACTGACAACAGATGTTCGCAGTCCGTTGAACCAATCACAACTCAAGGCAAACATGTCGTCAGCATCAAGCGCGTGTCATGAGAGACTAAAGACTTAACTCTGATTGGTTGAAAATGTGACAGCAAGGTTTTTTTGCCAGTCCTTTATCATAGCGTAGCAAAACAAAAGCAACGAAAAAAAAATTTTCAGATAATAAGCTGAAAAATAGTATTTAATACTAAATGAAGCGAGGCGAAATAGGCAGAATCAGGTGGGCTCCTGGCAGAAATAGTTATTTTGCCGGCGCGGACGAGAGGAATGGTTCTGTGCGAGAGGAATTATGGGTACGAGTTTGAGATTTGTATAGCAGGCCGTTGCGATGTGAAAATCAGTCTAGATCAGCATTCATTCAGCACCTAACGTTTTAAATGTGAATTAAGCAGGTATTCTCGGGATCGCATAATTTGTTATCGTAACAGCCCCCAGAGTTAGCGGCACCGCGGCGGATGCGGGTTTATGTTCCCTTTTTTCCACATTGTGGTTTTGGGTTTTCGTGTCCGGAAGTGTTGCACTAATGAGGCCCCATTAGGAAGGGGGAGGCCTCAATATCCCGTATGCCATTAATATTTTTCTTAAATATCCCGGAAATTGAAGAAAGCCAGGTGGGGGAGGAGGAGGGTTTTTCTGGGTAAAAATATGTCTGGGTGGGGGGGGGGGGGGTGTTGGGAGTGGTAACATTGTTAATGTTTCATGGGGAAATACATTAATTCGCATTTTCAAGTACTTTTTTAGTACTTTTTTTACAATTGACCTGTTTTATTCTGCAAAAAAGAAAACTTTGACGTTCGATATCCCACTATCTCTTTTCTAAATATCCCGTATCACTATAATTTTTTTCGCAAATATCCCGTATCCCTTAAACCCCTAATGGGGCCTCACTAATTGAGTGTGAATTAGATTGTACAGAGAGAGAAGTCTGTATCTTTACCAGCATTATATCGCATATTTAGGATGACCGTTATTCTTACAATAAACTAGCACGTGATGTCTTTCCTGACCTATAGACCCCCTGTATGTACATTGTTGTCTGTATTCAACGGGTAGCTTAGTAATTGCTTGGTGATATGATGCAGGATGTTCTGTAGACTCTGTATGCATTCAGTGGAGCTTGTTATAACACGATTGGTTTTGAAAGAACAGAAAGAAGATACTAGTCAGCCACAAACTGAGAGTTTTATTTAAACAAGGAATTTCTACAATTCAAGAAATTGTTTTCCTTGTAAACCGTATAAAATAGTGAATTTTCAAATAAAAAGTAATCTAATACATAGAAATACAACCATTAGAATTCTGCAGTGAAACCGTGTAGGGACACAGTCAGACTACAAACGTGACATAATCAATCCGGGCATTATTCTGCCGCAAACCCGGTAAAGAATTCCACAATTTAACGCCCTATGCGATAAAATCTCTCTCAACTACTTTGATGTTGGTTTGGGTGGTGCAGCTAGTCGTGCAAGTCTCACAAGTTGTACCAATTAATGGACTCCTGGTTGTACTTCGCAAAGTCGCTGAATCAAGAAAAGGTTCCGTGTGTTGTAGTAGTCACTGTACATCGCAATTTTTAAATGAATAGACAATCAACTCACACACACACACACACACACAAAAAAAAAATCTGTTTTTTTTTAACCTTATCTAGTTATTTATAAAGAAGTGCAACATTACAGCCCCTGCCATCGAGGTGTGTTGTTTTCTTAAAGCGATGGACAACATTAGGGACGGACCATTAGAAAAGTGATGGGTGGGGAATTTTCAGCTTGCACGAATTTTTTATTTCGCTCACTGCTTGTGCAGGAATTTTTTTTTCAGGTGAACCCCTCTGCATGAATTTTTTCTTGTTTCCCCCCCCCCATCACTTTTCTAATGGCCCATCCCTTAGCTGATCTAGTGTCCCTGTCCATTCCCTGCTCATGAGTCTGAGCCGCTCAGGTTTTGTTTCAGGGTAAAGAAGGCGGGGAGAGAAACACACACACAGACAGCGGAGGAAGAGCGATGATTATGAAATACATATTAATTTAAGACCTTTGTATACCACTTGTAGGACTTTTGGCATAGCCTTCCATAGTTAGCGTACATGACGTATTTGTAGGAACTAACTAGCATTCTACCACAAATCGTGTAGTCTGAGTGGCTAACGTACTAGCTATGTAACACGTCACAGATCACTGATCGCAGTTACGTTCGCCATTTAAGCAGCTGCGAAGATAAGGCCTGAGAAACTTCAGGCTTAACGGGATTACTGAGAACTCATTACCTATCCTCTGTTATAACATAGCTTTGGGAAAGCGCACGCTATGATTGGCTGATATAATCAATTTGCCAATGGGTTGCACGCTGAAGTCAGATTGTGATTTGTTCAATAGACATCGAGCAGCAAAAACGCCCGCGCTTGGAACAAAACATGTCAATAAATATTGGTATAAAATTGAGGCTGTGTTTTCACTAGGCCGATTAACTAGCTGAACATTTTTCCTAGGTGTTTGTTTACAGACCCACATTAGCTAGTTAAACATGACATCTGTTTTTACTGGGAAATTTTAAGCCACTACTAACTCGCAAGATTCAAATTACAAATCTGCACAACTTTAAAAAATGGCGGGAGAGGAAGCGCTTCTAATGAGTTCACTAGTACTGATTCTCGCTATATTTTTGCGAAAGAGAAGGAGTTTCGTTGAGAGGATGCGATTAATGTGTCGGTAGATGCGGAGGGACTGAGCTTGTAGAGGGTGACGCATGTGGCATAGGAACTTAGAAGAACTGCTGCTTGCCCGTAATGCGGGAATTGATTCTGCATGCCGACGCTGTGAAACAAGTAAGGCCCTGGACGAGGCATCTGAGCATCTAAATTGAAAAATGGCGAAAGAATTGGGAAGAGTTTTGCAATTCGTCAGCCATGTTTACAAGCATACGGGGTTTTGTTTCGGAAGAACCACGAGGCGAGCGTCTGGAAAATAATTTTGCCAGATTGTTCTGGCAGTTATCTGTCACTACACGCGATGCGATTGGCTGCGGTATTTGTCGGGACAAGTTAAACCATCTTGCGAGGTAGTATAACTCTGCGTGAGTTTCCTGTCGAAAAAACGAGAAAACCCGTTGTTTTTCCTTGTGAAAACAGTTGGCATTGTTAACTCGCTAAACACTAGACAAAGTGTTTTCACTGTATTTCCGGATTTTTCTGACTTTAACTAGCTAAAATTGTCCTAGTGAAAACACAACCTGAGAGTTGTCTGCTAGATGGTTCCCACGAAGACAACTCCACTACTGGTCCTCGTTTTGTGTCAGTTAGTATATATAATAGGACTCTATGTTGTCCAATTAAGAAAATATTGGATGAGAAAATTCAGAGGAACACCAAAATTGGACAAGGCCGCAAGCCGAGTCCAATTTGGTGTTCCAAGGAATTTTCGAATCCAACATTTTCTTAATTGGACAAGCACGGAGTTCTGTTATTTGTTAATTATATAGCTACCTCTAAATCTAATATTGGCAACTGTCCATTGTTCTTAAATTGGATAGGCGTCCAATTTAAGAAAAATTGGACAGTTGCCAATATTGGTTTTAGAGGTAGTTGTATAATTAATTATAATTATTGTTTATCATGATCGACTGGAGAATACCAGCAGTACACCGTAGAAATGTAGCGATCGATACCGAAGTGACTAAATCGCTAGAAAAATGAAAAAGTTTATATCATAACCGAATTGTTTAAGTTCCTACATGCTCTCTGAATTTTACTGAGTGTTTGACCCAAAGGAGACCTGAGTAATCCTACCCTGGTTCAACCTGTGTACATCCGCTCCTCTCCCCTCAGGGGGAGGGGGTGGCTGTACACAGGCTAACCCTGTTGGGCTCGTATGTTGAATTTTTCTTGAAGGTTAATTCAATTAGATGCTCGATTCGGCTCTGGGTTTAACGACAACTAACGTTGCGTAAAAAGTCTGGTGCCCTTGATCACATTCAATTCCCGCGCCCGTTTCAAGGGGATTCCTGATCACTTCAATTGGAGTCCCTTGATCTGTTACTGTCGCTAAGGCAGATCTTGGTCTGGGGCGTGCCTGTCTAGTTTCAGTTGCTGGTATTGTCATTTGCACCGGATATATCTCATTCTTGCTTTTTCTCCACTCGCATAAGAAAAAATTTCTCACGGCCGCACGGAACCTAGAATAGCAGATGACAATTAATGATACCACCACTGCTGCTTCTAAACTACTCTAACATTAATTATCGTTAAAATAATAATATTATTAGTAATAATAATGTTAATATACATAATATAGTACATATAATAGTAACAGTTAATAATAGTAATCGCTATAGTATTAGTAATTGCAATAGTAACAATAATGTTAAACTAATTAGCTAATTATTTGGATTATTTGACAATCATTGATACTACTACCACTACCACTACCACTACCACTGCTACCACCACTACTAGTACTATTACTACTAGTCAGGAGGGGTAATTCGCTCCTGTACTAGTACTAGTACTAGTACTACTACTACTACTACTACTACTACTACTACTACTACTACTACTACTACTACTACTGCTGCTGCTGCTGCTGCTACTGCTACTGCTACTGCTACTGCTACTGCTACTGCTACTGCTACTACTACTACTACTACTACTACTACTACTGCTACTACTACTACTAACCAAAAACAGATACCTTGCATGTTCAGTTCCTATCCACACAGAAAAAAAAAGAAAAAGGAAAAGAAAAATCATCTGTTTCACTAGAAGATTATGACTGTATTTTGTTGTCACTTCCTACCTCGCGTTGAAAACTGCGTAGATAAAAGGATTCCAAAGCACGCTCGATTTGGAAATAAGATGTGGAATATTCCGTTGTTCAGCGCTTATCGGATATCCACTGATGGACAGTGTTCCGATTACTGCGTAAGGCGACCAACAGATCAAGTAGATAATACTCGCGGTAATTAACATTTTACAAGTGATCTTGTAACTTTTGCGTCTTTGTAGCTGTCGCGAGCTCAAGTGAATTCCTGGTTTTATCCTGGTGATAAAACGGTAAATCCTGATCGCTGAAACTATAGAAACAGTTACTGGTAAACCAAAGCCCAGCAATGCTAGAAGCACAAAGTACGTGATGTGTGGAACGGTCTGTAACTTCCACAGTGGAACACAACCGAATATACTAAGTTCGTACGAAGCTTGATTCCAGAAAGGAACTGCTGGGATTGAGAATGCTACAGAGAACACCCATATGGCAAGAATAGCCTTGATGTCCGAGTTTCGACGAGTGTTTGAGATCTTGATGCTTATCCAACTTTGGTGCAGTGTTCTTGTGCAGCCGGCAAATGTTCCGAAAGTCACCAAAACTGCTACAGTTGAGGCAAACCCGAGTACACTACAAGTGACTCTGTCGGTTAGCCATCCACGATAAATGTTTGACGCAATACTTGCTGGGAGTGACGAGAGAACTAATATGATGTTTGCGAGAGAAATGTTGACGAGAAATGGCGTCAGAATTTTGTTCCGGTTGTCAGCTTGCACCAAAACTGCTACAGTTGAGGCAAACCCGAGTACACTACAAGTGACTCTGTCGGTTAGCCATCCACGATAAATGTTTGACGCAATACTTGCTGGGAGTGACGAGAGAACTAATATGATGCTTGCGAGAGAAATGTTGACGAGAAATGGCGTCAGAATTTTGTTCCGGTTGTCAGCTTGCAGCAGGATTTTAAGAGTTGATGCTTGTTCCACAACACAAAAAACCAGGAGGAACGAAAAGAGAGCAGTATTAAAAACGTACCATTCGTCTTTTTCAAAACGGTAATTCGCACTCATATTCAGCGGCTCCTCCACTGACAGAAGGGTAGGTACGTGGTGTAAGCATCATATAGTGGTTCCCCGTTAGTGAATATATGGCATACATTGCTCTCCATAGCCATACACGATGCTTACACCACGTACCTACCGACAGAAGAACGAATAATCACAGTATGAAACTAACCCAAACTTTGTTTTCTGTCCCATTGTCGGTAAATTTTTTCCTTTCTTCCATTTTAACCAATCTCGTCCCAGTTAGGCAACAAAGCAACCAATCGACTCGAAGAAGCGGCAAACTGAAAAGATAGCGGGCTCTTTGACGTACGTATTCGTTTAGTCTGGTTTTACGTATGGACACGATTACAATGAAGGCTGACGCAGCGCCATTGATAGAAAGTGTTAACAATCCGCCTCGCGAAGCTCTTATTTATTTCCTGGCCAAAATGTTAATTAAGAAAAGAAGGTAAAAGTGACTAATGAAGGGCTAATGCTCGAACAACATCCCTCTGGTAACTTACGATGGTACGATTCACACTAAACAACTTGTTTGGTACCTCGTTTTTTCTGTTTCAATTTCCCACCGACAAAGCACCAGTTTTTTTTACAAAGAAACTCCTTTAGTAAAATGCCATTTGCATTGGCCAGTGCGTTTGAGAATGCTATGTTTTTGGATGACGAAACAGGATCAATTTGACCTTGGCGCAAAATTGGGTAAATTTCTTTGACGTTACCGCGTCATCCAAGCAAAAAAACATCAACATAAAACAAAGCCACGTAAAATATTTCCTTTTCTTCCTTATTCAAATAGTACTGTGAAGAACAAAGACTTCACGAGTGAAAAAACATCGTCGGTCCAATCATCAAAGGCGAACGACGTATTTTCGCTAGTGACCAAAGGACGTGTGATTGAGTTAGAGGAATGTCAGTACCAAAATGAATTATTTTATTGTATGTAGGTAAATAGATGTATCGATATCTTTTAAAATCCTGATCCTTTTCTTTTTAATCTGAAACGTCATCTCGGGCCAACCTCTGTTTCTCCCTTTCAAGATGTATGCTATTTATTGTATCTTGAATAAAACAACATGTTATGTTATGTTATAAAAAAAATTTGCAAACTCTACACGCTTAAATCTAATGCAACGCAAATTAAATAGGCCCTGTATTCTGGCAAATGTTTTTCCTATTCGCGCTGCAATTTATTGATTTTCATTATAAAAACTAGTGATGCGTGGGTATTGAATTCAAGCGAAAAAAGAAATAAATGATGGCGCTTTTTAGTGTGTTAATATGGAGCAAAAACGTCGACGACGCTGAGGATAGCACCGGTAAAATAGATTTGTTTTCCTCCTTTGCTAAAGGCGGCAGACTTGTTTCATTTCCTTTCCATATTTCTTTGAAGATGTAGAATTTTCCAATTCTTACCATCAGACTCTAATTTTTATTCTGAATTTCTCTGGGCAATTTTCCCGTTGTACATTATCGCGTCTTTGGAAAAATGGTTTGTCAGTTTGCAAAGGACGACGAATATACCTACTAGACTGTATTTTGCACGTGTAGTTTCATTGTTTTGTTCATCTGCACGTTTGTTTGGTGCCTTGCTGTTGGACGTCGTTATCGTGTTTTGCTCCCTAATTTAAAGGATATTTGACGTTACCCGTTCTCAGAAGCGAAGACATTTAAATAGATGAAAAGTTTGGGTTATGAAAAACCATATTGATACGATAAAATTCCGGTTAAATTATCACAGTCTAATGCCGCGTTGACACCAACTAAACTTATTTATTAGGTTTTGAAATTTTCGCAATAACCTCCCAAACAATTTAAATCTAATCTTTACACATTGTCAGAATGAAAAGAGTGTAACAGTGATTCATTAGAAATACCTTTGAAATCAGTAGAAAATTTACACGGAGCTGTTTTGCGCAAAGCCATGTTTAACTAAATAGCTTTTAAACATGTTCAAGCTCCGGTGTGAACGCAGCATAAACCAACCATGCTAAGATAGTTGAGTGTTGTAAACCCGAGTGTAAACGGAACTGCTTAGTGTTAACTGGGATCCACGCAAGCTCAAATTGCGTGGCCAAATATTCTATTACACTTTTATCACACTCAAAATTTTGAAAGTTCAAATTTTAACTTCCCAATTTCCAGAGACGAAACGTGCCTTTATAAACTGCAAAGTTAGTTCAGTAGATAGATAGATAGGTAGATAATCTTTATTAATCCACGGACAATTCATTAGCTAAAAAATCTACATTACACTTCAAATATGCAATCATTGTGAACTAGTTGCAATACAAAATAAAAAGTATAAAATATAATTTTACAATGCAAAATAATAAAAACTGTTTTCCACGAATGTCGTGCCTCATATCTAGTGTACTTGCTTGAGAAGGCGTTTGAATTTCCTAAGGGACTCTGTTTGCCTCACCGATTAGAGAGGAGAGACTATTCCACAGTCAAATAGCACCACTGGAACTAAAACTATTTTTATAATGATTTGTGCGTGGTATTGAACGCAAAGTTTTCTCTCAGAATCCATAAGGTTAAGCCAGTTACACACGAGCAATTTTCCATTGACAAGTGTCATTGACAATGTTCATATGCTCATGTGTATGAACGACAAGTTTTCTTTGACTAGGTTTGCCTTGACAAGTCTTATTTCAGGGGCACCCAACGTCAATTTTCGGAAAATATCTGTTCGGAAGACGATTGAGATCTAGAATTTTTGGAACATTTGTTAAAAAAATTTCTTGCTTGTTTGCCTCTCCTAGGATTTTCGAACATCTAAAAAATGGTATTATTGCCCATTTTCAGTGACGGATTTTTAACGTAAAAAGGTCACCTAGAATTTTCGGGAGGCTTTTTTCTGGCTGAAAGTTTCGAAAAGATAAGTTTTGATCGCTATAATTTTCGGATCACAAGACTTTCAGCTAGCAAATCCGAACAGATTAAAAAATTTTAGGGGATAAAAATATGCTTATATCTACCTTTTAAATACTAAAACACTTTAACAATGCTATGTTTAAGTGGTTTTGAACTATATTCTCGTTGGGTTCCCCTGTTATTTGCTCCGCCATTACAGTCATCACAAAAACAAGACCGCTATGCTCCCGCAATTTCTCAATTTTCTTGACAAGTTTTCCTTATCGATCCGTACAGACGAGCAAATCTGCAATGTGTCAATTTCTTCAGTGCACTTGTTCAAAAGCGTACCATGCTAGCTTTTGAAGAAATGCACTTGTCCAGAAAAAGTATGACAAGTTTTTCTTTACACACCAGAAAATAAAATTTGTCAACTCAGAACTTGTCAAGGAAAACTTGCTCGTGTGTAACCGGCTTTATAGGCCATTTCTCGGGTATTAAACTTAGAACGCCTTTTTGAGCTTGTCTCGTCCTTCCGGTAGTAAATACAAAACAAAACAAAGCAATCGGCTACTTGTATTTACTATTGATTCAGAAGCAAATATAACGTCTAAGCCATTTGAATTTTTTTTTTCACTAAGTAGTACACGACCTAGGACCACTTAGAAGTAAGTGCATATGTAGTTGTAGTGTGTGGTGTGTGTGTGTTTGTGTGTCTTGTGACCAAGTAATACTGAGTACTGTGTGTCTTAAGTATGAAGGTAGATGTCTACATTTCAAATGTTACTAAACCAGATTAGTGTCTAACTAGAACATTACATGGTTCACTTAGGCGCTAGGCCTTTCCATCTTTGATACATATTTAGTCAGTTCTATAAATGTCAATTTAAACTTCCAGTGAACTAAATGTACGTATACATTAGAATATCATGTTTTAAGGAAGTGTGAAATAAGGTATTGCCTTGTCTTGACTTCCGAGAGTGGTATTTCTAATACTGAAATCACTTTTGTAAAAGTTCCATTTAACCGGCTACATCTGGATATCTCTTTGGTTTTGTTGATTGAAACTGACAGAGTACTAGCTTCCTTAGCAGCTAACCTCCTCACTTTTTTTCTCTAGTTGTCGTCTTGTGTAAATTCACGACCAAAGATTTCTGATTTATAAGGCTTTAACAAAAAGAGTTACATATTCGCTTTCGTAGGTCTGAGGTTGAGCCAAAAATTTCAAACCCTTTAAATGCACCATCAAGAGTAATTAACGGACAACGTACCAATCAGCAAGCTAAGTTTGGCTGACGTCAATTTTCTCTGCTTGCCAGTTGTTTGTGGATATTTAGATATAATACACTAAAGTTTTTCATCACACTATAACTTTGAGCAGCTTCAACGGACCCTGAAGCCGTAAAGAATAAAGGGCATAACAAGTCTAAAAACGTCTTCAGCTGCAGGTTAGTAAGCACTTCCATAATTTTAACTTAGTCTAGGAGGACGAAAATTCAGTGCAAAGCGATTGCTTTCACTCTCGAGATCGACTTGTAAACTTGAAGTCCTGCGAGGGTTTATGACAGTACATGCTTTTCTTAGCCACTTATTCATCCAGTCTACACGATTTGATTTGAGTATTCACTTCAAGTAATTTGTAATTGATATTTTACAAGAAAAAAACTCAAAAGTGAAGAGAAAAACATTCAATCGGATTTGATCTCCTTGTTTCAGTTACATAACTTTGATAAACAGATTTGATCTCATCTTCGTTTTCACAGTCTCCAAAGTAAAACTCCTGTAACTCGGAAAATTCCCTTACAGTCCTTTATTTTACCTTAAACGCAATTTCCCCGCCTCATGACTCCGTAATCAAAAGCTTGCTTTTAGACTATAATATGTTGTGAGCAAAATTGTTTTGTGATATTTTTTCTATACGCTAACTTGCTGCTTGGCTGAAATCACTCGTACAATGAAGTTTGATTAACTAATCGAATTTCAATCAAAATCCAAAACTAAGAAATTATTTGATGTTCTCTGAATAGGAGGAATTCAAAATGCCATCTGTCTGATGTTAGGTGCAGTCTCAGTGAAGTTCTGTTGTGGTTGATCGTTAAAAGTAACGTAGTTTTATTCGCAATTCGTACTCAAATTAAGCTTAATATAAAGTAATTAGAACACTGAGAAATGACTCGGATACAGCGCGCCAGCATGTATTAGACTCTGTTTAAAGCCACAGAATTGTTTTCTACAGTTTAAAGGGCCTCAGTTTCAACTTTTGTCCGAAGCATTTTAGTTTGCACTTTCATTCATGATTTAGCTCAAATGTGTTCCCACTCTTTAATCTTTGAGCGAACTTTCCACGCATTAAATTGTACGCGTATAAATATTGGTGCCACGAATCAAAGAACTTCCAGTACACAGAGTTTATGCATATTTGAAGCTTTAGTTTATTCATTGTTTGTTTCGATGTGTTTTGCGGGTTCACTTTTTCCTCATCGTCGTCACTCAAAATGCTTAAGGCTCGTAAAACCGTCTACAGTGTTGGAAAGGACCGTTCGCCATCTGCGCTTCTTAATGCAAGTTTGAAGGAAGTGGTGGATCTAGTTCATATCATTATTTTTGCAGATTATAATAGGTCGATGAACACAATCTCTTGTTCAATGGGAGCCAGTTTTAACTGATTGGAATTTGAAACAAGTTATCTGCGTTCGATCTCAAAGAAAGTGCTATGTGTTTTTGTCATTGAGTCACACATTGTTTAACTTAATATTTACGATAACCAGTAAGGGGTTCCTATTTCTGATAAACTCACTACCCAAAATTTATAAATTAGAGCGCGAATGATTAAGGGAGCCGAAATTCCCTTCGCTTGCAGGATTTTTCATAGATTAGGTGAGCACAACTATTTCTTAAGCTACCCGACAGAAAATATCATATGTAAACGAACTTGTGTATCACCCTTTTTATGTTTGAAGAAAGTGAGAACTAGAAGTAAAGTTTTGCAGTCTCAATTAACATCATAAAAGTGAAGTGAGTGAAATTGTTAGCGAAGATGAAACTGGCCAAAGAGACAAGTGTTTTGTTCCATATAGCTGATAGCCTATTCATTTCCTTTCTTGTACTCATAGTTACATTAAAATTGCTGACGAGACCACAGAAGTTGAAAACTTGTTACAAAGAAACTCGCCTCTTTCGTTTTTCCCTTGTGTTGGAACATTTTACAGCGTCATTTGTAATAGGTAAAAGTGCTGACAACAGAATAGAGTATGGTTTTTCGCCTAATATATAGTAGCCATTAAAATTTTCTTAAATTTGATTTGTGTATTAATGATTAATCCTTACAATTCTGTCGAAGTTGATTGGTGTATTGATTGAAACCGTTACTTGTTGTTGCATTAATCTTTGTATTTTTCAGTCATTGTTCCGTAAAGTTGTAATGGTTTAGTGTAATCGGACGGCTGGTTGTAATAGGTCACTTGGATTAGCCAATCACACTAAGTGCACTCAACTAAATCCACCAATCACAAAGCTTATGACATTAAACATAGCAACAAAAACTACACTACAAAAATCAGGATTTCCCACACTGGGCAGATTTTTGTGATAATTGATAGAAAATGTACTTTCTCAAAAATAGATATCCTCGTGGCTACGTACAGACCCAATTGGACTCCACTCAGTCCAATTACCATTATAGATCGTTTGCGTTGTTGTTAAAAAGCAATGTTTATTGAACTATAAACTTTATTTCGAAATGGAGTTTTTCTTTCATATTTATTTCCCTTGAAAACTTCGACTAATAGTACTGGGCCGGTTTTTCAAACTGACGCTACTATTAGATCCTTTATTTATATAAAAATTTTTTTTTGTGATAAATTTATTTTCGCTTGGAAACTTTGAGCACTAGTATTATCCCCGTTTTGTGAACTTATCTCCAGAACTTTTACTGTGCGAACAAGCAACGATGATCTGTCTTCTTTTTATTTGTATTCACAGGGTTGTCAAACGATGGTCGATTCTCAACATATCGGTTTGGCGCCCAGCATTACACCCGATGTGCTAGAAGCTGCGAGCATTTTGTTGACGATGAAGAAAGGAATTCGATCCTTGATTCTAGAAGCCCGACAAGCACAAGGTCATCTTCCTTATATGGACTTTACTGCTCTACCCCCGGGTAGTCCTTCCCAGTTTCACTTTTTTCCAAGAGTCCCGTATGCACAGTCACTTTATGACATCTCCCCGATACCAGCGGCGTATCATTTTCCAATAACGCATGCGCACCCACAACCGTTGGCATATTATGGTATGATGGCGACCCCGCCCTGTTTTGTTGGTCCCCCTAGAGAGACACCTGTATCCTCTGTTGCTGCTACTGAGTCAGGAGGGGACAGCGACACACTTCAGCCAGGTATGCGTTAGCTGAGAATTAGATTTGGACATAATTGAAAATTTGGCCTTTGTTTGTGAATTGCGAATTTTTGCGATTCGGCCTGAAATCGGAACGAGATTCGAATTCGCGACCCCGCGAATACCGGTGCTATCTATTTTTAGTATAAATCTATCACAAATGCCGCGCTCTGATTGGCTACGCTACCCACTATCTATTCTGTGATAGATAGTGAGTAGCGTAATGGCGGCCGTTTCTTCACGTTTTCGAAGTGTCCGTGAAGAAGATTTAGACAATTTGCTGGTCGAGGCTGTTCCAGAAAAGACAAAGTTTTGAACGACTAGTAGATTTATACTAAAACAATTAGATTATTTGCTCTCGATTTCTATGCGTGATAGTTGACTCGGGCTGCGCCCTCGTCAACTATCACGCGATAGAAATCTCGAGCTCATAATCTAATTGTTTAATAGTGTCCACAATTAACTTTTAGCTAAATACCTTGACACTTTAATAAAGTTTATGTATGTATGTATGTGCGAAGCTCTACTATCTCTATCTGAGCTAAGCCAGCCGTCTACTGTGAGAGCAGACAAGAAGAAAGTGAGGAAAGAGAACATAGCCTCGTCTGATATAAGGGAACGGAATCTAGAGAAAATGAGGAAAGAGAAAATAACCCCGTCTGATATGATAAGGGGACAGAATATATTTTTAGCGCGTAATCATGTATATCTCGTTCCATGGCTGCTCGGTTTCCACATGGCACATTATAATTACAACCACGTGATGAGAAGGACATCAGCCATTGATCAGTAAAAATAGATTCCGGATCTAAAAATAGATTCTGTCCCCTTATCATATCAGACGGGGTAATGTTCTCTTTCCTCATTTTCTCTTGTCGGAGGTGAAGAGTACTTTGCTAATAACCTCCGAGTAAACCAATCAGAACGCGCGAAATGCACTATTCACTCGTGTGGTGTATACTAAGTGTTGTTGGCAAGGATTTAAGGGTGGTGTGAGATGACGTCATTAAGAAATTGATAATAAATGAAATAATAATGGAATTTAACGTCGTATGGTACAGGGGTGGGGGGGGGGGGGGTGGGATAGTCGCGTAATCTCCCGGGCAAAAGGTTCATGGGTAAAAACATGGCGTGCAGATTGAATTGGAATTTGAAGGTGTTGGTTTTCATGGGGAGGAAAAGAGCAGAAGAGCCCCCTGAGCAAAACGAAAACCAGCTACATACTCGCATTCACATTCATTCATTATCAGTTTTCATTTAATTTCCTGTAATCCCACTTACCGCCAAACCTCATGGAAGATTGTTTGCTGTTTTTGTGCTAACAGCTGCTAAGAAACCCCGTCTATCAAGGACATCGACCAGTTCACCAGAAATGGCCACCACAGAAAAGGCCGAATCAAGACGAAAGAGGAAAAATCTCACCAAAGAACAGCTGGCGATACTAGAGGGCGTGTACGCGGAGGAGAAATATCCGCACATCGAGGACAGACTAAAACTGGAAAAACCAACTCGATTGACCGAGGACAGGATACAAGTTTGGTTTCAAAATCGACGAGCGAAGGACAGAAAAAAACTGGAGTCTGAAAAGACTCACTGTTATTTTGAAAAAAGCCAAAAGACAACCAAGGAACAGGAAAGAAATGGCACGAGTAGAGAAAAAACCAGCGATGATTCTCAGAAAAGCCAGGGTCCCAAGATAAAAAGTAATATAATTACAGACAGCAGTGAAGATAGAATCACCAATGATTTGCATATAGATGTATCTCTTCAAGAATGATTGACCATTCTGAAAAAATCATACTTACGAAAAACCCGTGTTATAATTATACGTAGATAATACACCGGAGCACTCAATTACAACTCTGTGGCTAGGTGAGGTTAGTTTGATACTTATTTTGTCGTGTTTTAAAGACAATGATTTTATAATAAAAGTTTGATATAGGACGCATTGTGGCAATTTCGATAAAAAGACAAGAACACCTCTTTCCTACGCCCTTTAAGGGGGCCGTCTAGTCAGATTTTTTGTTAATTTTCGGTCATCCAACCATTTTTTATATTTTTACTTAAAACTATAGTTTAACCCATCTACTTTAAGTTTTCGAAGTCTTTTTCACATAAATTGACCTGTGAAAGCTGATAAAAGCGATTTTCGTGATGTAATCTGCCAATGGCGATCGGTTGCCATGGAAACGGTTAAGGAAAAGTTTAAATTTGTGCCAACTTTAAGGGCATTTTTCTCAAATTTGCCTTTTTCCGGAAGTAGGCATCTCCCCCTAACTATTTTTTGCTTAAGTATATGACCAATTGCTGTGAAATTTGGCACAGACTGCCTTTAGGATGTAAACTATGATCCTATGGAGCGAAATTGGATTAAGTTAAATACTTGAGGAGATATCTGTTCTACACCCATATTTGGAAGGATTTGGTTGCCATGGGAACACTTATGGCCTTACCCCGAAACCGCTCCATAGGATCATAGTTCAATCCATGTTAGTTATGGATAGAAAGTGGAATTCATTTTCAATGAATTCTGCACATAACAAGTATGTGGGGCAGACGGCAACCCTCAGCTGATAAGGTCAAATTCAGGAGTTAATCATTAACTATCTTTTAACTACTTCATCTCAAATTACACCTTCCTGTGTAGGTCATCCTGAAGGGATGCTCTGGTGAAAATTTCATTGTTTTCTATAAAATCGTTACAGAGCTCTGTTGTTTTAAAGATGCTTAGAACATTTCTCTGAAATTTGACTAGACTGCCCCCTTAACTTCGGTTCGAATCGCGAAATACCGATACTAGTGCCTTCGATTAGGCCTCAGGTCATCATCAGGAGAAATCTGGCTGGTCATTGTACGACCAAGACACCATACAGGCGGTTGGTAAATAACATATCTACTGGTCAAATCTAACTTTCTCCTCCTTATTATCAGGCTTCGGATTTTAAAACCTGTCAGTGCTAAGATCGAGTATATATTCTCCTGACCAAGTGCTACACAGTTCCTTATGTTATAGACCGGAGAATTTGGCGGTTCATCGAATTAGCATCCTTAATGTGATCGTGCTCTCAATTCTTATAATCTGTTTGTGCGGTAGTGTATTGGAATTATCAGGAGAATTTATACATGGGTCACCTGTGGAATTGAAAGGGTCAAGCAACTATCTGAAGTACTGTGAGCAACGTTTGTAAAACTGACGTGGACAGCCCTGTATCATGCAACAACAGAAACACAATAATACTCCGATCATGGATTTTATTTGATATTTTTTAAAAGCGTGAACAGGCAAACAATACCAGGGGCAACACAATTCCTTTTTTACTTCCTTGTACGGCAATACACCGTCGCCATCTTGCTCCATACCCATCTAGGGCACCCATCCCTCCCCTACGAGTACAATTAACAAGCTCACCGAATATCGATTTTCCAACTACGCTATAAAGCACGTCCAGCGAGCTGTCCATTCAATTAGCAAAAACTTCATTGAAATAATTTATTATTAGCATATCTTAATAACTTTTTTTTCTCTCTTGGAGGTGGTTGTTTTGTACTTTTGTAAAAAAAACCAGTGTATTCGATTTTTGGTCCAGCCATCCGCTATTATAAAGTTCCAGAAATAGTGAAATCTTTCCTCTCTACATGCACATCAATCATCCATCCTTGTAATTCAACGCTTCATTGATCCTTAACCCTACTTGATATAATTTGGTCCAGCCTTTAACTATTATGTAATATTCTGGGAACCCAAAACCAGGAGAGAGAAACTCCCATCGTTCTTTTTGAGCAAGCTGGCCTAGCTATCTTTTAGAATACTTTTTGCGCAAATTTCGTTTCCGTCAGCCAATCAGAGAGCGACCTCTCCCTTGTCCAAGAATTAGAACATGCAGTCGTTCATCAAAAGTCGTTCAAAATAATATCATTATTAAAAAGTGTTTAAAATATGAAGGTGTGAACCTTGAATCCAAACCAAACTAGGTCTGTAAACGCTCTCTCACGAACTTAGTCTAGTTTCTCGCTCCTGGTAGTGTTCCTCTGACTAATAACAACAATTTGATAGCTTTTCTAACAATATATAAGTTACTATTTGGTCCAGCCAGCCAAAAATTCATACAAACTTTAAACTGTCGGAAAACATTGCGCCATTACTAAATCTACTAAGTCAATAAATGGAAAAAATTCTTCTATGCTCCTACAATTAATAAACTAATTAATAAATTACATGGACCAGCCACAACTCGTATACTACAGCGTTAAATTACAATATCAACTACATTATGACAATTGTAGAAAAACTCATATCTGGTCTCCGAATTCCTGCAGATAATATTAGGCTCAATGATTCATGAGTTATTCCACGACTTCAAGTGAAATAACTTGGAGTGGCAGTTCAAAGTACGTTATCACACATAGCGAGAAACTGTGGATTTACCCAAGTCCCCCCACCCAACCATCCGTTTTCTTTGTTACCTTTCGTAACTGTCTGAAGCAAATTATGGCATTGAGAAAAGGGATTTGCGAATTCCAAATCTAAGAACTGAGAAAGTAACCTTTACCTTTGCTAAAATGTGTGAAAATAGTCATATAAGGTATAATTTAGCATAGACTTTCTCTGTTAAGTTCCACAAGTTATCTCGTGAATATTTCGTTAAGTTGATTGAGAAGCGACTGTCATTTCTAACCGTTAAACCATTGAACCAATCAGGTTGGCTAGAAAGTTTGCAGGGATTTGGTATTGCAGCAATTAACTTTTCTCAATTAAATTTATTGCATCCACAATGCAATGCAAATTATTCCCACACATCTTACTGTGAGGAAAACTATCTGTATCACGTGACCCTGAACTACCGCTTGCCCCCTGGATTGAAGGCCCAGATTCTTGGCGCCTTCTGGTGGGAATCACTGTCTGGTTTGAACTTCCTTCACTGCCTCTGTTAGCCTCCCAGAGGTAATATTTTCTCCTTACTGAAGAATCGTGCACTCGTTTCTTCATTTCTCGACCACCCGACATGTTAAGCAATTGGTACTCACTTGTATTCGCATGGTCACACGGTACTGATGGCCAGCGGTCATATGCTCTATCACTGTTGTCGTCATGTGGAGGAGTCAGTGGTCTTGGTTTAAACTGAGCAGGTGAATGGTAGCCATTTCGTTCATGAGCCTCTCTCTTGACAAATTTCTCTGCTAACAAGGCTTTCAGTTGTTTCCCTTGAACAAACCTTTGTTTTCTTTCGTCGGCTAGAGATTGCCTCAGCAGGCTGTTATTTTCTCTCACTTGAACAACTGTCCCCTGCAGTCGTAAAATATGTTGCACGGCTTGCTGTAAGATGGCCGCTTTGGTTTGCTTCTTCTCCGTCGGCGGTAACAGCTTTTTTAAGCTGGTGAATCCCAGATTGATATTTTGCATTCGTCTCCTTTCGATCATGTTAGCGTTTAACCTTTTCTCTTTTTCATTGCTGCGATCAGGTGAAAAGAGTGGCCTGTGAATTAAAATAAAAAGAAAATCTGATTGACTCAGGATGTTGTAGAGTTAAGTCGGCTGCCCAGCTGAGAAAGGCGGGTAACAGGCGGTCAACTTCAATAAATTCGATCCGAATTGGATTTTAGCAACGTAAAGCAATCGATACGACAACAAGAAACGAGAAGTTACCTCGAAACGTTTAACAACGCAACTGACACTAAAACTGAAAAACTGAACCGGAAGGCAGCTTTAAGAAGCATCTACACGGAGCTGAAAAATCCTGCATCGAACTTATGTTGCTTTAAAATACACAGTAAGTAGAACGCTTCAATCGCAGTTCAAGGCTTTAAGATCTTGTCCACCTTGTTCTGTCAAAAATACAACAACGAGCAAAATGGGTGCTGTATTTAACCTACTTACGAACTGACTGAATCATCAATTTGAGTGATATGGAATGGATCATATATTTGCCCTGCGAATTAAACGTATGTTTGAAAATTTTATCTCGGCAACATTTACACTGCCTCAGAGCACTTACAATCTTGTTTCAGTCTTGAAACAATTGCAATCCCGGCCCGTTCAATCCTGTTCGTTTTCAGCGGACTAGATTGGAATAGGTTAAGATTGAATAAACATTGCCGGGAAGAAATCTTCAACTTAACTGTTCTGTGTTGAGTTGGCTTTGTGTTGCATTCAACGTCTGAGTCAAACAACATTCATATCGTACGTACACATATTTCGTGGACCGATGCATCACGTCTCAAACAAAACACGTTTTGTGATCAAGACAAGAAGACTATGGCAATGTTGCCACAATTTCGTTTCAAAGAGGCAGAAAAATGAACGAAATGACTACCATTCACCAGCTCAGTTTAAACCAACATTTGCTAAATTTGGATTTATCCAATTTCAAACTAACGGTGATAGTTCAAGTTCTAAATTGTTAGAGCAATTTTTCGATAGCGAAATAAGAAACACTTTTTGGTTAGCTCGATCAGCAAGAGTTATGTTCGGCTGCAACAAGCTAAGCAACAGTCTCTCACCTTTTCCTTCTCTCGTGCAGTATATCTTCTGGAGAGTTCATCTTTACCTTTTCCAGTTGCAAAATTTGTTTGGTTTAGCAAAACGTTTCCTTGTAAACAGTCCAATGTGCTCGTTGACAAACTAGAAGGACGAAAAATGGAGGAGGAATCGTAGTGAATTTATCGTTTGAATTATCACAAAATAACAGCTCATGCACTTGTTTCCATCCGCAGTTACTTTTGAAATTCAAAGTTAGCGCGAAATTACTCATCCAGAAACTTTTTGTGAGCAGAAGAACGATGCAATGTGATAGGTGTTTTCAAGGTGCAAAGGAACAATAGCTTTTGATTGCATGGTGGAAAGGCCGAGTAATCGTGGTTACTTGCCGCAAAAAGAAGTTGATGGAAGGCCACCGAGATGCAAGGTTATGTTTTCCATTCACGCCAGAACAAAATGCGTTTTCAGTTTAGGCGTGCTTGACCTTGGCAATCAGCGAAGAAAGACGGAAGTAGACTATGTGTGAAATTTAGCGCAGCGGAGACACATATTTTCGTGTCAAGTGGTCCTAATAATGACCTGCACAACTTTTCTAGAGCTGCTACAAAATGAATGCATTTCTTCTTTTTTGGGACCTAGTCACTTCTGATTTTCTTTCTGTTTATGCGAGATGCTTATGTTCCTTGAGTAAGGCTCAGGAATTTTTAAGAAAAAGTCGAAAAAAGAAATTGCAGTATTTAACAACCCAATTATTTTGTTTAACTCAGAGAGGATACCCTCTCTTGGTTTGACTTAATTCCGCTGTCAAATAACATCATTTAGCATTTGGACTTAGACTAAAGCAATTTACCTGGTAGTGTCAAGAACTTAGAGGGTAAATTTCAAGAGGGCCATGGTCACTGGAGGATGCCAGCATTTATACCAAATAACGTTTATTGCATGATCGTTATTATTATCAACTAAACTATTTCTCAGCGAAAACACTTGACTCGTCACTCCCTCCCTTGCATGTGGTAGCTAATTCAAATATAAATGTAAATTAGATAAAGGTTAATCTGCTATCGGTCCTTTTCCGTCTGGGCTCCGCCCATTGGCCACCCTTTTTCTTGACACCATTCTGTAGGTCATTTTCCGCGTAAGCACGCAGTCGTTAACTAATGTAATGCCGGGTAGAATAGGTGGTGGGGGGGGGGGGGGGAGGGGGGCAGTGGCGAGGACGAATACTGGGGTAACTCGCGAGTCGATCTTTTCATTTTGAGTGGAACTAGGGGGTTATCTTCACGGTGTTTGATCTGCAGGCCAGGCCCTTTTTCTAGCATTAGTGTGCGCTCGACTTTTTTTCCGAATTTTTTTCGAGTTGGTACCTTTACTTTATGCTCATGAACGATAATTTTTTGCTTCAAACCTGAGTGTAGGAAATGTTTTTTTTAAAATGAAAATTAACAATAGTTGGCCCCTTCGAACTGACAGAACCATTAATTGGTTTTCCGTCTCGGTTGGACAAAAGGTGCTAGTGATAGGGAGAGGGAGAATGGGAATATGGTGAGACCCCATTCGCTTCAACATCACTAGAAGTCCAGAGCGCAGCCAAATGGGACAAAGGAGTTTCAACCGGTTGCTAAATAAAAACAAATATGATAACGCATTAAGAAAAAAAAAAGCAACACTGTAACTGAGAAAATTTCTTCCTTTTTCCTTTTCCTTTTTTTTATTTCATGTCCCATATAATGACGAGTCACCCCTGTGGATCTAATGTTAATGGTAATTTTTTTGGAAAAAAGAAGTTAGCAATGTCGAAATTACCAAAGTCCAATTTTATTTAGACATTTAAGTACAATGAAGAGGAGCAAAAAGAACAAATATGAAGAAAAAGAGAAGAAGAAAAAAAAGAATAAAAAAGAAAAGAAAAAAAAAAGGAATAAAGAAAGTCTTTAGGACAGTGTATATTGCTTTCTTTGCTTGTTTCTTAAATTAAAATATTCAAAAATATTAACAAAAAAAAATTGTGCGGATGGAGGGGTGAAATTACACGGTCCCCAAGCCAGATGGAGAGCCAACCCGCGCTTCGAACCCGGTACCTATCGCATCCTAGTCGACTGCTCTATCCACTAGACCACGCCGGCTGCACCTGATATCATATGGAAAAATTAGGGTAGTCTATTGTTCTAAGTTTGATTTCAAACTGCGCATGCGCTCCCTATGACGTCACACCAAGTTGCGCCAACTTTTCCACAAGGGATTTCACTGCGCTTAATGCATTTTGCTGCACGAGATTTCGCGCTTTCGATGGAAGACGGTTTACCACAGTCGACTATTTCGGGCTTAACAAAGTACACTGGATCTAGCTTAAAAGACAACACTGTTTTGGTTGATCTTGTCGACATTACAAAATAGGAGAACACACTGAGCCGCTCAATTAACATTTACGGTACCGAATATTCAATTTCAAGAACCACCAACGCTTTTCGGCAAGATTTCCGCACAGGTCCATACTTTATTATGCATTCTGTAACTATACTATTTCGTTCCTCGAACACAAGAAATATTTGCACGTCCATTAACCAGACAAGACAGCTTCAGCATGCATAATGAAGTAGGAAATCATACCCGCTTTTCTACGTGAGTTTAATATCAAGCATTGATCAGACAAGTAGCCATTAAACTGTAGATATAATTCACGCTTATCGCTGAATCGAACCGCGGCCCTGTTAAATATTAAACCAACGGGCTCACATTGGCAGTGCATTTCGATTGAATTATTTGTATACGGCTCTTTTTGTTGGTTCTATTAAAATTGGCCTGTTACTTTCTATTTCGTCCTTTGATATGCTTGCTTTCATTGGCTGAACTGGCGTAAACGTATGTTTAAGAGATTGTTTGGAAAATCCTGGTCAATTTGGTTAAGGGTCATGTTTGAATTTTGAATTTCAATGAATTGCTGTTTGCAATTATGTTTTCAATTAGTCTTTTCGTAACACCCATTGTTTTAAGGACTTTATGTACTGGTCTCAGAGGTATTCCGCGCTACACATACAAATGAAAACGTGCTCGTCACAAACAGGTCAATAGTCGTCTTATTTTGGGCCTGGTTTATTTGGTTTTTAGGCCCTTGTGAGTAACTCCCTGCCTACGTTTTATTGAAACAAACCTCTTAAATTGCTTGGGGTTAACGTTCTTACTGCCATTGGAACTATTTCGAGAAAAAAGTGCCTTTATGCCCATCAAATATGTCAAAGTGAGAAAACACTGTAACTGATATAGTGTTTTCTTTTTTTAATTTTGTCTCCAATAATGGGGTTGCCCTTGTCAACCTTGTGTTTGTCGGGCAATTTTGTAAAACATTTCTGAAAAGAAATAGTTCTGGCTGCCTGGCTCCGCTAGCCCTTATGATTATTCCAGGCAGCCAGTACTCTAAATTTTTACCTTTAACATTTTCATTGTCGAATTAATTTTTCTTTAGCAAGAATGAGTACAAATAAAGATTGTTGTTGTTGTTCTAAGAAAAAAATGCAAGCCAAATGTAAACAAAATCTAATCTCATTTGCTTATTTAAGGATTCAAAAGATTTGAAAAGAAGTGAATTGTTGTTTGTTTTTGTTACGTGCTCAATCATTCAATCAGTCACTGAAAGCATTAGTACTATCTCCAAAAATAATGATTAGATGAAAATTGTCTCACCTTGATTTGAGGTCTCTGGCACTGTTTTTAGGCAGTTACAAGTAACTGCACACAGCTCTTAGTTAACGTACAATTAAATTCTGCACACCAGAAACAGTTGTGTGTCTCTCGTCCACATCTATGGCCTTCATGTACCGTCAGCTGCTCAGATCTTTGAAAGCTGCAATGGCAACGGCATCCCGCTAGAACGCTTCAGATCAATTTAATACAATGTGAAGGATTAAGAAGCGCCTTATGGCTTATCAGTGTTGAAACAAAGGGAAAATAAACTTAGTTCCAGAGTCATCTTTTAAGCTTGCTTGCTTATATTCACGGTTGCTAAATGACAGCAAAGATGATTACGCATTAAATATTTTTTTCTCAAAACAGGTGAAAATTAAATAGAATTTTTTTCATTAAATTAGGTAGACCCATCTTTTTACGGTAACTGAATTTGTTGTAAGAATCTCAGCAGAGTGATGTACAGCTACTATTTTTTCGTTGTTTAATGGTAATTTTTTGGATACAAAAAGGCAAGAAATAAAAACTGCCAAAGGCCAATTTTATTTCGACATCAAAAAACAAGAAAAGAAGTAAAAAGAAAAGAAAAAGAAAAAAGAAACACTTTAACCGGGACAATTTCTTTTTTTTTCCTTTTTCTTTTTTGTATTTCATGCCCCATGTAATGACGAGTCGCCCCTGTGGATCTAATGTTAATGGTAATTTTTTTAAAAAGAAAAAAACGTTAGGAATGCGGAAATTACCAAACTCCAATTTTATTTAGACATTTAAGTGCAATAAAGAGGAGCAAAAAGAAAAAAAAAGGAAAGAAAAAAGAGAAGAAAGAAAAAAGAACAAAAAAAAGAAAAAAGGAAAAAAAGAAAGCCTTCAGGACAGTGTATATTGCTTTCTTTGCTTGTTTTTTGAATTTAAAATATTAAAAAATATTAACAAAAAAAAATTGTGCGGATGGAGGGGTGAAATTACCGGGCCCCCAAGCCAGATGGAGAGTAATTCCTAGACACCTTCGCAGAAACGCCGAGGGGTGGGATGGTTCGGCCCCCAAGCCAGATCGAGAGCCATCCCGCGCTTCGAACCCGGTACCTATCGCATCCTAGTCGACTGCTCTATCCACTGGACCATGCCGTCTGCACCTGATATCATATGGAAAAATTAGGGTAGTCTATTGTTCTAAGTTTGATTTCAAACTACGCATGCGCTCCCTATGACGTCACACCCAGTTGCGCCAACTGTTCCACAAGGGATTTTACTGCGCTTAATGCATTTTGCTGCACGAGATTTCGCGCTTTCGATGGAAAACAGTCTACCACCGTCGACTATTTCGGGCTTAACAAAGTACACTGGATCTAGCTTAAAAGACAACACTGTTTTGGTTGATCTTGTCGACATTACAAAATAGGAGAACACACTGAGCCGCTCAATTAACATTTACGGTACCGAATATTCAATTTCAAGAACCACCAACGCTTTTCAGCAAGATTTCCGCACAGGTCCACACTTTATTATGCATTCTGTAACTATACTATTCCGTTCCTCGAACACAAGAAATATTTGCACGTCCATTACACCCGACAAGACAGCTTCAGCATGCATAATGAGTAGGAAATCATACCCGCTTTTCTACGTGAGTTTAATATCAAGCATTGATCAGACAAGTAGCCATTAAACTGTAGATGTAAGTCACGCTTAACGCTGAATCGAATCGCGGCCCTGTTAAATATTAAACCAACGGGCTCACATTGGCAGCGCATTTCGATTGAATTATTTGTATGCAGCCCTTTTTGTTGGTTCTATTAATATGGGCCTATTTCGTCCTTTGATATGCTTGCTTTCATTTGCTGAACTTGCGTAAGCGTATGTTTAAGAGATTGATTGGAAAATCCTGGTCAATTTGGTTAAGGGTCATGTTTGAATTTTGAATATTTCAATGAATTGCTGTATGCAATTATGTTTTCAATTAGTCTTTTCGTAACACCCATTGTTTTAAGAACTTTATGTACTGGTCTCAGAGGTATTCCGCGCTACACATACACATGAAAACGTGCTCGTCACAAACAGGTCAATAGTCGTCTTATTTTGGGCCTGGTTTATTTGGTTTTTAGGCCCTTGTGAGTAACTCCCTGCCTACGTTTTATTGAAACAAACCTCTTAAATTGCTTGGGGTTAACGTTCTTACTGCCATTGGAACTATTTCGAGAAAAAAGTGCCTTTATGCCCATCAAATATGTCAAAGTGAGAAAACACTGTAACTGATATAGTGTTTTCTTTTTTTAATTTTGTCTCCAATAATGGGGTTGCCCTTGTCAACCTTGTGTTTGTCGGGCAATTTTGTAAAACATTTCTGAAAAGAAATAGTTCTGGCTGCCTGGCTCCGCTAGCCCTTATGATTATTCCAGGCAGCCAGTACTCTAAATTTTTACCTTTAACATTTTCATTGTCGAATTAATTTTTCTTTAGCAAGAATGAGTACAAATAAAGATTGTTGTTGTTGTTCTAAGAAAAAAATGCAAGCAAATGTAAACAAAATCTAATCTCATTTGCTTATTTAAGGATTCAAAAAATTTGAAAAGAAGTGAATTGTTGTTTGTGTTTGCTACGTGCTCAATCATTCAATCAGTCACTGAAAGCATTAGTAGTATCTCCAAAAATAATGATTAGATGAAAATTGTGTCACCTTGATTTGAGGTCTCTGGCACTGTTTTTAGGCAGTTACAACTAACTCCACACAGCTCTTGCTTAACGTACAGTGTAAACTCTGCACACCAGAAACAGTTGTGTGTCTCTCGTCCACATCTATGGCCTTCATGTACCGTCAGCTGCTCAGATCTTTGAAAGCTGCAATGGCAATGGCATCCCGCTGTAACTGATAAGACCCCTTTCAGATCTATTTAATACAATGTGAAAGACTAAGGAGCGCCTTATGGCTTATCAGTGTTGAAACAAAGGGAAAATAAACTTAGTTCCAGAGTCATCTTTTAAGCTTGCTTGTTTATATTGTTGCTAAATAAAAACAAAGATGATTACGCATTAAATATTTTTTTTCTCAAAACAGGTGAAAATTAAATAGAATTCTTTCCATTAAATTAGGTAGATCCAACTTTTTACGGTAACTGAATTTGTTGTAAGAATCTAAGCAGAGTAAAGTACAGCTACTATTGTTTCGTTGTTACACTGAATCTAATGGTAATTTTTTGGATACAAAAAGGAAAGGAATAAAAAATGCCAAAGGCCAATTTTATGTAGACATCAAAGCATAAGAAAAGGTGTAAAAAAGAAAAAAAAAAGAAAAAAAAAAGCAACACTGTAACTGAGAAAATTTCTTCCTTTTTCCTTTTCCTTTTTTTTATTTCATGTCCCATATAATGACGAGTCACCCCTGTGGATCTTATGTTAATGGTAATTTTTTTGGAAAAAAGAAGTTAGCAATGTCGAAATTACCAAAGTCCAATTTTATTTAGACATTTAAGTACAATGAAGAGGAGCAAAAAGAACAAATATGAAGAAAAAGAGAAGAAGAAAAAAGAAGAAAAAAAAAATAAAAAAGAAAAGAAAATAAAAGGAAAAAAGAAAGTCTTTAGGACAGTGTATATTGCTTTCTTTGCTTGTTTCTTAAATTTAAAATATTCCAAAATATTATAAAAAAAAAATTGTGCGGATGGAGGGGTGAAATTACACGGCCCCCAAGCCAGATGGAGAGTAATTCCTAGACATCTTCGCAGAGGCGCCGAGGGGGTGGGATGGCCCGGCCCCCAAGCCGGATCGAGAGCCATCCCGCGCTTCGAACCCGGTACCTATCGCATCCTAGTCGACTGCTCTATCCACTAGACCACGCCGGCTGCACCTGATATCATATGGAAAAATTAGGGTAGTCTATTGTTCTAAGTTTGATTTCAAACTGCGCATGCGCTCCCTATGACGTCACACCAAGTTGCGCCAACTTTTCCACAAGGGATTTCACTGCGCTTAATGCATTTTGCTGCACGAGATTTCGCGCTTTCGATGGAAGACGGTTTACCACAGTCGACTATTTCGGGCTTAACAAAGTACACTGGATCTAGCTTAGCTATTTTAAATTAAAAAAAAAAACAAGCAAAGAAAGCAATATACACTGTCCTGAAGGCTTCCTTTTTTTTATTCTTTTTTTCTATTTCTCTTTTTTTCATTTTTTTTTTTCTTTTTGCTCCTCTTCATTGTACTTAAATGTCTAAATAAAATTGGACTTTAGTTATTACCACATTAATTTTTTTTTCCAAAAAAAATACCATTAACATTAGATCCACAGGGGCGACTCGTCATTATATGGGACATGAAATTGTCCAGTTACAGTGTTTCTTTTTTCTTTTTCATTACCTTTTTTACACCTTTTCTTGTGCTTTGATGTCGAAATAAAATTGGCCTTTGGCATTTTTTATTCCTTGCCTTTTTGTATCCAAAAAATTACCATTAAACAACGAAATAATAGTAGCTGTACATGACTCTGCTGAGATTCTTATAACAAATTCAGTTACCGTAAAAAGATGGATCTACCTAATTTGATGAAAAGAATTCTATTTAATTTTCACCTGTTTTGAGAAAAACATATTTAATGCGTAATCATCTTTGTTTTTATTTAGCAACAATATAAACAAGCAAGGTTAAAAGATGACTCTGGAACTAAGTTTATTTTCCCTTTTCCAAAAAAATTACCATTAACATTAGATCCACAGGGGTGATTCGTCATTATATGGGACATGAAATAAAAAAAAGGAAAAGGAAAAAGGAAGAAATTTTCTCAGTTACAGTGTTTCTTTTTTTTTTCTTTTTTTTTTTCTTTTTTACACCTTTTCTTATGCTTTGATGTCTACATTAAATTGGCCTTTGGCATTTTTTATTCCTTGCCTTTTTGTATCCAAAAAATTACCATTAGATTCAGTGTAACAACGAAACAATAGTAGCTGTACATCACTCTGCTTAGATTCTTACAACAAATTCAGTTACCGTAAAAAGTTGGATCTACCTAATTTAATGGAAAGAATTCTATTTAATTTTCACCTGTTTTGAGAAAAAAAATATTTAATGCGTAATCATCTTTGTTTTTATTTAGCAACAATATAAACAAGCAAGCTTAAAAGATGACTCTGGAACTAAGTTTATTTTCCCTTTGTTTCAACACTGATAAGCCATAAGGCGCTCCTTAGTCTTTCACATTGTATTAAATAGATCTGAAAGGGGTCTTATCAGTTACAGCGGGATGCCATTGCCATTTAGGCAGTTACAACTAACTGCACACAACTCCTGCTTAACGTACAGTACTAGTGTAAACTCTGCACACCAGAAACAGTTGTGTGTCTCTCGTCCCCATCTATGGCCTTCATGTACCGTCAGCTGCTGAGATCTTTGAAAGCTGCAATGGCAACTGCATCCCGCTGTAACAGATAAAACCCCTTTCACATCTATTTAATACAATGTGAAAGATTTTAATCTTAAAAGAAGCGCCTGATGGCTTATCAGTGTTAAAACAAAGGGAAAATAAACTTAGTTCCAGAGTCATCTTTTAAGCTTGCTTGTTTATATTCAGGTGATAACTCCTTTCGCCTGTTTAAATTTCCACGCTTGCTGGCAATCTGTGACCTCATCTGTCGACCGCCGATCTGCCGCCATATTGTTTTGCACAAGTGCGCCCACGATGTCTACCGCATTCCTATTGCGAGGGAAAAAGTTTGTGGTTTCACCCGGGTGAGAGATCAGTAACTATGGAAAACTGGCAGATACGTAAAGCTGTCTCAGATGATATTCCAAGCATTTTACAAATGGTAAAGGTAATCACGTTTCTATTTCTGTTTCCTTTTTTTTGATTCTGGTTTTGCAGCGCTCAAGCTTCAATCATTGAAGCTTGTCATAGTTAACAGTAGCTGGTTTTGGCGTATGTATGTACATTAATTTGTTCTGTTGACTCAGTTTTGCACGAGTTTATTGGCTACTGTAAACCTTGATGATCAAATCTGAGCAATTTACCGATTAAGGTTTACTGTCGTTTCAATTGATTGAATTATAGCGGAGCTCCACAGCGGCTCGAAGAGCCGCAGAGCGGAGCCCCATAACTACCGTGCGAGGATAGAAATTGAGAAAACCATGCGTTTGAGTTTTCATGGTCATTGTGACTAGCGGCATGGCTCGCGGGCGCGTGCGCCTAGCGACGACGACGACGAACGACGTTGCCCCAACATGGCGGCCATAGCATCTGGGATATTTAGAAGGTCTTAAACCGAAAGGAGGCTTTGTTTTTCGCGCGCTTTTCGCGGCTTGCCGCGGCTACACAACCTACAGCCAGCAGTCTACAGCAGTCTACAATGTTTTGCTGAAGAAACGGATTTTATTCCATAGGTACTGAGATTTACTCCTTATAAATCTGTGTGAGAAAAATAGTCTGTAAAAAACTAGAAGCAATTTGATTGGTTGGACCATTTTCTTCACTAGTGAAAAAAAGTGGTCCGACCAATTCACTGTTCATAGAGGTGGGATCAGTTTTGGCGCCATCAACTCGGTAAAAAGTGAGCAATAACGGCTTCTTCCTCAGCTTCGTCTTTGAGAAATTCTAGGTTTGCAGATACAGCTTCAGTCGAGGACTTCATACAAGATCAAGAAAATAAAAATACGAATAACAAATCCGAACAGCCCGTCGCTTCACTGAAAGAATTCTTGACGTTGAAAGGCGAATCAAGGTCCGTAGAAGAAATTCCTTCAAACGAGCTCAATTCAGTTCATGAGTGAATTTGTCCGGTAGCAGTGGGAAAGAAGGAAAACAAAGATTATGAGCCAAGGTCGCTGCGTTCTCTCTTTCGCAACGGTTATTTGAATAAAAAAGCTACGGATTCAGCACCTCAAAAGAAGTGGTGTTTGAAAAAGCAAGAGCCGCATTAAACTGATCAAAACAAAAAGGTAATTTTACATTGTATTTCCCGTACACAAGACATTCCTGAGTCATTCATGAGTCGTTTTAAAACGTTTTTAACTGTCTTTGGTTCTTATACTTCTAGCGACATTTCCAACAGTGTTTAAAGTAGAATTTTCCAGTTCGTGCAATGTTTGTATCATTTTCGAGAAGTAAATTTTGAACGCATTTTTAACTTGACTGTCATGTTTATTCGGTATGCTCCAAAATAAAGCCTGCTAAGTGCGTTTTGCACCTTGTTGTGGTATCTTGATTTTTCTAGCCCAGCGTGATTCATGATCAGTTAGTAGTATTTTGTAAGGAGTAAATCTCAGTACCTAAAAAATAAGCAAATTACTTCATGGTTAGTTCGCCCGTACCATTTTTCTTCACTCGTTGTGAAGAAAAGTAAACTCACTCGTTCGCTGCGCTCACTCGTTCGTTTTCTATTCTTCACAACTCGTGAAGAAAAATCGTCCGCCCTCACTATAAACCATGAAGTAATCTCTATATTCATAGCGGTTTTGGAGGAAAAATTTTCTTCCTACAAGTTTTCAAGCGTTTTTGGAGGAACATGAGCATAAAGCTGAGTGTCTATTTTTCCTTTGTTAAAGAGCTGCCTAGCTGCTTTTGGTGTTGCTTTAAAACTATTATAATTTTGCTGACAGGTAATGGTTCTTCCGTTGAGTCGCGAGCTAGATGTTTTTTTTTGACGATTTATTTGAGCTATCGAATCTTCTTTAAGTAGTTGCGTACATCAGGCGTATTTAATAACTTTAGTGACAACATTTTCAATGTGTGAGGGTCTGTGTGAGGAGCTCCGCTTTTAGGCTGGCCTAAATCTATTTATACCTGGTTCAATAATATGGCCATATGGTATGGTTTCCTAAAATGGCAGCAGCTGAACTTATAATTTTAATTTTCATTAATTATTATTAATTATAATTTAAATTTAAAAAGAATCTCACCCACCCAGTTTGCATTGCGCGCTCACGCTCTACTCAAGCTCTTCATTCGCCATTTTCAGGGCCCCCGAAAATCCAAGTTTTATCACCTTGATATTCCCTCCTTTATTTCGACAATTTATAGGCGTTATTTAGGTCCTGTTTCCTCTGGAATTCTTTCTATAGTTTCTGAACTATCTTTGTGATTCGCATTCGTGGAAGAAAATTCTTTCCAAGGGCACTGTGTAGTTGGTTTTCTGTCGCGGTTTGTAGAAACGTCGGCCAATATGACAAAAGAAATTACACATGTCCTCTTTTTGCAACAGACGTTTACCTGTTCGGAGTAACTGCAGAATACCCTGCCATTTTGACTTCGTTGCTGAAAACGGTGGCTACGCGGTACGCGGAATGAAATTAATGTTAAGTGTCAAACTATGTCATAAGCTGGCTACGCGGTACGCGGTACACGGAATGAAAGAAATTCAAAGCCTCAAAGTATGTTAGAAGCTGGCTACGCGGTACGCGGTACGCGGAATGAAAGAAATTCAAAGTCTCAAACTATGTTAGAAGCTGGCTACGCGGTACGCGGTACGCGGAATGAAAGAAATTCAAAGTCTCAAACTATGTTAGAAGCTGGCTACGCGGTACGCGGTACGCGGAATGAAAGAAATTCAAAGCCTCAAACTATGTTAGAAGCTGGCTACGCGGTACGCGGTGCGCGGAATGAAATTAATTCAAAGTGTCAAACTATGTTAGAAGCTGGCTACACGGTCGCGGTACGCGGTACGCGGAAAGAAATTTATTCAAAGTGTGTTGTAGCGTGTTGTTTTTGGCGACTCATGGCTAAAGAACGAAGTATATTACGCCATGTTTAGCGTGCTTGTATATAGGGAATTGAATATTAATGTAGTTTCTGCGTACCGCGTAGCCGGCTACGCAGAACATTGTTCGAGTGGCAGGGTATTCTGCAGTTAAGCGACCTGTTCATCCGGCATTCTCATGCAGACACCACAAGTACACCAAGTTTCGGGTATATTTTGCTCTGGTTGAGGTGACGGCGGGTCAATGCCATCGCTTCCGGTTAGCATGTTTCTAGCAAATTCAAGGCTACCGCGTCCTTGACTCAACAGCCTAATAAAAGGCTGGTCTTTATCGTCAGAAGATAGTTTGGTCACAAACTCCTACAAAAAGAAAAGACAAAGGCGAGGCTTAAATAAAAATATAACTAAGCTTTTGTGTATAATACGTGGGATGCGCCGAGTCTGAAATAATTTGCATAGTAAACTAACTTCAATATAATTTTATAACCTCGTAAACAAACCTCTATTTCGCGCTGAGAGTCCTCTACAGCTTGCCTGTGGCGGGCAAAAGCACTCGGATTTCCGATCTCCTGACCTTCCGCGACCTGGTTTTTGCAAGGTGCTTTCTTTGTACCACACTTGCAATTTGTAGAACATTTTAGGTTCGCGTTTTGGCACGGTCAGCCTGCGTATCTTGCACTTTTCTTGCGGCTGCAAGTATTTTTACAAGTGCAAACCTACAGCGAATAGAGCTGAAGTTAGTCACGGCAGTAACAACGGGTAACTGAAACGACACTAATACAAAATTTTTAGTTTGAGCGGATTCTTACCACGCGATTGCTATTGGCGTCGCTGGTACTTGGCGCAGCGACTGCGCCGGTAACGGTGGTTTCACGGCTATGAGCCCTGTTTACGGTTTTAATCGGCGATCCATACGCGTTGACCTCAGCTTCCTCATCAGAAAGGTCACTTTCTGAAAAATCATGCTCACTCAGGTCTCCATCAATTTCCATAACAAATGTGACCTTTCACGCTTGTCTGGACCTGGCTTATCGTTGATCAAATATGGGAGCGTTATAAGCATATCCCGGATAACAACAACAACAAAGGCGCGCAATGCAAACTGGGTGGGTGAGATTCTTTAAGAGGAAACATGTACAAGTTTTCTGAAAACAAGAATAAATAAATACAGTCGAACCTCCCGTAAGCGACCACCAAAAATGTAGGAGGTCGCTTACGAGAAATAAGATAATATTGGGTCAAAATTTGGTAAGATTTCCGCACAGGTCTCTACTTCGGACCATTTTTAGAATATCCCACCACTTCATTTACATGTGTCGGTTTCTTTTGAAAAACGAGGCATATTACAATGACCTATTGTTATTCATCAGTATGTTAATGAAGTGGCGGGGTGTTCTAAAGTTTAGCCCTCTACTTCATTATGCATGCTGAAGCTGTCTTGTCTGGTGTAATGCACGTGCAAAAATTTCTTGAGTTCGAATAATTTTGCCCCATTATAGCATATGGTAACTGCAGAGACTTAACGTCATGCGCCTCCCATCTAAACCCCTGTAATAACTTTTCTAAAATTTACATGTGTCGGTTTCTTTTGAAGAACGAGGCATATTACAATGACTCTATTGTGGCGGTGTATTCTAATGTTTAGCCGCTCCTCACTTTTATTCGTGGGTATCATGTCTACAAAGAGGATTGGGAACCCGAGTTAAATAAAGAACAAGAACTAAGACGAGAACCTGACAACCAAGTTGATGTGTTATAATAATTTAGTAATGCCACTTGAGGCAAAGCAGGTCTTCTGACCCTCACAAGACTTCTCTATGGAATGATTTCCACACAGGCCCCTACTTCATTATGCATGTTGAAGCTGTCTTGTCTGGTGCAATGCATGTGCAAATATTTCTTGGGTTCGAAGAATGAATTAGTATAGTTACAGAATGCGTAATGAAGGAGGGACCTGTGCAGAAATCTTAACCTTCTCTATTCCTTTGAATATTATTGTTGTTGATCGCAAATTATAAATGTTGTTGTTGATCTTAAGTTATTCTTGCGATCAAAGACAAAGAAATAAAGTTAGTAAAAATAAAAACTAATTATACTTTGTTATCTTCTCGGTTGTTGTTGCTGTGATTTAATAATGCCACCTCCCGGGGGTACTCCCTCCTATAAGGTACGTAGGTGTGTTGCCCCAAACAATATGGTTTTTGAGCTGTTTTGGTCAAAAAACGCGTATGGATTTTGGACATTTTGGTCTAAAATTGGGTATTCCTGCCTGCTTGTCTGAAATAGAGTATAGATCTGTGCCATTTTTAAGAGTCTGCTCCAAGATTGGGTAGGGAAAAGCACATATTTTAGTCTAAAATGAGTAACTGTTTTAAACAAGCGGATGGCACAAGAATTTGTTAAAACTGCAAGGAAAGCAAACAAATGGTAGTATGTTTCACTTCTGCTTACTTTCAGTGAAATGCATCACTCCAAAGAGCTAATTCCCTGTGTGCATTACCATATCCTTCCACCCAACCAATTAACCACCCCTACTCATTTTCAGCCCACAATTATGAAAATCCATGTACACAGCATACTTACATGAACCTCCTAGCAATGCATCACACTGCAGACATTCATGTATTTCAATAAAGGGCAAAACTGAAGCAAACCATGAAGGGCAATTACACATAAGAACTCAATCTTATCCCTCAAATAATATGAATGAGTTGGCTCAAACAGCCTTTGATTATACTTAAACCGCATGTGTACTGTGAGACCAGTGAATCAGGAAATCAGTTCTAATTTTAAAAATACAATGAATTTATGAAGTGGATGGAATATTTTTTGATTTTATCTTTTTTGAAGGATTTAACTGTGTATGAAAAAGAATCCCCATCTGCTGTGGAACTCACAGAACAAGGTAAACAGTTAAATACAATTATTATTCTTTAACCCTTTCACTCCCAGAAGTGATGAACATGGAACTTCTCCTTTCCATAACACTACACTGTAAGGAAACTGACTATGAGAATTGATCATCAATTCTAAAATAGTGAATTGACCTAATACCAAATTCTCAAAATTCATTTGTAGCAGAATGTATGGAACTCACTTAGGAGAACTGCTCTCTGATCTTTGTATTGAAAGGGTTAAAAAATAGAAGTGTACATGTTGCGATTCAATTTTTTCCTTGGTTTGAATTTTATTTTCCTTTATTCTTGGTATGGTAATGTATAATAATGAGTTTGACACAAAGGAAAATGAAGTTTAAACCAAGGAAAAAATTGAACCAGAACATACATAACACAACATCTGATTGGTCAAGCTAGGTTCATTCTTATACTTTATTATATGGCTACTATAGTATGCATGTCTGATTGGCTGCTGAGTTGGCAATCTTTCTTGCAATGACCAAGCATTATGAAAATTTGTCAAAATTCTTTTTTTAAATATAATTAACAAATCGAATGTGGTTTAGCATTGTCTGTACTCTTATCGACAACAAGTACGTGTCATCGCAGTGGTCAAAATGTTTTGGACTCATGAGGCGCAGCCGAGGGAGTCCACAACAAATCTAATGCTAAACCACATTCGATTTGCTTTTACCACAATATCAATGTCAAAGGACATGTTTTTTTTTTAGAACGTGACCAAGATGGTGACACAAAGAAAGTGCAAGCGTTGTCTATAACTTTCTCACAATCTGATTGGTTTATTCCCCAAAATGAGCATTTCTGATTGGCTATTGCATTGCATGACACATTGACGCGAGAACATTTGTCTAGACTCTTATCGACAATGGCAAGTTAGCCAATCAGATTGCGAGATTAGTAGCAACTGTGGTAAAACAAAAGTTGTCTCATTTTCAAAGAAACTTTCTTCTCTCACTTCTGGTTTCGATCTTGTGGTCAGGTGTGTTCGATTCGGTGACTTCGAATGACCTCTTGAGCTCGCAAGTGGATATTGAAATACTTTGCTACCAAGGTCATATAATAAATAACTTATATTAAACCTCGTCCGTTCGATCATTACAAGGAAATCTTAGACCTTGGCCTTGATGTATTGACCTTGCTATTAGGGGCTTTAAGCAAATCGCTACGGCGACCTCTACTACGACGGTCGTGGATGCGGAGTCCTAGGGAGAGTACGTCACCGTAGCTCGCCAAATTTCATCTTTAAGCATGCTCCGTTCAAACAGTAACTACAGCATTTCTTTCTCACTTGTTTTGGCTGTGATAACTTCCATTAGAGAAGCGAGAGATTTCATCTTTCTCATTTTGAATAGTGATCATGTCATGTGTTGAAATACTTGAGATAACGCTTCATATTTAAGTTATAGCCTCAACATTCTTCTCGGCATCTTCTTTTCCAATTGTGCTTTTGTTCCTAAGTTCTTGGTCTTGGTCTTGAGTCATAATGTTTCGGCAACCCTGCCCTCCTCAGGTGACTGTAGTGATAACGTTTTGTTTCGGTCTTATGTGGGAACTGACTTTGTCCCACATGTGGGAGCCTATTTTTTTGTGTGTTTTTTTTTTGTTTTGTTTTGTTTTTGCCAACATTCTAAGGGAGTTCTCAGTCTCTAAGTCCTCTCATGATCTCCACTCGGGGGAAAGATCCTTGCATGAATTCTGCTCTTGAATTCATTAGGGTACACCCACTCTCACTCAAACTTTGGTTAATTCGGACACCCTCGTTCACTTGCCTTGTTAGTGGGTCACGGAAAAGCCCCATCGGTTCAAAGCTGCATGCTGCTGTATTCCCGTTGTGAGCCGCCTGATCATGCTTGTAGAGTGCGCTCCTCTCCTGCTTCCTCTGATGACCTTTCATATGCTCTGTGAGCCGGCTGTATAGTGTTCTCCCTGTCTCGCCGTGGTACACCGATTTGACCTGTCTGTCCTTACACGATCCTAATAACGGCTGCGGAACGTGCCAAATAATCTAGTATGTGGCAAATCCGCCAGTATTCGAAACGATGTTAAACAAATTTCGCCTAAAGCATTGTAATGCAAGATTTTATGTTTTCCCATCTCTTGGACCGTCCATAATGTAATTACGTCTCGTGGTCTGAGCATCAATGTAATAATTTGCACACGTTTTTGAAATGAAGATGTAAATAAGTTCAGCTGAGAAGGTTTTGGAATTCCTTATTTTTTCACTACAAGGATAACTCTGGAAGCTGTGGTTAGAAGTACCACTTGAATGTGCCTTCTCCATCCTCGAACATAATCAAATGCACGTGTATTAATACCGTGGGAACATAGAGCAGTGAATGGTTGTAGTTTCCCTAAATTTGCATATTTTGGGGAAAATACTGTATGCTTCTCCGGTTTTCATTGGCTCTTGAATTCTGGAAGACGTTTAAACGCTGGTTCTCAAAATGGTATTGCAAGATGAGGCCCCTTTAGGGGGGTCTGAATATCCCGTATCCCGTTAATTCCTGTAGTTGTATATCCCTATAATTCAAGTTAATACTGATGACGTCACTGCATGTGATATGTCCGAAAAAAAAATATGTCGGGGGGGGGGGGTGGGGGTGTTAAGAGTAGTAACATCGTCAATATTTCATGGGGAAATACATTAATTCGCATTTTCAAGTAATTTTTTTTACTTTTCGCGCCTTCCATATTGATCAATTAACCTGTTTTATTCTGTCCAAAAAGAAAACTTTGACGTTCGATATCCCACTATTTCTTTTCTAAATATCCCGTATCCCTATAATTTTTCCCCGAAATATCCCGTATCCCTATAATTCTTTTCGCAAATATCCCGTATCCCTAAAACCCCAAATGGGGCCTCCAAGATGTTTGTGAGAAAAGGTAGCAAATATAAATATTATCCTACTTAAGTGTCTAGGAGATAATAGCGCTATTAGAAGATCTTGAATCTCATATGTTCCTTAGTACTGAATTTTTATTCACCATGTACTCACACTGTATAAGTGTTGATTAAATAGACCCATTTAGCTTGGTATTTTTCCAGGGGAGGGACGGGGGTACTTAAAGTTATATTTTGACGTGACGGCGATGCCTTCGTGTCCCGGGGTGCTTGTTGCAAATTCAATACTCTACAGCACTACGCGTGACGAACCCCTAAGGACGTTTGCGTAGGAGGCTATGGGTGGGGAAGACAGAGTTAGGATGTTTCAAGGCTGAGTGCTGTAATATTTGCATTGTTTCGTTCCCTCGGACGCTGAAAATCGTGTTAGTGACTTTTGAGTATACCCTGTTTAGAGGTATAAATTTGTTCCTTAGAGTACTCGTTCGACTCTTACTGATTTTATTTTTATGTTTTTAAAAAATCTGACCACCGGTAGGCCATAGGGTAGGCCATACACAGGGAAAACGTATTTACTGGTAAACCTCAACTGCTTTCTTGATAAAGTGAAAAACAATCTATGGTAGTTTTCAAAATCAGTGATTGGAAAATTAAGAGAAAAGTTGACTTTTATACCAACGTAGTAGCGACTACGGCAGAAGACAGGTCTTCACGTTATAGGATTTGGCGCTACGGCGAAAAGTCATTTCCAAGCATGCGCACTGCGTCATTTGTGCGCATGTTTACTTCCGGCCGCCGTAGTAGAGGTCGCCGTTGTGATTTGCTCAGTCACTATTCCTTAATTAATAAATCGAGGCCTTGGGCCAAGATTTCCCTGTAATGAGCTCACTTTCGGTTAATAAGTAGTACATAATGCAACTGGCTTATGACACACAGGCATTATAAGGAAACATACTAGTGTTGTTTGTTACGAGACAACAAATTTAAATAAATAAGCCCGTCCTCTGTCTGTACAGAAAAGAATGACAAACGTACTTCTGCTACGAACTCAACTATTTATTTGAAAGTGACAACTGAAATTCGAGTAGTCTACTAAGGGAGCGATCGCTAAACTTAAATATACGCTAACAAGCTATCTATTACTTCAAATCTAAATAAGTTCCTTCACGACTGACAGTAATTAACTCACGAGCTCCTGCTTTGAGATATCCAATTGAGGGCAAAAAACTTCAAATGCCCTTCATATAACTTCTCCAGTCTCGATAAAATTGCTATCTTTTAATGAACTTGAACTTTATTTAAGTGTCAACTGTATTTAGCACTGCTGTACTAATTGGGGACACTGTAAAGCACAAATGAAATGAAATCAAATCATATTAAATCAAATCAAATCTAATGTTGGTTTTTGTGGAGAGGGGAAAACCGGAGTACCCGGAGAAAAACCTCTAAGAGTAGAGAACCAACAAACTCAGCCCACGCAGAGGGGCCACTCAGACGCCGGAGCCAGGAATCGAACCCGGGCCACATTGGTGGAAGGCGAGCGCTCTCAACACTGCGCCAACCCTGCTCGCCAAACAACTCTTGACTACTTCCGAGCGTTTGTACGTAAGTGCTAGAGCTCTGTGATAACGTTTCTCGTATATATTTACAGGTACTTCTAGAACACTCGAAAGATTACAATAATAACTATTTATAGAAAGATTACTTAACTTGTTTACATCATGTTAGTGTGTTCTAGAATTCTCTAGAAGTAAGATTGCATGACTATATGCAAACATCCGCATACTTAACAGGTTTTTTTATAGAAACAGCTCCTCATAACATGTTTCAGTAAAACCTTTACAGGAGTAATTTACAAGTGGAGCTAATGTTTTCAAAATGCAAGGTGTTCATTAGGCACTGGAGATCAAAGAATTCTCCGGCTACTATGAAGAATTCTCCCGCTACTGCGAAGATTTATTTTATTCTACGACCAAATTTAGATTGCCTGAGCTAGTTTCAAATTCAGACATGGAGCGCTTTCAGAATATTCTCCTGTTACTTTAATTTATGCAATCCTCCTGCTGCTACAATTCTTATTGAAAAACCTACAAACTGCAAAGCAATAGAGACACTAATGTTAAGTATACACCTGTAAAAGTATCAGCTTCTGTACATCAGAGCCTTTGACCTCATTAAATAGCTAAGTTATCTTGCCCTTCATTGGTCTGAATATCACCAAACCCTCATCAAAACCTTCTGAGATGGGTTCTCCTTTCTAAATGTTACGAGATATTTTGTATTCTAATAATATACAAGCAAAAATATCAAGGCGCTGATTGGCTGAGAGCTCATCAGTTAAAATTGATCACAAAAAGCTGAAATTGAGTGCTGAAATTTGAAATTAAAGTTTTGAATGTATATTATTAACAAGTAATCAAATGCTTTCGAGTGCAATTTTTTATACATGACAACATTTAAATTTTGTAAAGATAACAAATTGCATTTGCCCAGCTCCAGGCTTGTGTAATTTTCTCAGTTTATCTGTGCTCATGTATTCCAAATTGCACTTGAAACCAATTGATTACCTACCAAACTGGAACATTATTTCACTGGCATACTATTCAGTCATTTATCATGTTAGACAGTTTATTACAGAATGGATTTTGGGATTTCTTGCAGAGATGCTAAGAGATGGTTTTGGAGACAAGCCATGGTTTTATTGTTTAATAGCAGAAACACTACAACACTTGGAAGGAACAAGCTATCCACCATCTAAAACAGCTTTTGGATATGCATTTTATTTTTATACTTACTCTACACGGCAGGGACGAACATTGTTTCTGGAGGATCTTTACATTGACCCTGCTTTTAGAGGTTAGTGTCATGAATTGACTAACCGCTTAATTCAGCAAAGTATGATTGTCTGGGATGTAGATATGAAGAGTAATGTTTATGATGTTAAATGACATTTTGACAACCTCGGCAAGCAGGGGTCATTATCACTGGACTCTGATGATGACTTCTGCTCAGGTTGTCCAAATGACGTCAACAACACTAGATGACTGAACATGACGAACAACATAACCATAAACCAGTTTATTTGTAAAGATCCATGCATTGCAGTGAAGGCAGCTTGAATCAGTTTTCTAGCTGTGTTGTCACCATTTCAATTTTGGTGGCCAATAAATGGTTTGTAGTGATACTGGATCCAAAAGAGATTGGGTGGTTAGTCACTCTTCCCCCACCCCAGGGGGGCTTAAACCACCCTGGAAATTTGAGTAAGAAACTCAAAGAAGAGAAAATGGTGAAAGGCGAAGAAACTTTCCTCATTAATCCATGATAGAAGTTGATGTGTTTTAACTTCTCAAAGCCATAGATCCACCACACCTATCAGTATGTCCCTTCAAGGTGAATTTTATGGTTTTTGAGGGCTGTAATGATGATAATTAGTACTAAGTATTTAATACTTACTGTTATTACAGCACTTATTATAATTTAATATTTAATCTTCATTCAATGTACTAAATCCATGCGCGTGATTGGCTAAACTCAATCACGTGATTTTGTGATACGTCACGTCATCACCTAGTAACCCTGCACTAACGAGAATACATCATGCCATCACACAACGGCTGGCATCGAAATGGCAAGTTTTGTATTTCATTGAACTCAGATTGAGTATTAAAAGGGTTAGAGACTTGAAATTGAAAAGTGAATTATTTCAATAAATAGGTTTTACAATTTAGTCTTAGTCATGCTCTAAAAACATTATTGGGCAAAGATTATAAATATAAATACAAACTGAATAAGATTATAAATAAATAAATAAATTAGTAAAGCCCAAAAGGAGAGGGCGCAAACGGGACACTCAGACCCATTTAATTAAGTTACAAGTATTATTTTTTAGTTACTGGTATTATGTATATCATTATTACTTACTATTATTATTGTTTTTATTATTATTACTATTTCTTTTATTCTAAACATAATTATTATTACGAAGTCATGTATATTGACCTAATTTTTTAATTTATAAAATACACTATTATTGCTTTTCTTTCCTTGTCTTTCAGATTGCTGTAGAAAATGGTTGTGTCAGAGTTGATTGGCATGTCTTGCATTGGAACAAACTTGCAAGGGATTTTTATGACACCATAGGAGCACAATGTCTGGGTGACCAGCGACTTTATCGTTTAAAAGGAGAAAGCTTATTGGAATTCTCTGGGACAAGACCTGCTCAATGGTCCTAGAACTGTACACTACAATAATATGTTTATCCTTTTCAACTGGTGATAAAGAGTTGCGATTTTTTTTTCTTGAAGATAAAGAGACTTTTAAAAGACCTTTGGCAATTTAAGAACATTGAATTTTTTAAGCCCCAAATTCTTTATTCTTACATGCAAAGAAGTGCATAGCACTTGTTAAGGAGAGTTATTTCTTGGATCTCATTAGTGAAAGGGTCAAACACTGTAAGTGAGAGTTTTATAGCAAGACTCAGCTTTAATGCCTATTGAGAGAGCTTTGATTTCCATTTTCTGTGTATTAAAAATGCTGAAAAACATTTTTTTCACAGTTCTACAATTTCTCATCACCGGTGTGGATATGTGGTATATGTGAACCAGTAACTCCAGGTTGCACTTGCTTTTTACCTGAGAAAGCGTTCCGTATTTTCCCATGCGAATCTGGGTGGGCTGAACGTGTGTAGCATGATATTTGTGGGTGTGTGCATTATGTAAGACTACTTATAATGTCCTGACAATACCCTATAAATATGTCTATACCTCTGTATACCCTTGGAAATTCTTGTATACCCTTGTAAGTCCTTGTATACCCTTGTATACCTCTGTATAACCTTGCATACCTTTGTATACCCTTTCATATCCCTGTATAACCTTTAATACCTTTACATACCCCTGTATACCCTTGCATACCACTGCATACCTCGGTATAACTCTGTATACCCTTGCATACCCCTGTATACCCTTGCATATCCCTTTGTACCTCTATTTACCCTTGTATACCTCTGTTTACCACTGTGTACTCTTTGCATATCTCTGTATATCCTTGTGTACTTCTGTATACTGCTGTATACCTCTGTATACCCTTCTATACCCCTGTATACCCTTGTATACCAATAATGACTGTAGGCTTGCTATCCCACAGCCCTGCACTAATTACTGTAAAAGAAGTCTGTGCTACAGCAGAGCTGTACTGTGGAATAGGCCTGAGCCTTGAATATTTGACAGTCGCCCTCTCTAAATATATTTAAATCTAAGTTAAAGAATTATGATTTCATTAGTAGTCTTATCTAAATTTTATTTTGTTTTTATACATGGCTTCCTTGTAAGGCAGGTTTTAACAGTAATACTTTTTAATATTTAATTTAGTTAGGTAGTTAGATTTACTTATGCAATATAGTATATTCCTGAAGATTTTACTATTTGTTTACCTTTTTACATGGGTAAACAAGAGTATACAGGGGCATACATGGATATACAAGTGTAGCAATGTGTTACAAGCGTGACTTATCGTGACATAGCGTGATAACAACACTCGTGTAATAACAATGCAATGTAATCAGCATAACCTCACATAAAATCTACTGTGCGTATTAGATTGCTCAACGTGTTGCTCAACATGTAAATTCCTTTCTTGTTATATTTCCACACATGGCAATTGTACACCGGTAGTCGGAATGCTGTGCAACATATACATCCTCGTAGTTATTCTAATAAAGATAGATAGATGCATTAAGTGTAGTTGGAGTAGTAGTTACTGCTGTCCTGGGGATATACCGCTGGAACCCTGGAATCCTTAGCCTATACCAGAGATGGTTCAGCTGAATTTTGCTACCCTATACCAGAGTAACCACCCCCCCCCCCAAAAAAAAAAAAAAAAAAAAAAAAATCACTCCTACCCTAGATTAGCTGTTTTCAGAAACTGAGGTCACTAGCACAGTCTAGCCAAAACAAAACCTTTTACCACAATCGTTTCTCTCTCTAAAAAAAGGTTTATTCATACTTGTTCAGTTTCATTTTTTAATCTTGACCAACTGGTCAATTTCGTGAAAAATGATACCCTATTCTAGACCCACACGCTCTGATTTATAGAGCCTATGCCAGAGTAAACTGCTTTAAATGGAAACCATACCTTTCACAGTGGTACTTACCTATATAGCCCATATATAGCAGTACCCCACCGGGGTTGGACAAAATGTGCTAGTGATGGGATCGAGAGGGAGAATGGGAATATGGTGAGACCCCATTCGCTTCAACATCACTGGAAGTCCAGAGGGCAGCCAATTGGGACAAGGGAGTTTCAACGGTGATAACTCCTTTCGTCTGTTGAAATTTCGACGCTTGCTGGCAATCTGTCGACCGCCGATCTGCCGCCATATTGTTCCGCACAAGTGCGCCCACGATGTCAACCGCATTCCTATTGCGAGGGAAAAAGTTTGTGGTTTCATCCAGCTCAAATCAGTAACTATGGAAAACTGGCAGATACGTAAAGCTGTCCCAGATGATATTCCAAGCATTTTACAAATGGTAAAGGTAATCACATTTCTGTTTCCTTCTTTTTTTAATTCTGGTTTTGCAGCGCGCAAGCTTCAATCATTGAAGCTGGTTTCAATGGCGCATGTACGTGCATTAATTTGTTTTATTGACTCAGTTTTGCACGAGTTTATTGGCTAATGTAAACCTTGATGATCAAATCTGAACAATTTACCGATTAAGGTTTACTGTGGTTTTTAAGGAGGCATAGGGTAAAATATGGACTGGACCATTGGACCCTTGGACCATTGGACTATTTTTTGGACTATTTTTTGGACCATTTTTTGGACTATTTCATGGACTAAATTTTGAACTATATTTTGAATCTTTGGTAAGGGGTAGGTAGGTAGGTAGGGGGTTGGTAGTTTTTTGGGGGGAGGGGTGGGTAGGTAAATTTTGTCAAAATTTGTTATTCTCACTTAGGAAGGGGTAGGTAGTTTTGTCAAGGTGGTCAATCATATGATCCTCCTTAGGGAGGGGAAGGAGGTAATTACAGCACTTGTGTCACACAATACATGTACGCATGCGCACAGCCTATTGCCCATGGACATGGGAGGGGAATGTAAGCAAAAGTTGTCATCTGTGAGGGGAGGAGGTCGTAATTATTACAGGAAAGTTACCAGCATTAAGGAAACTTTTTTTTCCATTCTTGTCCGCTCAGTCGCTTATTTACCCGTACCAATGTAACTTGCTGCTTATAATTTGCTAAAATAATGGATCGTTTGCACCAGTCGGCTTCTACTATATATTTCCGTCACAAGAGCTATTTCTATTTCCTTTAATCTTGCTCTGACTGACAGCGCTCCGGAAAAGAAAACATTTTTGGCCAGTTACAAAGTCATTTTTTAGCCGCTACCCAGATAACAAAACGTCTTTAATCTTTTGCAATCACAACACACTGCACCAAAAAAAAAAAACCTGGACAGTATTCGACACTCAGTCAGGGTTCTAAAAAAGAGATTGTTTTTTTTTTCTTGCTGCTTTTTTTTACTTAGTGGTTCTCTCCCGTTTTTTGCTACATTCTCAGCGTTCATATTTTCGGAGTTAACTTTTTGTACTGTATGTACACTTCTTCAAAATACAAGGACATGTGACCTTGCTCAGTTCCATTAGAAATCTTATCCCTCCATCACAAGGCTCATTACACAGCTTGAAAAATAATAGTTTACCCTGATTTTTTGCAACGAAAATTTCATAGAACACATCACAGGAAATATGTGCCTGCTAATAAATATTGCTTGGCCTCCAGAATCGCTTAGGATGATTTCGGACGCTTTGCCTCGAATTCCAAATTCATTTAGTTTTGACATAACATTGTCTTTCATGTGAAGGTCACACAGCAAATGCTGGGCATATGGTAGAGGTCTCCCAAAACCTTCACCCAGTGCCGTTTCTCCGTCAGTCCCATATACGAGGACATTTTGTGTGTTTTTATTTAGCTTTACCATTGTCGACAAAAGCTCGTAGTATGATGACGATTCCTTCTTATGCTTATAATAATGGTTGGACCAATCCGGACAGGATTCTTGCCGTCTTTGTTTCGGAGAAGGAGATGTCTATATGTAGTTAGAGTTACGTAATACTTTCCAAAATTAAAAGTGGGATCGACTCCTAAAATGCTAAACTGGCTAGGATTTGTGCAAAATCTTGTAATGTCCTTTAGTTGGTGGTCTGTGGCTACTACTACACACGGATCTGATGATGTCTCGACTTTACGTACGAAGGCGTTTTTTGGATCTCTTTCTCCTTGCTTCAGCATTTCAATCAGTTCAAGCATAGGATCCTCTGGTTTTTCCTGGGAATTTTTTTTAATGTTTTTGACCTGTTGCACATTTCTGGGTAATAGGCTGTGCGCATGCGTACATGTGTAGTTTGACACAAGTGCTGTAATTACCTCCTTCCCCTCCCTAAGGAGGATCATATGATTAACCATCTTGACAAAGCTACCTACCCACCCCTTCCTAAGTGAGAATAACAAATTTTGACAAAATTTACCTACCCACCCCTCCCCCCAAAAAACTACCTAACCCCCTACCTACCTGAGGAGGAACAAATGATAAACCACCCCCTGACAAAACTAGGTACCCACCCCTTACCAAAGATTTCAAAAAATAGTTCAAAATTTAGTCCATGAAATAGTCCAAAAAATGGTCCAAAAAATGGTCCAAAAAATGGTCCAAAAAATGGTCCAAAAAATAGTCCAGAAAATAGTCCAATGGTCCAAGGGTCCAATAATCCAGTCCATATTTTACCCTATGCCTTTTAAGGAGGGGTTAAACATTTGTTTGAATTATACCTGGTTCAATAACAATAATATTATGGCCATAATTATGGTATGGTGTCCAGACACGGCAGTTGTTGAACTTATAATTATGAGGAAACATGTGCAAGTTTTGTGAAAACAAGAACAGGTAAAATTAATAATACAAAATAATGTTTTATGTTGCATAAATAAAAAGGACAATATTAAAATGTATAACAAATTATTGTAGTTATGGACTTAGTGATAATGATAATGATGATAATTATAGTGAAATTTGTTGATAACACTTTCCTGTAATTTGTTTTAATTGAGAATAAAAATACAACGGATTAATGAAGTGGATGGTATATTTTTGATTTTATCTTTTTTGAAGGATCTAGCTGTGTATGAAAAAGAGTCCCCATCTGTTGTGGAACTTACAAAACAAGGTAAACAGTTCAATACAATTATTATTCTTTAACCCTTTCACTCCCAGAGGTTAAATGAACATGGAACTTCTCCTTTTCATAACATTACCGTGTAGGAAAACTGACTATAAGAATTGAACAAAACCATCAACTCTATAATAATGAATTGACCTAATACCAAATTAATTCTCAAAATTTGTTTGAAGCAGAATGTATAGAACTCACTTAGAAGCGCTGCTACTCCATTCTTTGAATTGAAAGGATTAAAAAATATATTAAGTGATGTATGACGATGTTTTTTTCCTTGGTTTAAATTTTATTTTCCTTTGTTTTTTGGCCTTGATGTATTGACCTCCCTTATCACTCGGTCAGTAGATCAATATTTCCCTGTAATGACCTCACTCTTGGTTAATAAGTAGTATATAATGCAACAGGCATTATAGTTAAGAAATAGAAAACATTTTCTGTGTTTCTATTGAGTTATAAGAGCACAAGTGGAAGTTTGGGAGAACGAGAAATGCTGTGAGAATGCAAGCCGATATGCATGTGTTTCCACAGCTTTTTTGATTTCGTGCAAACTTTCACGAGTGTTTCTGCAATTCGATAGAAACATGAAGAAAATGTTTTCTATTTCTCTTACAAAAATCAATAGGCTATGACAATTTTTTTTGTGTTTCTATTGAGTTATAGACTGAAACAATTTTTAACCAATCAGTGCACATAATTTCCTTGGGATATTTTCTAAGGCCATATACTAGGGTTGTTTCAATAAAACCTTTACAGGTGTAATTTACAAGTGGAGCTTATGTTTTCAAACTGTAAAGCAATAACTACACTAAAGTAAAATACACCTGTAAAAGTATCAGCTACTGTAGATCAGTTATCCACCTCAGCCTTTGACCTCAGTGCTCAGATAGCTCTTATCTTGGCCTTCATTGCTCTAAATATCACCAAAACCTCATCAAACGCTTATGAGATGGGTTCTCCTTTCTTGTTATGAGACATTTTGTATTTTAATAATATACAGGCAAGTATTACAAGGTGCTGATTGGCTTAGAGCTCATCAGTTAATCCCAAACAGTGCAGAAAGTTGAAATTGATTGCAGAAAGCTGAAATTGAGTGCAAGAATTTGAAATTAAAGTTTTGAATGTATATTGCCTGGTGAAAATCTTTGCAGGATCTTTGAGAATCTTAAAAGATCTGCGAATACCCACACAGATCTTCAAAGATCTGCATTTAGATCCTGCAAAGATCCTCAAAGACAAAGATCTTTAACGTATCATCAAAGATTTCTTGCGGATCTTCTCAAGATCCTGGCAAAGAGCCTTCTAAAGATGTCTGTCAGGATCCATAAGGATAGCAATATTATTGCTAGGACCTTGCCCAGATCCTTGAGGATCTTGGCAAGAATTTTGAAGATCTGCAAGGATCTTTTATTAAGATCTTCAAAGATCTGCACTGGAATCTTCATGCAGATCTTCAAAGATCCTTCAGAGATTTTCACCAGGGTTATTAACAAGTAATCAGATGCTTTTGAGTGCAATTTTTTATACATAAGAACTTTTAAAGATAAAAAGTTGCATTACAGGCTTGTGCAATTTTTTCAGTCTTTGAAAATTGTGCTCATGTATTCCAAATTGCACTTGAAACCATTTGATTATCTATCCAAATCAGAACATTATTTCACTGGCATACTGTTTAGTGATATGTCAAGTTAGAAAGTTTATTACAGAATGGATTATGGGATTTCTTGCAGAGATGATAAGAGATGGTTTTGGAGACAAGCCATGGTTTTATTGTTTAATAGCAGAAACACTACAACACACAGAAGGGGCAAGCTGTCCACCATCTAAAAAAGCTTTTGGTTATGCATTTTATTTTTATACTTACTCTACATGGCAGGGACGAACTTTGTTTCTGGAGGATCTTTACATTGACCCTGCTTTTAGAGGTTAGTGTAATGAATCAACATACTTAATTCAGCAAGGCGTGATTGTCTGGGATGTGGTTATGGAAAGTATTGTTGCTGATGTTGAATGACATTTTGACAACCTCAACGAGCAGAAGGCACCACTGGACTCTAATGATGACTTCCGCTCAGGTTGTCCAAATGCCATTCAACATCAATGACATTGCTTTTCATAACTACATACAACTAGATGAGTGAACATTACAAATATTACTATAAACAAGTTTATTCACGAAGATCCATGCATTGCACTGAAGGCAGCTTGAATCAGTTTTCCTGTGTTGTCACCTTTTCAATTTTGGTGGCCAATAAATGGTTTGTAGTGATATTGACATTCTTCTTGGCATCTTCTTTTCCACTTGTGCTTGTGTTCCTAAATTCTTGGTCTTGTGTCACAATGTTTCAGCAATCCTTCCCTCCTCAGGTGACTGTAGTGATATCAGTGTTCTTGGTCTTACGTCTATAGGTATGATTTTCTCCCACATATGGGAACTGATTTTGTCCCACATGTGGGAGCCTAATTTTTTTTTCTTTTTGGCCAATATTCTAAAGAAGTTCTCAGTCTCTAAGTCCTCTCAAGATCTCCACTCGGGGAAAGATCCTTGCATAAATTCTGCTCTTGAATTCATTAGGGTACTTGCACTCACTCTCACTCAAACTTTGATTAATTCAAACACCCTCGTTCACTTGTCTTGTCTATGCTGCTGTATCTCTGTTGTGAGCCGCCTGATCATGCTTGTAGAGTGCGTTCCCCTCCTGCTTACTCGGATGACCTTTCATAATTTATGCTCTGCGACCCGGCTGTATAGTGTTCTCCCTGTCTCTCCGTGATACACTGATTTGATCTGTCTGTTCTTGCATGTTTTGCACCCAATGATAATAAATTGTTATTATATCAAGCACTGCCTTGGGTTGCCTTCAAGCAATTCTTCATCCACTTAGACACACTGGGCAATCTGCTTTGCTACACTCATTGGTTTCTGCCAGCGACTTCTTGCATAACAAGCTCTTTATCGGTACTCCTCCTTTTTTCCACGATCTTAGGTTTCACCTTGCCATTGCTTTGTTCTGTAATTTCTGCTGAGATCTTTCTCCATGTAGTAGCTAGGACGCCACAGATTATCAGTATCCAGTGTTGTGAGACGGGACCTACGGTTTATTGTCCTTATCCAAGAAGACTAGAAAGTCTAACCATTTGCAGATGACATGACAAAGACAGCAGCATACAGCTTTGAACCGATGGGGTTTTTCCGGGACCCACTGACAAGACAATTATGTATGGGGCTTCCATATGAAACCTGTCTTTGATTCTAGAGAAAAATGCTGTTTACCTGAAATGCTACTCTTGTCCATGGTTCCACATGACAACATCTTAGTGTTCTAAGAAAGTAATTATAGTTGAACTTTGCACTGACTAGTTTCTTGATTCTGTTTTTTCGTTGAAGGTAAAGGAATTGGTAAAGCAATGTTAAAGAAGGTGATGGAGGTATGTACAATGCAGATAACAGATTATTATTGAAGTGCTTTGTTTCCTGTTTCATAAGCTTTTGTTCCTTTGTTGTTTGACCAGAATTGTATACTAGAAGAGGAGTGACACATGATAGGAGATTGTCAAATCTGATGATGTGACATGCCTCCCGCAAGGCTACATGTATATTCTGCTTATGTCACCAAATAATGTCTTAGTAACTTATATGGGTGACGCTGGGGGCACCATTTTGTCTTCCTGTAACACCAGTGTTGTGTGCTTCTTAACAAGATATATAAAAACCACTGAAAAGTAATATTAAAAGTAAGCTGACGTATGTGCAAAAGACCACTTTTCATAAACTGTTATTTACTGTAGATGTTCTTAAATTTTTTCAAAATTATTTCAATAAATAGGTTTTACAATTTAGTCTTAGTCATACTCTAAAAACATTATTGGGCAAAGACTGTAAATGTATATACAAACTGAATAAGATTATACGTAAATAAATAAATAAATAAATAAATAAATAAATAAAGCCCAAAAGGATCGAGAGGGCACGAATGGGATACCCAGACCCATGTGAGTTATGAGTACTATTTTTTGATTACTGGTATTGTGTTAAGTGTCTTTGATCCTGGTATGATAAAGGGCCCATATTGGTTATTTATTTATTATTGTTGTTATTGAATTTTGACAATAAATTAACCCAGTAATCTTTCTTGGGATGGATTTGATTAGTGCCAACTGCCTGCAACCATTGGGCAAAGGTGGCAATTGTTGTTGTAATTATTGTTACTTTTACTTATTAATGCTATTATTATTACATGCTTATATTCTGAGTCTCTCAGATAAAAGGTGTTAAATCCAGTTTTCGTTGGCTCCGGGCAACAACCAGTTGCCTTGGGTACCCAAGAAGCATCCGTCATTTTTCTTTCCTTTTCTCTCTACATCTCTAAAATTTTCTAAGACTTATTATTCTATACAAATTATTATTATTATTACTATTACTTACTATTATCATTGTTATTATTATTACTGTTATTATTACTTTTATTTTTATCATTATTATTACTACATGTATATTGACCTAATTTTTTAAGTTATAAAATACACTAATTGCTTTTCTTTCCTGGTCTTTCAGATTGCTGTAGAAAATGGTTGTGTCAGAGTTGATTGGCATGTCTTGCACTGGAACAAACTTGCAAGGGATTTTTATGACACCATAGGAGCACAATGTCTGGGTGACTGGCGACTTTATCGTTTAAAAGGAGAAAGCTTATTGGAATTCTCTGGGACAAGAAGACCTGCTCAATCATCCTAGAATTTTACAGGAAAAAAATATATTTGTCCTTTTTAACTGTCAGTAAAGAGTTGTGATTTTTTTTTGGAAGAGACTTACCTGGTAAGACTTTTACCAATTTAAGAACATTGAATTTTTTATCCCCAAATTCTTGATTCTTACATGCAGAGAAGTACATAGCACTTGTTAAGGAGAGTTATGTCTTGGATCTAGCTTGTGAAAGGGCAAAACACTGGTAGATAAGAGGTTTATGGCAAGATTCATAGCTATAATTATGCCTATTGGCAGAGATTTGATTTCCATTTTCTGAGTTTGCCTGTGAAATGCTGAAAAACACATTTTTTTCACAGTTCTACAATTTTTTTATCACCAGTGTGGATATAGTAGGTATAATAGATACGTTTATTAGAAGACCTTTGCAACCTCTAATGTTGAATTTAATTAGCCTATTAATTTTACAAAAATTTATAGATCAAAAAACGATGTTGTAAACTAATTTATGTAAGAGTAATAGATTTAGGCAAACCTAAATACGGAGCTCCTCACACAGTCCCTCCAAAAATGCTTGAAAACTTGTAGAAAGAACTCAGCTTTATGCTTATGTCCCTCCAAAAACGCTTGAAAACTTGTAGGAAGAAAATTTTTCATCCAAAGCCGCTATGAATAATCCGTTTCTTCAGCAAAACATTGTAGACTGCTGTAGACTGCTGGCTGTAGGTTGTGTAGCCGCGGCAAGCCGCGAAAAGCGCGCGAAAAACAAAGCCTCGTTTCGGTTTAAGACCTTCTAAATATCCCGGATGACTATGTTGGGGCAACGTCGTCGTCGTCGCCAGGCGCACGCGCCCGCGAGCCATGCCGCTAGCCACGATGACCATGAAAACTCAAACGCATGGTTTTCTCAATTTCTATCCTCGCACGGTAGTTATGGGGCTCCGCTCTGCGGCTCTTCGAGCCGCTGTGGAGCTCCGCTATTACTAAAAGGGAATAGCTGTATTTTCGCAGCATTGCAAACAATAAAACTCCAACAAAACCTATCCATTTTTGCATTTATCGAGAAGGACCGCTTTCTTCATAAATCAATTTTACAGGTACCGGGGACAGTAGCTTATGGAGCTTATGTTCTGAGTTGTTGACAACATCTAAGAATAGTCTGCTGGTCAAGTGCTGACGCCTTTCTTCCAGTGTTTGAAGGCTTGTGTATATCAAAGTTTGACTATAGCATTTTTGAGGGAAGATAATGCGTCAGGCGCGTTTCTGCCTCGATTCCAGGTCATCAGATGGGTACTTGGGTATGTGAAATAATGCAAGGAGCCAATATGTCAAAGGAAACACGAGTGATTGAGTGAGTGAAGGAGCCAATCAGCGGTTGCCTAGTATTTAACCAATCACAATGCACAATACAATTCGCGCACCGCACAGAATTGTAATTGTGTTTAAACTCAGAAGAGAATAATATTATGTAAAAGTAATGAAATCGAGGAAAGGCGATAGGTATGGCAAAAAGGTCCGAATAAACTTAATAAATGCAGTAGTCACATGCATGGTATGCTTGCCTATTTTTACCTAAGAAAGCGTTCCGTATTTTCCCATGCGAAGCCCCTGACGTGTGTAGCATGATAATTTTGACCTCTGTGAGACGTGGTAATGATTAATTAATTAACCATCAATTAATTATTTATTAACCATTATTAACCATTATTATTACCATTATTAACGTGTGTAGCATGATATCTGTGACCTCTGTGAGAGGTGAGACCTATTACATTACGAATATCGTTGTCCATTAGTAGGCACTATTATACACCATGATATTGTAACGTGTTATTAACGTGGTAATGATTAATTAATTAACCATCAATTAATTATTTATTAATCATTATTAACCATTATTATTACCATTATTAACGAGTGTAGCATGATATGTGACCTCTGTGAGAGACCTGTTACTTCATGAATATCATTGGCCAATAGTAGGCACTATTATACACCATGGTATTGTAACTGTTATTAACGTGGTAATGATTAATTAATTAACCATCAATGAATTATTTATTAACCATTATTAACCATTATTATTACCATTATTAACGAGTGTAGCATGATATGTGACCTCGTGAGAGACCTGTTACTTCATGAATATCATTGGCCAATAGTAGGCGCTGTTATACACCATGGTATTTCATCACAGCCTATGCTCTGAAATAGAACCCCTCTTGCTATTGGCTATATCGTTCTATGACGTCAGGTTCACAGCCTTCACGGAGGTCTCACCCATCTTACTGCAAGCGTAGACTGTAACTGTGAAAGAAACGGCTCAGAAGCACAAACAAGAATTACAGTGGTATTAATTTTCTGGCAGTTGGAACAGCTATGAGAAGATCACAACATTTGGTATGTGGCAAAGTAAATATTTAGCACGATAAGCGGTTAACATTGCGCTTTTTAATATTGCAGCATTTATGTGCGTACTTCCAAGGATAAAATAAAAACGTGCAGCACGTTTAGGACCGAGAAATAACGAATTCAACGAAGATGGAAATAAAAGGCATACCTTGAACTTGGGAGAATTATGACAGGGTGACTAATGCGAGGATAAGAGGGGGAGAGGAGGAAGAATTGTCGTGTAAACATCCCGTTGTGGTTACGCATTTTATTTGAATTGTCTCCCTAATAAGAACTTTTGACCATGTTGCATTTTTAAAAATCACAAATGTAAGATTTATTGTACAGTTTGGAATTGTATACAGTTGACCCATTTTAAATACAGCTTTTGTGATTGTCTTTAACAAAACTTGCCATTTCTTCGGGTGCAACACTTCAAAGCTAAGTGTACGGAATATTTGCCATAAGCCGCATTCTAAGGGCAACAAAAAAAGCTTGATTTACTTTTAAGCGAGCAGATTAACATTTTTTTAATTTGAAAGTCCGCTTTACATTGTATGTGAGCCCCTCTTGGGGTTATTAGTTACATACTGTGTACAGGTGTTTAAAGTGAAAAAAAAAAATCGTTTACCGAAAACTGCTATAGGTGTCCGGCAGTTTTATTAAAAATTGAAACTGGATTGACGCAATGAAGTGTTCCTTTGAAAGTATTGTATCCGCAAAAAATGCTTGAAAACACCTTTAAAACAGAATTTGGCGTTGTCATAAAAGGGGGAAAGACAAAATCAAGGACGTCATTAGAACTCGTTGGTTGAGGCAAGAAGTATCATCTCGTCTATCTCAGTAGTTTTGCAGTTTTTCGTTGTAAGATGTTTTTATCGTCCTTGTTGATACTATTTCTTGTTGCTCCATCTTTCTTGCAAGCAGGTAAGGCTCATAATGTTGATAAACATAAGAAGAATAGAAAAATGACGCTCTTCTAGGTCTGCGTGTTTGAGTCAAAAGTTTGATTCTTGAAAATCATATCAATCTTCTACTTGCTCAAACTCGTTTGGGTTTTCTTCGACCTAATTTCTAAAGTCTATTTTTTTTCCGTGATGCAAAACCCGAAAAAGAATGAGAATGCATATATGCTCAAACTAGAGTTGTTTGGGAAACACATGTCTTGGTAGGTGGTATAACCGGCTTTGTGTTTGAACACAGTCACTGTCTACATGTACGCTACAGTAGCTGAAAAGGACAAAGTCAGGGAAAAAAATATAAAGTACTAATAGTTTTTAAAGAATTTAAATATAATGTAAAAAAGAAGCTTTTTGCGTTACCCTTATTTCATCTTTTAAGAGTTCTTATATTTCTTAAGAAGGTTTAAAATTCAGATAAACTAAAAGGCTCGCGGTGGAATTTCAATTTTATGCTTGATAGATGGAAGGCTTTGTTTAGTTTGTCATTTGCCTGAATCAAGCAATCAGAGACGAAAATAACTTTTCGCAATGGTTTAAAACTTGACCCTCCTTGCTTTTCACTAGAATGCGGAGTGCGCACCTTCGGGTCCCGTATTACAGGGGGCGAGGAAGCCACCCCTCATTCGTGGCCCTGGCAAGGTTCTGTTCGTCTCCATGGGAAGCATATCTGCGGCGCATCACTAATCACTACAAGATGGGTGTTATCCGCTGCCCACTGCTTAAATCGCAGTTCCAGTCCTGCTGATTACACGGTCCTGCTAGGTAGGTCCTCCACCAGAATGAAACAAACATTACATGCAGTGTTACAATTCTAAAGAATTGTAACACTGCATGGTTTGATCCACAGATGAAAAAGATAGCACCACACTGTCTAGTATAACAAACAGTACCACAGTACAGTACTGTTCCATAGCTTTCCAAACAATGGTCACACTGCATGGTTTGATCCACAGATGAAAAAGATAGCACCACACTGTCTAGTATAACAAACAGTACCACAGTACAGTACTGTTCCATAGCTTTCCAAACAATGGTCACACTGCATGGTTTGATCCACAGATGAAAAAGATAGCACCACACTGTCTAGTATAACAAACAGTACCACAGTACAGTACTGTTCCATAGCTTTCCAAACAATGGTCACACTGCATGGTTTGATCCACAGATGAAAAAGATAGCACCACACTGTCTAGTATAACAAACAGTACCACAGTACAGTACTGTTCCATAGCTTTCCAAACAATGGTCACACTGCATGGTTTGATGCACAGATCAAAAAGATAGCACCACACTGTCTAGTATAACAAACAGTACCACAGTACAGTACTGTTCCATAGCTTTCCAAACAATGGTCACACTGCATGGTTTGATCCACAGATGAAAAAAATAGCACCACACTGTCTAGTATAACAAACAGTACCACAGTACAGTACTGTTCAGTAGCTTTACATTGAATGCTAACTCTTGATGGTTTGATCAACAGATTAAAAAAGTTAGAACCTCACCTTGCAGTACAACAAACAGTACCACAGTGCAGTACTGTTCATTAGCTTTTCAAAGAATGGTCACACTGCATGATTTGATCCACAGATGAAAAAGTTAGAACAGTGTTGACTAACAGGGTTAGGGGGAGCAGGGTTAGCGCAGTGGTGAGAGCGCTCACCTTCCACCAATGTGCCCCGGGTTCGATTCCCGGCCCCGGCGTCATATGTGGGCTGAGTTTGTTGATTCTCTACTCTGCTCCGAGAGCTTTTTCTCCGGGTACTCCGGTTTTCCCCACTTCACAATAACCAACATTTGATTTGATTTGATTTGTAGAGGGCCACAAGGGAGAAAACTTTAATAATAATATGTGTTACCCTCTTTAAATAAAGGTTATTACTAGTGGTAACCACAGGTTAGAAAGTGCGGGCCTAGATGCACTTAAGGGTACTGGAACGAGAGTGTATAATTTTAGATTACAAAATGTACATTCGTGTGCACGTTTTTTGGAAAGTTTGCATTGAGTTGTAGTAGATTAGCTCCGTAAATCGAAACATGTCAAACAGCTCCTTCAAAAAGTGAAAGTGGTTTACCAGAAAAATTAACCGTCCAAAAACTGAACAGTATAAAATATAACGCATCTCACCTTATCTTCACGGCAATATGAATTTAAATAGATCGTGAAAAATCTTCACAATCACAGCAAATCGTCTCAAAAGCAACACCTATAAAACAACTTCTCCAAAACGTAACGTTTGCAATCTTCCATGCCTCGATTTTATGTGACAGACTGTTGCGATTGACTCATTTTTCGCATTGTGCGATTGACTCATTTTTCGCATTCGTATCGTTCTTGGAGAACGGATTTTTCTCTTCCGGTGTTACGACAAACTGTCGTGATTGACACATTATTTGCATTCCGATCGTTCTTAGTGGAAGAACAAAATTTTAAACTTCCGCTTTGTGCTTGTCTGTTATTAACGTGGCGCGCACGCGTAAAACGCAATCCGCTGGTCACTGTCAAGATTAGGGTTGCGGGCTTCTCTTGGGCCCGCATTATCATTGTTATCATTATTATTGAACCACACTTTACAGTAAATCAAAAAACACCGCAGTACAGTACTGTCTATTAGCTTTCTTAAGCCTGGTTTTCACTACGACGCAAGCATACGGATAAGCGGAAAACAAAGGAGAACACAAAGGAACGAAGTCAAGCGTATGACATGAGACATCGACATAACCATAAGACACCGACATAACACCAAGCATAAGCAAAGTAAAGACAAAGGAACAAACAAAGAAAAACACCGTCCTTTTGTCGTCTTAAACCCCACAGGACAAGTATTTCTTTGTTTTTATTTGCTTATGCTTGCGTCGTAGTGAAAACCAGGCTTTAAAGCGACCGCCTGAAAATTACTAACACCTCGTCTCTGTATTTATTACACAGGAGCTCATCAACGTACTGACCAGTCTAGCGACGGTGATGAGTACAGGGTCTCCAGGATTATCAAGTACCCTGGCTTTCGGCTGAAGCATTTTCGAGGAGACTTCTTACTATTTGAACTTGCAAGTGTGGCGAGACTTAGCACAAAGGTGAACACGATCTGTCGTCCTCGACAAGAATCACGCATTCAGCAAGGGACAACCTGTTACATGTCAGGTATCAACTTGCAAACTGACAAAGTTTTGGCACTACGATTTGATAACATATGAAATAAAGGTCTGATATCAACCTAAAAACCTTGAAATTTTGAGCAATCTGACTGGCACACTATCCCAAGATATTCAACGCTAGTCACCTACTGCAAGGTAAATATTGCCCCAGATTCTGGGAAATCCTCTTCCTCGTGAGTTTTTGTGACTGAGGTTGTTTTCGTAGTATGTAATAAAACAAATATTCTCTTCAATCTCAGTGAAATTAAAAGTGGTTTCACCTCACTGATTGCAGCTCGGTAAATACCCCTGCCAATATTCACCTCGATTTCAGAGAACAATTTTACAGAGAAGCTGCACATCACGGATCAGATCCTCAACACATGCTCAACGTGTGTTATTTAAGAAATAGAAAACATGTACCGTGTTTCTATCGAGTTTTAGTATAAATCTACCAGCGTTCTATCACAAATGCCGCGCTCTGATTGGCTACGCTACTCACTATCTATTCTGTGATAGATAGTGAGTAGCGTAATGGCGGCCGCTTCTTCACGTTTTCGAAGTGTCCGTGAAGAAGATTTAGACAGTTTACTGGTCGAGGCTGTTCCAGAAAAGACAAAGTTTTGAGCGACTAGTAGATTTATACTAAAACAATAAGATTATTTGCTCTCGATTTCTATGCGTAATAATTGACTCGGGCTGCGCCCTCCTCAACTATCGCGCGATAGAAATCTCGAGCTCGTTATCTAATTGTTTAATAGAAACACGAATTCTAACCAATCAGCGCGCGTATTTTCTTAGAACTGTTTTCTTATTTCTTTTAAAGCTCAATTCAGTTTGTGTTATTTTTGGTTGCCAAGGATGGGGACTGTCTAATCCCGCCGAAACACAAGTCGCCGCTCCGAGGCTGAAGCAATCCCTGGTCTCATTGGTCAGTTACCAACGGTGCCGATCAATGCCACTCGGTGAACACGTACATGAAAAGTCCATGCTTTGAGTTGGCGGTCAAGGAAGCAGTATCTGTAAAGGAGATAGTGGTGGCCCATTATCTTGCTTTGAGAACGGTCGCTGGCACCTTCGCGGTGTGGCCTCGTGGATGAGCAGTTATGAGTGCCCTACAGATACGTACAGTGTGTTTGCGCGAGTGAGCTCATACGTAGACTGGATCAACATACATCAAAATACAACAAAATACAGGAGGTTCGGTTAACAAGAAAAATATAAGGATTCTATTACGCTACAATACTGTTACGTAGTTTTTCTGGCAATAATCGCTCTACATTGTTTGATCCACCGATGAAAACGGTAGCACCGCACTACATAATGAAACAAGCAGTGTACAGTACTACTCAGTAGCTTTACAAAGAATGGTCACACTGCATGGTTTGATCCATAGATGAAAAAAGTTAGAACCACACTGTATAGTAAAACAAACAGTACAACACTACAGTACTGTTTAGTAGCTTTACAAAGAATGGTCACACTGCATGGTTTGATCTACAGATGAAAAAGTTAGAACCACACTGTATATAGTAACACAAACAGTACCACAGTACTGTTCAGTAACTTTACAACGAATGGTCACACTGCTTGGTTTGATCCACAGATGAAAAAGTTAGAACCACACTGTATAGTAAAACAAACAGTACCACAGTACAGTACTGTTCAGTAGCTTTACAAAGAATGGTCACACTGCATGGTTTAATCCACAGATGAAAAAGATAGGATCACACTGTATAGTAAAACAAACCGAGTACCACAGTACAGTACTGTTCAGTAGCTTTACAAAGAATGGTCACACTGCATGGTCAGTAATCCACAGATGAAAAAGATAGAACTACACTGTATAGTAAAACAAACAGTACCACAGAACAGTACTGTTCAGTACCTTTACAAAGAATGGTCACACCGCATGGTTTGATCCACAGATGAAAAAGATAGGATCACACTGTATAGTAAAACGAACCGAGTACCACAGTACAGTACTGTTCAGTAGCTTTACAAAGAATGGTCACACTGCATGGTCAGTAATCCACAGATGAAAAAGATAGAACTACACTGTATAGTAAAACAAACAGTACCACAGAACAGTACTGTTCAGTAGCTTTACAAAGAATGGTCACACCGCATGGTTTGATCCACAGATGAAAAAGTTAGAACCACACTGTATAGTAAAACAAACAGTATTGCAGTACAGTACTGTTCAGTAGCGTTCCAAAGAATGGTCACACTGCATTGTTTGATCCAGAAATCAAAACATCTAGTGTGTGTTCATGAAAATCTTATGTCTCTAACTTACTTGCTTTCTTTTCGTTCATCCACAGACTCTGCTCAGTGAAAATAAAGCGATTGTTCAGCCGATATATATACAGAACACATGTAAGGCTGACAGAGGGAACCGAGCCATATACTGTATATGAAGAAAGGTGTACGGATGTATAGTTCAAATCAAAGACTGAGTATAATAAAGACGACTGAAAGAGCTGTCTAGTCTTTTCATACCGATTGTAAAGAGGATAACAAATTGCATGCAATGTTTTCTCGACATTTAGTGAGGCAGAGGATAAAACCTCAAATGTGATTTCTTCTATAACTGAGCCGGCAATAGGAGGGGTGGGGGTAGGGGGGCTGACGTAAGTGGAATAGAAGGGGGGTCCCTACGGGATTAATGGGCTACCTGTGATTCGCTTTGTTCACCTGTTAAAACCGTTACTGCTATATCGATCACACAGGTAAACGTTGGGTAAAAAATTGACAGGTAATTTATTTTTGATAGCTTTACAATAATTATATCAGCCTGGAAATAGTCATTTTGATTGGTTAAGAACAAGCATTTGGCTTTTTTAGTGTGAACTAAAAAAGATACTGTGTTCAGCGGTCTTGCACATCTGATTACCAGTGTCAAACGGTTGAACCAGGATGGGGGTCTCCTGGGTAGAGCTTACATTTGGAACTTTACGCGTACAAGATGGCGAATTTGAGGACAATACCGATAAAATATATTTTTGAAATATATTTTTTTTCCCTTTGGGACTTCAGAAACAGGCTTTTTTAATTTATGTACATTACCCTTTCACACTGATGCCGAAACTTTCAAAGCAATTTTGAATTCGTGCACTTGTGTTCTATGAATAGCCTTAAACACGATCGAGTCTGGTGATTTCCGTTGTCCAATTCACAATGAGCTACACGTTCGGGGTGAAAATCTCGTTCTGATTACGAAATATCTCACTCGTATCATTTAATTGAGAAATATCCATTCTAAAATTCGGTACTTGAGTGTACTGAGAAAGGTAATGCATGCATAATTTAAGCCAATTCAATACTCACTCGTATCTCAGGGTATGGAAGGTATTCCCGGGTTCTTGGATTTGATCAAAATATGGTGTGGGATTCGGGAAAACACAAAATTTAGTAACGGGATTAGGGAATTGCATTGACTGCTCTCCGGGAAGCGGGGTTCCTTAAAATTTTTGCACAGGATACAGGATTTTTTGCCTGTCTGTCGGGAATTCGGGAAATCTTCACGACCCCAAATAAACGTACCAGCAGCGAAAGCGAATCAGCCAGATGAACACTAATCAAAGCAAACCAAACAGCTTGTCTGATTAAATAGATGAAAAAAGTGCGGGATGCGGGATTCTCGTAAAAAAGAAGCGGGAATGCGGGATCAGGACCCCACCCCCCCCCCCTCCCTCCCGTCTAGACCCTAGTATCTGATAGATATCGCGTAAACAAGAAACGAAATCAAATAGTCATCACTGTATTTCTGAAACCCGCGCCTGGGGCACTTTTCACATTTCATCTGGACATGGGATTCATCATGAAGTCAGGCTTACACAGAAAAGGAACCAGCTTTGTAAACGATGCCACTTTATTCAAACCGAAAACAAAAATGAAAAAGGGGGAAATTAATCCATGCCAGCGGGGTGTAAAAATGTATTAAAAATTTGGAACCTTTTCCCTAGAAGAATAAATCAAACGAGCAACTGAGTACATAATATTCTGCCATGCAAACAATGATGAATAAAAACCATAAAAATAGATTTTAACGTGAAAAATACACGACGAGAAATGAGCTAGGTCAGCTATGTAAACAATGCATTTCTGAAGAATACACGGACGTTTTTATGCGTTCAATATTTGCTGTTAGTCAAAACGTGTAGTTGTAACATATTAAACACGGAAGACATTTCATTATCAAGATTTCACATGGGGACGTAAAAGACAAACACGATATAACTGAGTTCAGCGGCTTGCCTAGACCCCCCCCTCCCCCTCCTCCCCCTTATGAAACCCTTGTACACGCCCCTGGAGTTTGTTTAGATAATTTAAGCAGTTTGTTAAGCTGATGAAACACTCATTCAAGTGTTTGATGAGCGTTTTAATTGAAGCTTCAAATGCACGAACGAGAAGATGGAATGTAAAATTGCCAAGTAAGCTACTTATTTTATGGATCGTAAACATGTGATGTGCAATGTCGTTGATGTAGCATGATGAAGTTTGACGAAACATGTTAAGCACTTCACTTAGATTATTACCGTTTAAGCCATACATAGTCATGAGGCGTTTTTAATATGGACTTTGCCAGTGTGTGTTAAGTGTTATGTAGACAGATGTAAACGCTTTCATCACGCGTTTGACGTCTATAAGTGTTGAATGGCATCGCCTTAATTAACCAAAGGCAGCTAAACAACCCGTAGAACGTATAAAAAGCGCGTTTCTGCTTTGTAGAAACCGACCATTGCGCTCCGAAAATAAGTACGAAGATGATGTTCTTTCTCGCCTTGGTGGTTTGCCTTTTGGCCTCCTCTTTCTCGCAAGGTAATTGCGCAAGTATTTTCGTATCTATCTGTCCTTAATCGTCCGCCTGTTCTGACGTCCTATTTTTAAGCTGCTCTTATCACCACGTTTCTTCTGAGTATATACTTTTATTGGAATTTAACAGAGTGCGGTATTCGCAACAAATTTGGGGCTCGCATCATTGGGGGCGAAGAAGCGGTACCTCATTCGTGGCCCTGGCAACTGTCCCTTCGACTTTGGGACCAACATGTCTGTGGTGCTTCCCTAGTGAACACGGAATGGGTTGTTCTTGCAGCCCATTGCTTCAAGTTCAGTCCCAATGCAAAAGAATACTCCATCGTTTTAGGTTGGTTGTCTTGAAAAGTAATTGGAAAACCATGCCATGTTTAGAATTATTCGATTTTATCGACTCCTCCATATTATCTTTTTCTACGGAAATTTAATAAGTAACAATTCCCAATTATTGGGCTTTATAAATTTCCATATATCTTACTTAAAACGAAAATCTGTTGTTAGAGAAATTTGTTCAATTCTGCTCTCTGTTTGCCTGCATTTGTTAATAAATGGGAGTAGACTTAAAATCACCCGCAAAAAATTGTTTATAAAAAAGTTGATGTGGAGAGTATTCTACCGCGCGATTTAAGGAGTGCTGAAGGTTTTCGAGTTTTTCAATGATGAAATGCTTTGTTTGTCCTCATTCATGCTCCAGCTCGCGATTCATACCGGAATGGCTTAACCCTTTAAGCCCCGAGGGGTCTCCCTGTGACGAGTAAAATCGTCTGGCGTTAGCCAGAGTAAAACTGGAATCTATAAAGACACTATCGGGGCTTAAAGGGTTAAGGAGATAGTTTTTAACCCTTTAAGCCCCGAGGGGTCTCCCCGTGACGAGTAAAATCGTCTGGCGTTAGAAAGAGTAAAATCTATAAAGACACTATCGGGGCTTAAAGGGTTAAGGAGATAGTTTTTAACCCTTTAAGCCCCGAGGGGTCTCCCCGTGACGAGTAAAATCGTCTGGCGTTAGAAAGAGTAAAATCTATAAAGACACTATCGGGGCTTAAAGGGTTAAGGAGATAGTTTTTAACCCTTTAAGCCCCGAGGGGTCTCCCTGTGACGAGTAAAATCGTCTGGCGTTAGCCAGAGTAAAATCTATAAAGACACTATCGGGGCTTAAAGGGTTAAGGAGATAGTTTTTAACCCTTTAAGCCCCGAGGGGTCTCCCCGTGACGAGTAAAATCGTCTGGCGTTAGAAAGAGTAAAATCTATAAAGACACTATCGGGGCTTAAAGGGTTAAAGGAAGTTTCGCTTCGTTTCGTTTTGATGATGATTCAGTTTTATTCAAGTGAGAGCTAAATTGATACGTTACCCGTTTCAATACGCTGACATGTCGTTTTCACAGCAAATCGACTGGTCGTTTTTGTTTTCGCGATACTGGAGCATATTTCCTACTGGAACGAGATTTTCGCTTCGGCATTAAACTAGAGTAAAACCAGGGGCACCCACCGAGCAGATTGAGCCAAAAGCTTCTGAGATACATTTCTAGTCTCCTTGTAATGTTCAAAGACTGTCTAAAGAGATGTTTTATCTCCTAGAAGAATTTGATCTGTTCGGATATCTTAGCTGAAAATTAAAGTGTTCGAAAATTTTAGGAATATCTTCATTTCAGAAAGTTGCTAGCTGTACGGCACCTTCTAAAAACGTCCCAACAAACCATTGCTTATCCGTCCGAAATTGCTAGGTGACCTTATTGCAAAAATAGCTTTTCCGAAAACGTAAGGGACTGACTTTTCCCTTGTTGCAAATCTTTTAGGTGTTTTCTAAGGGACTGAAAATGTGGCTTCAACTTACCCTGATTACATTTTGACATTGTCATATCAAGCCACATCCCACAACCCTACCATTTTTTCATCACATTGACATTCATAATGTGGGAACCCAGAGCTCATCTGCTACCTGTGCCATGCTGATGAGGCCTAACAAGGCCGAAACAGCTGTCCATGGCTGTTGGCTTTTGAGCTCAATTTTTTCAGGGTTTTATCCCTTCTACCACTGTCGCCTCAGTGCGCATATATGTGGCTTCCACTTGCCCTTATTACATTTTGACGTATTCAGATATACGGCTCGAAAGCCCGGTGACCTGTGTGTTCGATGTTCGAAAAGTCTAGCTCACCTTGCTTCCGAACAGATTTTTACCGAAAATAGTAGTTGGGTGCCTTTGTATCATGTAAACACACCCCTATTTAAATGGCTTTTCCATTACGTGCAAATACGAGCAAAATGTCTTTTTGCTGTCTTCTCTACAGGAGCTCACAGCAGAACGGATGATGGAGAAGTGATTCCGGTTGAACGCTTTCACAAGCACCCAAGCTACAATTCGGCCAGTACTAGGCACGATGTTGCAGTTATCAAACTGTCACGCCCCGCAACTCTCAGTAATCACGTGAAGACCATATGTCTGCCGTCACACGGATCAGAAGTCGACTTACAAACACAGTGCTACGTCACCGGTAACCAGAAAACTATCTCACGCTATCATATTGCTATATGTACTCATACAATTCTCCTAATTATTTCAGTGTAACATTGCATTGAAGAGTTATGTTCGTTAGTGAGTCTTCAAATGTCTCTCACTTGCCCACTGCATGCAAACAATCAGTATCACCAGTACATTATTAAACAGTAGCTTTCGTAAGAAAAGTCATATTGCTTGGTTGTTTCAGTAGATAAAAAGGGTAGAGTCCCATTGAATAGTAAAACAAACATTAAAACAGTACAGCACTGTTCAGTGGCTTTCCTGAGAATGGTCACACTGCATGGTTTGATCCACAGTTGAAAAAGGTAAAACCACAGCGTACAATAAAACAAACGGCACCAAATTACAGTGCTATTTAGTAGTTTCACAAATAATGGTCATACAAAACAAACAAACAAAAAAAAAAAACGTTAACAGTGCCAGAGTACATCATTGTTAGCTTTCTAAAGGATTGTAAAATTTCATGGTTTGATCCACGCCTTCTTCAGTTATATACCTTCTCACCCTTCCATTCCCTTTGCGAGCCTAGGCTGGGGACGAACCGACCCTTACGATGAGCAAAAGCTGGCCCCTTACCTGAAGCAGGCTCGGGCCCCTCTGGTCAGTCATCAAGAGTGTCAGAGAGTGAATGGTTGGGGAGTCGATAGAGACTCCATGCTTTGCGTCGGAGGACAAGGAAGTAATGTCTGCAATGGAGACAGCGGCGGACCGCTATCGTGCTATGAAAACAATCGTTGGGTCCTTCGCGGAGCGGCTTCTTGGGTGACTCACAAAACGTGTCCTGGGGATACCTACGGAGTATATGCACGACTGAGCTCCTACATCAACTGGATTAACGGTTATGTGCAAAGTGAGTGTACAATGTGAATGGGTGGATCCCGGGGAAGTGGTGTACTCTCTACAATTTAGGATACGTGTGTGCCGCCGAGGCACAGTAGTGTAGTGGTTAGCGTGTCGGACTTCCGAGCAGGAGGTTTGGAGTTCGAGCCCTGATGCTGGCACTGTGTTGTTTCCTTAGACAAGAAACTTAACTCCACACAGTCTCTCACCACCCAGAAGTATAAATGGGTACCAGCGATATAATGCTGGGGGTGACCCTGCGATGGACTAGCATCCCATCCAAGGGAGAGAAATAATACGCTTCATGGTGTTGAAACTGGGATAAGCTCCGGCCGTATGGTCCTCCTGTGGCTCGTGTGCGCCTTTGTGTGCCGCCAAGACCCTCAAACCCTGACTCTATTTAAGGGTAGAAAATCGTGATTTGACACCATTTTTAAGGCCCAAAACTAATAAATGGCACTCTATTCAAGGGAATAAAGATAACGCATAAATAGATTCAGGGCTAAAAATAGATTCTGTCCCCTTGTCATATACGGGGTTATGTTCTCTTTCCTCATTTTCCTTTGGTCTCGGTTAATAAATACGCAAAACAGTAATTGGTCAATATTTAGCTGTACACTTGGTCAATAACGCCTATATATTGCTGCATTGTCAGACACTTTTATTTAACACATCCAAATTCTTTATGAACACATGTTGAAGTAGCATATTTACAGGTTAACGCACTCAGCGAGTGAATTATTGGGATTTACCTGCACGAGTTCACTAACAATGAACGAGAAATTTCAAAAATTTCGAGTTCATTGTTAGTGAACGAGTACTGGTAAATTCCGATAATTCACAAGCAATGAGTGCGATAACATTTTTATTATTCAAATTGAATACACTGCACAAAGAAACACTGGCAATTTGTCAAAGTTTGAGTCAGCCTAACCCATGGTGTAATGGCCGTGATGCATTGAATTTACAACACGGCCATTACACCACGACAATGACGTCAAGGAGGTTGTTTCGTCATAACCCAGGATCACGTGGTACAAATCAGCCAATCAGAAAATCGGAATTAGTACAGTGTATGAAATGTGAATAATAATTAACAACTATTCACCGAAGTGGAGGTGGCTAGTGGTGGATATTTACCGAGCTGCGAAGCGGCGAGGTGAATAGTTGTTAAGTCTGTAATAAAAGTCGATTTCTACACAAGAATCCCAACAGAATCTTCCATCGAACAACTGGTGAATAGTTGTTTTAGTATATACTAAAACAGTGAGATAAGTGTACACAAAAAAAAGAAAAGGGCTTGGAAAATAGAGGACTTCTCAAATGACAAACTTAAACCAACGCAGCGCCGATTGCCGTTAGGGTTTCAGTTTTGTTGTAATTACTGCCGTACGTCTCGTTTTCTCGCTGAGAGAAAAAATTTTGTTTATTTCTAGTGGCGACATTTCATCAAATGGAATTGCAAACCCTTTCTGTATTTGAAAGCATTCTGTAAAAAATATAATTCTACTTTGTTTCTCAAGTAAACAAGCGACATCAAATTTGGTTATGCAAGATTAATTTGCATTTGTCAACAAAACCTTTATTGTTGCTTTTTACCGCTTAACTCCGGGTTAAAAACATAAGCCATTACCTCTGAAAACGGCCAAGCCAAATTTAGTCGCTTTCTTGGAGTTTCCAGGGACTGCTTCTTTGTTCATTTGGATGATTTCTTCGCTTGTCATACATACAAACCGGGCCGCCATATTCGCGCGGCGGAGCGAAAAATTCGCAAGTTGCTCGGAGGTAAATAGCACAGGATATTCGGAGTTTGACTAGCCAATCAGAGCGCACCTTCAACGCTATCCACTGTTTTAGTATTTACTAAAAGTATTTATTTCACCTTCAACGCTATCTACTGTTTTAGTATTTACTAAAAGTATTTATTTCACATACCCGACTGGTTTGTGTCCGTGTTACATTATAGCGTGCGAGGATGTCTGGAATACTCAAACATGCATTGAGTACCGTGGTTCTTGTACTGTTTCGCAGCAAGTAGCCGATAGATGCAGGAAGACTTGTGGGTTCTGCTGTAAGTACAAATGTGTATAGTCCTAGATATTTGACCCTTAAGGACTTCTTTTCTATGGTGAATCAGGAGCGTTTTAGTACTAAAAGCAGAGAAAGCGCTGCGAAAAATGCCGTTCACAAATTCTGCGTTTCACCATTAAGAAACGCGCGCGAGGAATGAGTTATTAGATCTTACATATCAAATTAGATCTTTAGCTCTAAGAAACCATTTTTTTCTTGCAACATATTTGTTTAACATATTTGGTAAGACAGAGAAAGAGCTTTTAAAATTCCTGCTTTCCATTTCTCAAATTCAGCAGTGCGGGAATGAATCATAACAGTGTCGAGAGGCCAGCGCTCGCCTTCCACGAATTAATGTGGCCCGGGTTCGATTTCCGGCGCCTGCGTCACATGTGGGTTGAGTTTGTTGGTTTTCTACTCTGCTCCGAGAGGTTTTTTTTCGCGTATTCCGGTTTCTCCCTCTCCCCAAAAACCAACATTTGATTTGATTTAATTTGATTTGATTTAATATGAATTGATTTGATTTCATTTGTGCTTTCCAGTGTCGCCAGGGGATACTCGCATTCAAATTTGCCGCTTCGCTGATAATGAATATTTAATGATGTCCATGCATTCTGCCCTATGAATTAGTAATCTTAAAAAGTCGAAGACGTTCATAATTATGATCATTTTAAACCCAAAATGATCCAGCTCAGAACTGCTTTACTTAAAATCTTTTGTTAAGCGAGTCGTAAACCAGATGCGCTGTAGCTCTCTAAATGACAAAATGTCATAAAAATGTGAAAAATCACAGTTTAAAGTGGGACTGAACTGTAAATGAAGAATCAAATGGCAAATGATTTTTGTTGACGGTGAATTTTACCCGAATCTGTGTCATTAGCTATACGTAGATTTTTTGATTTTTTTTTTAACTCAGTGGATTTTGTCTGTTTCTTTTTTTAAGAATCTGGAACAAGAGAAGAGCTCCTGACTAAAAGAGTTTCCGGGTCGTTGTTTAGTTATGTGGGTAATAAAGATTGAAAAAATGATTATAAAAATGTGTAATTCTCGTTAATAAACAGAATCGACTGAACGCACGTCAAATCCGGCTACATATCTTGATTTTGTACGTGGAATTGAAAATGGATGCTTTGTGCTCAGATCATGAGCCGATGCAAACACTCGAGGGAATTTTTGCAGGGAGTTTACACCTCCAGATGTATCAATATCAAAATTTACAGGCTATCTTATATTCCCCAAAATAATATCGATCTAAGACTTATAGTGGCTGTGTTTTGCCCTTCTACTGCTGTAAAAAAACTTTTAAACTTTTAAGAGTCGCCTTTTTGTCTTGTATAAAAAGAAGTGCCCAGAAGTTACACTGAAAGAAAGCTGGATTTAAGCATTTTGTTCTGTTTTGCGCAACAGAGCGCGGGATCCCGAGCAAGCACGGTAAGGCCATCTTGCCCGCTCGAGTAGCCAATCAAAACTCAGGATTTACCCGATACATTGATTAAATTTTTCAGCTCAAACAATATTTACAATTCCATAGTGTAGCGTTTCACGGCCAGTAAAACATCCGGATTTAACCAAGATAAATGCACGCAACACAGATTCAACTCAACACTTGACCATGTGCTTACTTTCCCTATTCCATAATTCATTTCGGCCGTACCTAATTACATCATGGATACTACACGTACTGTAATCGTTTAAAAGCCTTGTCAATCTGCTCGTCAAAATTGTGATTATGGTTCGCTATCTCTTGAAAAATTGCTATCTCAACAAATTGCTTTTCTTTAACAGACTCGGTTCCTTACTTGCCCATGGCCATTACTGTCGCGGTAAGCTCTTTACCAAATACTTTAACTAGGTAGTGACAGTAGAAATGCTTATCTAGATATGTGTTTAAATATGAAAGGGATAATTATGACAAGGCGTTATGATCAAAAGATCTTATTGAGAGTCTCCGGAGCAAATATAATTGAAACTTCAGCAGCTGTATTGCTGCCTTCAGGATTGGCTTAGGAAATGGATTCGGTCTTGGTCTAACGCATGCCAGCATATAAGAGCGCTTTGTATAAAGCAAAACAAAAGGTTTGACTTGTACTCTGCAATTTATTGTCTATTAAAATTCTCTTTACTTGCACAGCCTATTTCTACAGGCTTTTTGACGATAGTTCCATTTTCGCTGGATTATCGTGAATCTGCAAAGAAACCAAGATGAGATATCAAAACAAAAAATCAAAATTGTACATTTGACTTCTATAGACAGCAATGATAACTCTCAATTTACTGACACGATAATTTCTAATTGACTCAGCTAGATAGTTTTAAAGTTCTCCAGCAGTCCCAATATAAGCTCCTCAAATGATGCCACATATTTAACTAAAGATATATGGCAAGACTTTATTCGACGCTAAATTTTTGAAAAAAGAGGGCTATGAACTGATCAAGATTATACATTTTGAGCCTGGAAAATTTATGAAAGTTGCATTTTACGGCAAAGTCGCAGGCAAACACGGAAGAAACCAAATCCGAGCTCCCCCGTCTTGGAATAGGAGTCGAACTCACAACCATCCGAACTAATAAATAAGATCGTACTTTCCAGTTCTATTGGGAGTACTCGGATTTACTTATTCCCCAGTTTGTCTGAGGCAGTGCCGTGATATATAATTTCCATTATAATATAGCTACGTTCTTACGCGCGCTCTGATTGGTCAAAAACCTATGTTTTATCAGAGTATAAAACATAGAAAAAGCGTGTTTTATTGTTTTTCGCCATATTACCTCTACTCGACAATTCTGTAAGAGACGGCGAAAAACCGGCATATTCTTTGAAGAAATTCATGATGGAGTTCTCTGCGAAGCAGCAGAAAGTTTTGAAGCTGAGAATAATAAGACAAATAAAGAAGAAGAAGCGAAAACAGTGGAGAAGTTGGTATTAAATGGCGTCGATTTGGCGATCTGTGTGCTTTTTTGTTTCTACTCGCGGCATGTAAAATCTATATCATACAGCAAATAAAGAAGCCTAAGCCGTGTATTACACTGTGATAAAACACTCCGGGCATTTGAGAACACTGCGGCTCGTGTTTTCTACATTTCACTCGTGTTTTCAAATGCCCGTCGTGTTTTATCACAGTGTAATACACGGCTTAGGCTTCTTTATTTGTTAACTAAAACAGGTTGCTTGCACTTACAGCAAAATCCGCAGGTCTTTTTGCAGTTGAGTCGAACAGAGGCATAGCGACAATAGCCTATTCTCTTATAATATTGGCACTTGCCAGCGCTCCACTTATCGTCACAATCTGCGATGCATAACAAGTAGCTTCTGTTAACATTAAATTTAGTATTAACCAACGCAGATTTTTTCACGAATCCTGCAAAATAATGAACGCACTCGCTGTCCATTCCTCAGTTTGGTTCTAAACGTTTTCACGTGTTGATGCAATCATGCAGTGTTACCATTCTTTGGAAAGCTACTGATTGCAGAACAGTTCTGTGCTGTGGAACTGTTTGTTGTATTACACTGTGCCTTTATAACGTTTTTATCTGTGCATGAAACTGTGCAATGAGGGCAATTCTTGGCAATTCTTCTGTTCAGCGTCTGAACAGTACTGTACTGTGGTTTTGTTATTCCATACACTTTCACGAGAAGTAGCTTAGAAACCATGGAGTGCCGGGTATTTATGCAACTGTTTTGATTCTACTTTCTAGAAAATTACCACCTGCAGTATTGGTTTTTATTCCAATTGCTTAATAGTTTTGCTTAGATTGGCTGTTTTAAGGATAACGTCAAATTGAACTATTTAATATTTATGCCAAAGACTTCAAACAACTCAGTTAAAACGTTGGTATTAGTTTTTATTCTATCGTGCTTTTAGTTGGTCTTTGTCGAAAGTATTTGCAAAATATTGTGAGGATAGTTTCTAAAGAAACTGGTGCTGCGTCGGTGGGGAAATGGTGGAACCATAACACACTGCTATAGTTCCACCAATAGCACAGCTCCATACTTCTCTATATAAATTGTACGTAACGCACAATCCTCCCATTCGCTCCGACAAAGGGCTAACGCTCGAGACGTCAGCACCTCCCTTTTACCTTACGGTGGTATAACTTACTTTATCGATTCGTTTGATTATCCCAATTTCTTGTGTTTGCAAAATAGTTCTCTGTTAATACCCGTTTTCCTGAACATTTGAACCTTATAATAACTATATATTTAGAAAACAGTTAATAATGTTTTTGATAATCTATATTATTACAAACAATTTTTTGCCTACGAGCTAGAAGGCTGGTTGCCACTATGTCATCTGGATGCTAAGTATGAGTGAAAAACGTGACGCGCGAGGGATGCTGGGATTACAAGTGTTCGGACTAGTTTGTTGTGCACCCACACCAGACCCAGTTACCTCAGAGACCAACTTTAAATCTTAACTACAATGACTTTTCAAGTCATTGTTAGAAATTGGAAAACGTGGTGCATTATGACTTGACAAATCTTACTATAAAATAAAGTGCACAGCGTATAAAAATGACTGAGCTGCAATAGCCCGTGTAGTTCTACAATACTACTTATTTTATTAAATATTGTTTACCTGCTCCACCGCCACCACCGCCACCGCCGCCACCTAGAAATTAAAAGGAATATATCTAATAGGTCACATGTTTTTCACGTAGAACTGGATTCCTTAACATACCCCATCCGTTGTCCTATAAACTTGAATTTTCAATTGTGTGTCGCACTACGAGAATTTTGAATTTAAAAACAGTCTCATGAAAATAGTTGTAGTTGCATTTTTTCTCAAGCATCTGAGCTGACCGGGATCCTAAATCCTCGAATTTCATTGGCTAATCACGTGCGCGTGACCGGTCCAGCTTTTTACGATACGGCCCACGGGCCGGTTTTTTCCCCCCTGTAGCAATTTCCTATGTCTTTTCTTACTGTAAAAAGGAGTCATCCGAACAAAATAAATGAGTTATTTGCCGGGCAACGTCGGTCCGTATAGGAAAAAACCGTGCCCTTGGTCTTGAGTACGGCCCAAGGCCGAAAGCACAGTTTTTTCCCATACGGATCTTCCACCCGGTAAATAACTTACATAAATTCTAGGAATCCTCGCTTCTGTATGATGCACTCTAGTCAAAGGTAAGAATGATCTTCTCTTGTTACTAGTTGTTAATTTTGCGTGCATGTCTCCACAGTTAGTCTCCCGTATACACCTTACTCCAAAATGGCCGCCATTTAAATATCCTTTTTTTATTCAAATTATCCCTCGATACCTCGTTCTTAAGCTAAAATTCAAAAGAATATTTTACCTTGAACGAGGCATCAAGGTCTAATTTAAATAAAAACAAAAAAAAGGCGGCCATTTTGGAATAAGGCATACACCAGCCGTAACGTTTTGTATGCGTTGCGTGCCCTCACTCACTATTGATGTAACCATTTATCCAGTTGATGTAGGAGCTAACTCGTGCGTAAACAGAGTACTTCTGCCCGGGACATGTTTTGCTTGTCACCCACGAGGCCGCGCCACGTAGGACCCAACGACCATTTTCCTCACAGGATAAGGGCCCACCGCTGTCTCCATTGCACACACTGCTTCCCCTACCACCAACGCAAACCATGGAACTCTCGTCCACAGAGTTTCCATTTGTTCGCCTGCACTGTTCATGGTTCGCCACAGGAGCGGCAGCTTGCTTGAGCCGAGGAGCAAGTTGGTTGCTACTTGGGTGGATCCTTCCCCACCCTTGAAGTAAATGAAAATAATAAGGGACGGACCATTAGAAAAGTGATTGGGGGGTGGGGGGTGGGGGGGGGGGGTGGGGAAAAAAACAAAAAAAAATTCATGCAGAAGGAAGGTCCAATTGTGACTTTTTCACACGTAGTAAAAAAAATTCGTGCAGAGGGGTTCACCTGAAAAAAAAAATTCCTGCACAAGCAGTGAGCGAAAAAAAAATTCGTGCAAGCTGAAAATTCCCCACCCCTCCCCCCCCCATCACTTTTCTAGTGGTCCGTCCCTAAGCATTACTATTTTCCAACTTTTCAGTCAATTTACTCTGTGGGGTAAGGAAAAGGCAAATTATTCGATTTGACCAGTTTTCTAAAACTTAAATCAAAATAGAAACCTTGCAGAGAATGCTTTCTCGTTAATTTACATTGCGCTTTACTCACCTGTGACGTAACAATTTGCATCAGCCGTGACACGTGACCCGTGACGTGGAAGACAAATGGTGCTTATTTTCTCGCTCAGTGTTACAGGCCTAGAAAGTTTCAATACTGCTACGTCATGTCGCAAGTGTCTCATACTGAACTGAGGGTGTTTGATCACTCGGGAAACTTTGAGTACCTGGCCATCGGTGGGACTTCTGTTGTGCGCTCCTGAATAGAAAAAAAACACGTTGTGGGCGTTAAAACCTTTCACTGCCAACACCTGAGTAGTAATTCTTCTTAATGAGTAACATAAATTTACTTGCGTGATAGTTCAGAGAATTCAAACAACTGATATTTTTGAATGATCATCTTCTCAAAAATGGTATGGATATTGTTAAAGAGAAGTTGTATGTTAGTTAATTCTGGTTTTGAAGCTGGTTCTAAATATATCATCTCGCATCAAACTTACAATATGACCATTGTAATGTGTTGTTTTACTATTTTTTTCACGTTGTTCCAACCTTTTCATCTGTGGGTCAAACCATGAGGTGCAACCATTCTGTGGAAAGCTACTGAACAGCACTGTACTGTTGTCGGTACTGTTCGTTTTACTATAAAGTGTGACTCTAACGTTTTCATCTGTGGATCAAACCATGAGTGTGACCATTCTGTGGAAAGCTGTGGTACGGTTTGTTTAACTATACAGTGTGGTCACTATTCTTACGTTTTAAATTTCATTTGTTGATAAAACCATGCAGTTTGACCATTTTATGTGTACGTAGTTTACTAAACGAGGAGGAGTGCTTTGTCAAGTGTAAAACAAGAGGCGTAGCCGAGTGTTTTGTACTGATAAAACACGCAATGCGAGTTTATTGAACGGGTTTCAAAAACGTTTCATGTAGACCTATTCATTATTACACTTAACTTTGGATTTTGGTGTATTTTGACCTAGAAAATTGAATGCAAATTTTACTAGCTGTGTCTATATCAGATATAAAGACACTCATTAAACATTAATTTCCTTTGTATTTTCTTTATCAGTTATTTAATGAGTTTTTGAAAGAAACCTAATGAGCAGTACTACACTGTGATACTGTTTGTTATACTACAAGGTATAAAGACCTCAACATTTTCATGCCGGCGTAACAAGAAGTGTAAGAGCCACCTTGATTCATGGAAAACATACCAATCTTGCTATAATATTGCCTCGATAAAACCACGCACTGTTAGCAGTATTCAGCAAACCTGCTAAAAATATTCTATTTTATTATATCTCTCAGTTAGTACGCGCGCTGTGATTGGTCAATTTAGCGGGCCGTACTTCACTGTACGGCCCGCTAAAGTTTGTTTTGGTAGCTTAAAATGACTCAAGAGATATAATAAATATCTTATTAACCTCGTTTTCTCGGTCCGTACTGTAAAATACGGATCCTCGTTTTTTCCCGTCGATTTATGGCCCAAGCGCGAAGCGCGCGGGCCATAAATCGACGGGAAAAAACTCGGTCCGTATTTTACAGTACGGACCTCGAACTCGATTAATAAGAGGTATGTACATGGCTATGTGTCTAAAAGAATATGACATTGTTCATTACTTTTACTATACAGTTAAGTTCATTTCTAACCGACTTTTTACTTGTAAGAAGAACATTATTTATATTGGTGATTTTTGGATAAGTGCAACACTTTGTTACTGGTGGAGTGACTGAATATTGCTCTCTGCGCAATGTGTTATATATCTGAGTGGCAAGTTTTTTTGTCCATTAACGTACCTAGTGCCAGTGAATATCGGCTGGGATCACTACTCTGATCGACACAATGAGCCGCGGAAACGACCCACTCATTGTTGACAAGGGACGCGCCACAAATGTGTCTGCCATAATAGCGCAAGGATACCTGCCAGGGCCATGAATGGCGAGTCGCCTCTTCGCCCCCTACAATACGGGCCCCAAACGGCTTTCTACCACAACCTGGGAACGCAAAGCGAAAAAGTGAGTCCAAATGATAATTACAATGGTAATGATATTAAAATCAATAATAATAGTAGTAATATAATCGTAAGAATAATAATGATGAGAATAAGAATGCAATTGCGAATGAGAATTAGAATGATAACAATAATAAATATTAACTTTGATTGCGCAGAAATTAGTGACATTTTTATCTGCGCATCACAATGGATAATGAAATTAAAAATACTTTAAAACCTACACATTACTCAAACTCCCAAATTACATCAGTAGTGCACGTTACATACAATATATATAATATTAGCTTAGAAGCACCTTGTGAAACAAGTGTGCTTTGAAAACGTTTTTCTAACAATATACAGAGGAAGAACTTCAGAAGATGACCTGTGATTTCAATCAGGACCCTGACTGAATAAGAAAAAAAATTGAATCGAAAAAGCCTCAGTATTTTGGTTTCACAAGTTAAAAGAATTACATGCGTTTGAACTATTTTACCACTTGTTGAAAACCACAAAAGGATACAAAATTTTATTTGGTGAATGTTTTTTTACCCCCACATTTAGACTTAGTGATACTCCGTAACATCGTTTTCACAATTAATCCTTGTTGAAGAGAGTGTATTGATTCACCAGATTCCTACCACTGAAGATCCTGTGAGAAGACTAAGCCACGCAAACTATTTCATGCGATTATATCGAAAATAAGCCCTTGAAATCTTTTAAAGTTGAATCCACTGGAAACAATCTTGATTGAAAATATCCACTTTCGTGTATTTTTTCCTTGAAGTATTGAGACTGTTTTTATAAATTAAACGTTTCCTTTAAAAATATTAAGAATTCACTTCGTCAAGCGTATTCTAGTCTTACCTGACGAAAAGGATGGTGCTGTAAGGAGCAGCAGTAAGCTGACCAGTTGAATCATCTTGACATGGATGGTTAAACCCTTCAAAATCAGATTTTTTTTATACCGGTTCATATTTGTATAGGGGTACAGCTGCCGGGAGCTCCGCGCATGTGCTGTTACTCCCTTCCCCTGAATAAACTTTGTAACTTCACTTTTTATTGAACGACTTGTCGGTCCGTCAGTCATTTCTTAAATGTTTAGCTAAATGAAATAAAACTGGCTTTAAAACTGTCCAGACAAAGCGCTTAGCCAACCCCTCACCTGCTCATTGCTTAGTCAGCTGGTATTAGGGACGGACCATTAGAAAAGTGAGGGGGGGGGGTGGGGAATTTTCAGCTTGCACGAATTTTTTTTTCGCTCACTGCTTTTGCAGGAATTTTTTTTTTCAGGTGAACCTTTCTGCACGAATTTTTTTTACTACGTGTGAAAAAGTCACAATTGGACCTTCCTTCTGCATGAATTTTTTTTTTTTTACCTTCTTCTTTGCATGAATTTTTTTTTTGGCATTTTGCCTTGCATGAATTTTTTTTTGGTTTTTTCCCCACCCCCCCCCCCCATCACTTTTCTAATGGTCCGTCCCTTAGTATGTCTACCCTTCTTTGCAGAGAGCCCCGCGCCTCCGCTGTAAGTCTCCTCCTCTGATTAAACTTTGCAACCTCATTTTTAGTCAACAGCCATATTAGGAATGCCTGGCTAAATGACATAAAAATGATTTTAAAACTGTTCAGATAAATTGTTTAATCATACGGTGCGTCCCGGCAGCGTTATTTGCTTTTTGAATTCAATAAAGAAAATTCAATTTTAGATCTTTAAACCCGATCTGTAAACATTAGCTATAAACGCAGCTGAGAAAAAAGTAGGAAATCTAAGAAAGAAACGTGTGTTAAGAAAAACGCATGAAACCTGGCAAGGGATGAGGAAAAGTAGACTCGTATAAAAATACTATTCTTATTGATGCTCAATAAGCGTTGTTGATTGTATGCGGGACCTAGTCCTTCACTTACTTCACTTCCTTCTTTTTGGTAGAAAACCTAAAGAGGAAACCAAAGAGGCTGCAACTAGCGGAAAAATACTTGACAACAATATTAAACAAAGCTGTGCACACATTGTATTTGGTAATACAGGAAATAAACCTTGAGGACAAATTTTAGCGCTACAAATTATTCTTTAATTCCCACTGAGCGCTAGTGGTAGTCGCACGAGGCAAAGTTAAGTTTCAACGACCTTGAATTTCCACAAACAGGTATTGAAAAATTTGCCGCATAAACCGGGTAACACTTACCGAAAAGTGCACCATATAAAATGACTTTCTTTTATTGATGATAATTTAAGCCTCAGCGTTCAGTGATTGTCTTTGGGACCATAAAACTGCACTTATCATAGTTAAGAAAACAAGGGGCTACAACCACTAAAACAAGAAATGAGCGATGAACAAAACAGTAACACTTACAACAAAAGTGAATTAAGCTGCACTCACTTTGTATTCGTAGGAACTGACCTGATAGAAAAACTCTGAGTACAAATTCTAGTGCTAAGAATCACTGACTTTTAAAATTCCCGTCAAGCACTGTAAATCAGAGAACCTCGCGAGACAAAACTTGAAATTTCTGTGGTCTTCGTGCAACTAAGTATTCACTCGAATTAGCTCCCCCTCTGGAATAAGTGCCCCCCCCCCCTAAAAAGACCAAAATATCAAGGATATCCAATTTAGCAAACAATGGAGCAGAATGTGTTCGATAATCGGAATTGGTTATAACTAGCACAACACGCTTTTGCAGAATGAAAATCCTATTAAGTTGGACACATACGTGGATGACCAAGAAGAGTTGCAATAGGTGATATAGGGATAAATTAACGCGCGGTACGGAGATAATCTGTTTTTTTTTTTCCTGAGAGGTAGAATCGGGCCCTGAATATTATACCAACTGACTTGGAGATCTGTTTAGAGACATAGCTTTATGTCGTGTTTCCAAGTGAGGTGCTCGTCCACGTATATTCCTAGAAACTTAGTTACGTTAGTCTGTTCCAGAGAATAATTTCCAAAAAGAATAGAGAGAGATTACAGTCAAGTTTCTTTTGTCTCGACTTAAAGATGACATAACAAGTTTTTTTTTACATTGACAGAGGGCTTAATTCTTTTCAACCACATGTCATAGTTACACAATTCATTCAAAATAGATTGCAACTCAATGAGGTCAGAGTGAGAATAAAAAATACTTGTGTTGTCAGCAAAAAGCAAGGGCCGAGTCAATTTAGAGGCGTTAGAAAGACCATTTATATATAGTAGAAAAATTAAAGGAAACAAAATAGAACCCTAAGGGACACCACATTTGATGGTCTGCATTGAGGAACAGGCTAGATTAAATTGAACAAATTGTTGGCGGCAAGAAAAATAGCTTTTAATCCACTGCAGAGCCACACCATGCATACCATTATGGTCCAGCTTGGTGAACAGAATTTGATGGTTAAGAGTGTCAAATTCTTTAGAAAGGTCTTAAAACACCCCGGCAGTAGTTTGATGGCGATCAGTTGCGGAGGAAATTTTAATGATGAGATGAGTTAATGCGAACGAAGTTGAATAATTTCGCTGAAAGTCAAACTGATAACCCCGTCTGATATGATAAGGGGACAGAATCTATGACGAGTATGATTTCAGGCCAAATTGGACGACATGAGGTCTTACTTCCAATTAATCATAAAAATTACAATTTCCGAAAAAAGAAGAGCCAAATGCAAGTTACGAAAGAAATTGCTGTCATTGTTCCAGGAATTTAGTTCTCCATTTTGAAGAAAGCCTCAGTTTAGGAGTCTGTACATTGTTTCTACGGTGATTGAAACCAAGGCTGTGATTGGTTGATTCAAACTACAACTTTGAATGTGATTGACCATTTGAACTGTCCGATAACAAACTGTCCTATAACAACTTGGCAAGTGAATTAGTGGAAAATAGGAGTTGTTTAAACTATTCACAATTGAGGAAATTGTAATTATTATGATAACCTGTGTTTTAAAATCACCTAGGTTTTGACAGCGGACATCAAAATTGAACAACAAGTACGGAAATATGATTAAGCATCACTTAGTTGATTTCTATGCTGGGCGGTGGGGATATTTGTTACTGAATTCATAACAAGTTTTAGAATTTCTACTTTTTAAAAGATTTTCCTGCGATCGACTTCTGATTCGCTCGTTCCCATAAAGATTGCCTCATACCACATATATGTTGTAAAGTGAAATTTAATAGTCAGTTCCGATCCCACTGTGACATTTATCATGCTCACATATCAATTTTTATGGCCATCCCCATGAAATACTTGATTTGTGTCTTCTACAGGTACAGCTTCAAACAAAGATCCAGTCGTGTTCAAAAACACTCTAAAATGAGAAATGACTAGGTTAACATTGTTAAGGAATGGGTTGTTCATCGTGGAAAATGTGATGATAATTAGATTAACATTTATAACAGAAAATCAGGTATTTTAGATTTCTACGTGTACTAGTTCAGTTAAACTTTTGACCGTCGTAATATAAACACAGTCTTAACCAATTGCGGTTTGGCCGTCTGAAATAAGAACAGACAAGAACAACTGAAATTTGCATCCACGACCTTGAAACTTTCACGAGTGTTTCTATTAGATTATGAGCTGGAGATTTCTGTCGCGTGATAGTTGACGAGGGCGCATCTACTAGTCGTTGAAAACTTTGTCTTTTCTGGAACAGCCTCGACCAGTAAACTGTCTAAATCTTCTTCACGGACACTTCGAAAACGTGAAGAAGCGGCCGCCATTTTGTTAGCAAGGGCACACTGCTACGCTACTCACTATCTATCAGAGCGCGGCATTTGTGATAGAAGGCTAGTAGATTTATACTAAAACTCAATAGAAACACGAAGAAAATGTTTCTTTTAGAAATGATTCTATTTCTTTTAGAAAATAGCCCAAAGAAAATAACGAACAACTTTTTTGTGTTTCTATCGAGTTATAGAAAGACGATTTTTAACCAATTAGCACGCTTATTTCCTTGGGATATTTAACAATTAGACCCGTAGCCCGCACGCATTCAGCATCAGATTTTAAAGAACAAATTAAGAATTTGAGTTTATCTATATTGCATACCTGTAACCCCAATGATCCTTATCAACGTTTTCCTGTCACTACTCTGCAGTCAAAACATTCGAACGTCAGAGGACCTCGGCTTCAGAGAGAACATTTGACGGAGACGTAAGTTTGGGATGATGTGGTTTCGCTTAATTTTTGGTTCAGTCAGTTAACGATAATTTTTCTCTGAAAGTACGGTATTGCAGAGAGATTATTAGCGGTTTGCGGTTTGTTTTTCGAAATTTGAGGTCGCCTTGAAATCAAATGTTTAGTGCGGGACTGCGATGTTAGTTTCGTCTGTTCGCTGTTGCAGTATTTGGACCTCTCAGGCTCGTTCCCAGGGCAACTACTCGAACCTAGGTCACCCGGACAAATTTTCACAAAAACAATCCCATCATGATAGAGTATCTAAATAATAGAATCTCTACAAATGTTTCGCATTTCGCTTAATTTAAATGAAATTTGCTTTATAACTGCACAACACATATCAAGATCGAAAATGAATCATGTTAGTCGGTAGAAACTCGCCACAAATCTGTTGTTCAGTGTCAAAAAACAGACATTCGACATTTGTTTGAAAATTTATTTGGGTGGGCTGGGTTGACTTGGTTCGAGAACTCGAACTGTAATTCCCATCATATTTCAAAACTAAGGGACGGACCATTAGAAAAGTGATGGGGGGGGGGGTGGGGAATTTTCAGCATGCACGAATTTTTTTTCGCTCACTGCTTGTGCAGGAATTTTTTTTTTTCAGGTGAACCCCTCTGCACGAATTTTTTTTAGTACGTGTGAAAAAGTCACAATTGGACCTTCCTTCTGCATGAATTTTTTTTTTACCTTCTTCTTTGCATGAATTTTTTTTCTTGGCATTTTCCCTTGCAGTATTTTTTTTTGTTTTTTCCCCCCATCACAGCAATAGATTCATTATTGTGCAAAGACCATAACCTCACTAAGGCAACGCTCCACAGTGCCAGGAAAGAAAAAGCAAAAAATGACCTTTTATGGCGGTAAAATTTTGTGTATTACGCTACGAAATCACGGTTCGATATCTTCTATCAAAACGGAGGATGACGCAACAGAATTGTGAATGGTGTGAACATATATCAGCGGTTATTTAGTGGAAAATAGCACCAGGCCACTCTCCCCAGAGAAGCGCCCCGTGACGAGTAGAACAGCGGCTGCGAAGGAAACTACTACTCACCGTCAATAACGCTTTTTATCCAGTTGACGTAAGGACTCACTCGTGCATACACAGCGTAGGTCCGTTTGGAACAGTCCCTGTATCTGCCCCATGACGAGGCACCGTGCACGTACCAAATGCCTTCATGTTGACATGACAATGGCCCACCGCTGTCCCCGTTACATGATGTACTACGTTTTCCTCCAATGCAAATCTCTGTTGAATCGTTAAACCAAACTCCTTTTTTCTTACAAACATTTGCAGCTACCACAGGTACGGAAGATTGCTGAAGTTTTGTAGCAAAATTATTTGACATCATCTTTCCCCAACCTGAGCACAAGCAAAACAGTGAAACTCCGTCACTTAGCTCATCATATGCATGTTTGCTTTACTGGTTTTTACTGTCACGCCATCAAAAGTAAATTTAGAAACCATTAAATAGATAAAATTCAGAATCTAGAAACTGAAAGGAAATAAGTATGCAAATAGCCTCGCCAAGATAAGGGGCTGTGTGATTTTTCATATGCGAGATACTCGGAGAGATGTTTCACCCAAATTCATAGATCTAGACCCTGGTATGGAGAAGCCATGTTGGGGGACGGAAACCAGTAGAAACAACAGCCAATGAATTTTGCGGCAAAAGCGTAAACATTCATAACTCAAAGGAAACATTTTAGTAATACTTACACTAAGTGAAAGAATGTTCTAATAGCAAAATTTGATAAGTTACGTTTTAAACCTACATGACAGCTTTCTCGGCCGCCATCACAATGTTGCGTCACGCAATAGCTTAGAAATTAAAGAGTATTCTATCACAAAACGTAAAACCAATTTGAGCTGAAAATTTGTAAATATATAAGTGATTAGCTGCTCTCACAAAAATAAAAACTCGGAAGAATCGACACTATAGAGAAATGGAAGAGGTAGTGTTTCTGTGAAAAACCGATTTTAAACTGGTCACTGAGCTGGTTAGAAAAAGTATTGCAGAGGGGATAGCTCTTTACCTTTATTATTGTTAGACTAAAACACATTGTATCTGTACTCTTTTCAGACAGTAGTGAACAGTAAAATGATGTATGTGATAACGAGAATTAGCGCTTTGGAGAGAACAGATTAAACCGAGGTCTTTTCAAACAACGTTCGAAACCGAGGTCTTTTCAAACAACGTTTGATACCGACTCTTTCTATAAATGCAAGAGCTCAGTTAGGTTTTCAACGAGAGAGAGAGAGAGAGAGAGAGAAAGAGAGAGAGCGAGGAGGAGGAGAGAGAGAGAGAGAGAGAGAGAGAGAGAGAGAGAGAGAGAGAGAGAGAGGGAGGGAGAGGGAGAGAGCAACGGGGGAAGAGGGAGAGAGAGAGAGAGAGCGGGTGGGGGCGTCACAATCATAATTTTAGTTACGACAAAGAACATGGTCCACAGCAGATGATCGGTCCAGTAAATGGAGGATGTAACTATCTGGCACTGGAAAAGACTTAGGATTTTTCGGATTTGTGTGTTTTCGCCACCTGAATTCTAGGGACATAGAACAATTATCTCACGAAGGGGGGAGGGGGCTGGGGTCACTGGCATCCCAGGACCCCACCTACGCCTCTGAAATAAAAATAAAATAAAAATTAAAAATTCGATAGTGTTACAAAATGAGTTGTTGCTCATCGTGGAAAATGTGTAGTTACTGGATGTTGATTGCGATCAACACCCAGTGACTATACCGTGTGACAAAAGAAGAATTTCTATTATCAAGTCGCAAAAGCCCATGGACTTCTGCAATTTGATAGTAGTTTTAGCTTTTTGCCCGGGATTCTTTTTTGCAGTTCAAAAGTTTTTAAGTCTTTTAGTTTGTACACATCTTTTTTTTTCTTGCAATCGTAGCCTCTGTTATGGTTTATAATGCAAGGGAATAGGCTTAGCCGCAAGTTGCCGATGAATCCCAAAAAAGTTGCCGATTAAAGTGTCTAAAAGTTGCCAAAAAGTTGCCGAAAAGTTGCTGAATTTCCAATGACGTCATTAGTCGGGTGATTTACAGAATTCTCTTATGCTCCATAATTAGACATGATATTTGCATAGATCGTGGCCTCTCGATTTTAATACATGGATATTAACATTTTAGCTCGTTCTCGGTTGATTATCCCATCATGGTACCTGGTGGCGCCGCTGGGGCGGTCACGTGACTGGCAAATTAAAAAGTTGACTTTACTCACCTGTAATCCAACAATGTTTACCAACAGGAACACGTGATCCATGACTCGGAAGACAAATAGGGCTCACCTTTTCGCTGAATGTTACAGGTTTGTTAAGTCTTAACAGCGCTATATCCCTGTATAAAGGGTATCTATATTTGGGATACGGGACTACCTTGGAAACGCCGTACTCTTGGCCATCACTCAGTGTATGAGCTCCTGTTAAAATCAGTTACATTTTCACTCAGTGTATGAGCTCCTGTGAAAATCAGTTATATTTTCAGTCAGTGTATGAGCTCCTGATAAAATCAGTTACATTTTCATTCAGTGTATGAACCCCTGTTAAAATCAGTTATATTTTCACTCAGTGTATGAGCTCCTGATAAAATCAGTTACATTTTCACTCATTGTATGAACTCCTGTTAAAATCAGTTATATTTTCAGTCAGTGTACGAGCTCCTGTTAAAATCAGTTACATTTTCAGTCAGTGTATGGGCTCCTGTTAAAATCAGTTACATTTTCACACAGTGCTAACGTGTCACTTCCGCGGCGTACAGAAATATCTACTTTTACTATACTTTTGCACAATTTACTCACTTCCTCGAGTCTAACTGGTCGAGAATTTACGGTTAATTCTAATTAATCTTGTTAGCATGAACACAGCAAGGGAACTGTTTGTTTTACTATACAGTGTGGTTTAACTTTCCATCTGTGGATCAAACTATGCAGTCATTCTTTGGAAAGCTACTGAACAGTATTGTACTGTGGTACTGTTTGCTTTACTATAAAGTGTGGTTCTAAATATTACATTAGTGGATCAAACCATGCAGTGCGACCATTCGTTAAAGAGTTACTGAACAGTACTGTTTCTGTGGTTTGATTTACTATACAATTTGTCCCTTAACTATCCATCAGTAGAACAAACCATGCAGTTGGACGATTCTTTCGGAAGCTACTAAAGAGCAATGTGCAATATATTGTTGGGTTTTTACTATACAGTGTGGTACGTTTCAGAGATTTGCACCATGCAGGGCAAACGTTTATTACAAGGCTACCAATTAAAACCTGTACTTTGGACATAATTATTTCACCAAACAGAGTGGTTCTGGTTAATCGCAGGGCCACCTCCGGCGTTGAGTTAAGGTTCTTTCATAAGAAAACGATGATAATAAAGAAATTTTCAACGACGAAACCCAAGCCACATGTGAAGCTTTACATAAGATTAGAAGTTTCTATAACGTTCTTGTATCAGGTTGTACAGACACAAAGCAAGCATTTCTTTTCTTTATAAAATCGATGGAACTGAGTAAAGTTTAAGACATATTTTAAGCTACCAATATCACTGATTAAATATAATTGCTTACCCAAATGAACAGACAGGGACCGTGCACTATAGCGGTGAACACAATGGCCGGCCGTGAGGACCCAATATTCTGAGATGAGTGAGCCACCACAAAGCTGCTGACCATATGCCTTTAGTTGCGCCTGCCAGGGCCATGAATTGGGAGCCGCCTCTGAACCCCCTGAAACTCGGCCCTGGAAGGATTTGATACCGCAGCCTGAGAAAGCGACAACAGAAAGACGTTAAAATAAACTGTCGGATGTTGCAAGGCCTATATCTCTAAATCCTCGACTGTGAGAAATTGGAGCTACTTTACTTTGTAGAGAGAACCATGTTGTTGTCGAACCGACATGTTACTGTCGAGCCGACATGTTGTGGAGCCGATGTTGACGAATTCGGCTAGTTGTTTAACATCTTTTAAATGTACTTGTCAATGTTTTTCGAGTTAGCAAACCAGTCTGAGAAGTTAAGGTGTAAAAAGTCAGCAGAAGTGAAAAAAATAAACGTCAATTTACGGGCTACACGGATGTTTCAATTTGGTTGCTGTTTGTAGAGTTTGACTTACGTTCGTAATAAACAAATAAAATCGTGTAAATTTTGCTACATAATTTGCTCACTTACTGCCGAATAATTTAACCCCATATTTATTTGTTTCGGTAGTTTTTCTTTGGTATATTCTTTTCAAGCAAGACTTGAATTTCTCCCCGTCTAATTCAAGAAATATCCGGAGCTACAGCTGCGACTAACTACTTGACTACGATCACTGGATTCTACAAAACGAGTTTGTTGAAAAAGAGACTGACTTTGTTGTGTTTTCTTGCGACTGAAAAATCGCAGGGCAAATATCCACGCGGCCGAGGTATATCGCGTGATACCCGTACAGCTATTTGATACCATGTGACCCAAAATAACCAATAAAATAGCGCGAAAATTAATCAGTGGGTTACAAGAGCTGATAGCCTGTGAGTAGGGAACCAATCAAAGCGAGCGTTTGCCCGTATCCAGGGGTTGTAGATATAACTAGAAATACGACTCCCGCACTGAAAAACCTCGCGAAGCTAGTTTCGTAGATATAATAAGCTACTACTGAATGAACGACTCGGTCTTGTGGAATAATGGTTAAATATAGTATAGTATAGTTTCACTTATGCACACAGTTAGTTAAGGGACGGACCATTAGAAAAGTGATGGTGGGGGGGGGTGGGGAATTTTCAGCTTGCACGAATTTTTTTTTCGCTCACTTCTTGTGCAGGAATTTTTTTTTCAGGTGAACCCCTCTGCACGAATTTTTTTACTACGCGTGAAAAAGTCACAATTAGACCTTCCTTCTGCATGAATTTTTTTTTACCTTCTTCTTTGCATGAATTTTTTTTCTTGCCATTTTCCCTTGCATGAATTTTTTTTTTGTTTTTTTTTCCCACCCCCGCCCCCCATCACTTTTCTAATGGTCCGTCCCTAAGGCACTCACGATCAATCGAGTACACACGTGTTTGTAAGACACAACTCACTTTTGCAGTAACCTTTACTTATCTATAGCAATACTCTGTATCGAGTTAGTTAAGGCACTCAGTTGAGGGAACACGTGTTTGTAAGATACACCCTACTTTTGCAGTAACCTTTACTCACCTATAGCAATGCTCTGTATCCAGTTAGTGAAGGCACTCACCCGGGCGAACATGTTGTAATGGTTTGTTAGACACTGTGTACTTGAATACCACGATGCAACGCCTCGGACGTACCAACGACCATTTTCCTCGCACGATAATGGCCCTCCATGATCCCCTCTACAGAAGCTGCTGCCTTTACCACCAGCGCAAATCTCAGTTTTGTCCACGATGTACTTCTGTTGCTTTTTACAATCGCCGAAACTTGCTATAGGAGCGGAAGCCTCCTGAAGTTGCACCGAACCATGATTGTTACCGGCCTTAATCTCTCCCCAGCCTAGTTATAAGTGGAAAAGAAATTAATTTTATACATTGGTCATGAATCTCTAATAACAGGCTTTGACGTTGTCTCCTCTATCGCGTTTTATAAAAAGGATTTTTCGAGCAAAACTGCCAAGTGATCTTATTCGGATTTCATAAAAGCTGCACAAGGTCACAATAAAACAGTACATCATACAATTAACGTATTTATCATAGGGCCGGCAATGTCAGTGGGCAATATAAGTTTATATCGGCTCGGTCAATAAAAGTGCAATAGAACTCGGTCAATATTCTGCCGTCTTGATCTCATGTTTGGTCAATAACGGATATTTGTACTGATTGAAATCCAAGAGGAACCCGAAGAGGTACCTCATTAAATACTTCAATGAAAACCGCACCATCGTTTTGCCAAAAAAGTTTATCAAGAATGAAATCACCTTTAAAATTGTTTTCTTTCTAAAATATCATTAAGGATGCGTTCCTTTGTTCCGATGTCGGATTTGGATTCGTGATCCGAGATCACACGAATCATAAAGCATCAAAGGAATGAAAACTCTGGTCAAGGATTTATTAGGTCTTTAGATAAGTTGTGATCCTGGGATAAAAAATCCACCCTAAGATCACCCACGTCTTCGTGTGAAATGTGCACAGACCTTAAAGTCAGCGATGATCCCACATGTGCAATCATCATTAAGGGAAAAAAATTTCATCAGTATCGTAAAAATTAATTTGAAGGGAAAAACATAGATCGTGTCTATAAAATTACATTATGACATAACATGATAGCCTTGTTGACATTAGTAGACATCACTTTGGCGACATAAGATTCTCAAAACCATTGCTGCACCCTGCACGTTTACCAGTTGTTTATTGTTCCTGCAATATTGACTCACCTGTGATGTAACATTTGGTACCAGGGCTGACACGTGACCCGTATGGTGGAAGGCAAATGGTGTTTACATTGTCGCTCAGTGTTGCAGGTTGGGATAGCTGCATCAGCGCCACGTCATTATAAAGATATTTTTTATGAAACTTGGGATGCACTACCACGCGGGAGACTTGAAATTTTTCACCTTGCCACACGTCGTTAGATCCTGTTGTAATTAATAAATTAAAATTATGGAAAACTGCGTCACAATAGATTGCTCTACTATTTCTATAAAATGTAATAGACCCAACGCGCCTTGTGATTGGTGAAGCCCAAATTATTAAAAAAAAAACCATTAGATTTGCTTTTCATTGAAACCATTCCGACAAACGACTTCCCTTCTTATTTATAGTAAAAAGATGAAAATAAATTAGCTAAGAATATGAGCGTTTATTCTACGCGAGTTTTCGATTGTCCTTCACACATTTACTACTGAGGCCCTGTTAGTGAGGTTCTTTATGTCGCCCGTCTGAGTTTCAAACCTTTTCACGTCGCAATTTCGGAAGGTTCGCAGGTCGCTGTCGTAATTTCTCGTGAGTGGCTCGTCGTTCGTCGTAATTTCATCTCCTTCGTGTCGCCGTTTCAAGGCCATGTCGCTTGTCGGAATTTACCCCTAACAGGGCCTCACTACTAGGTTATTAAAACAAACGTTCGTTACACGGGCATTTTATAAAAGTGATTAAAACGGGCATTTTATAAAAGTGATTAAAACTTGTTTCCTCGTGCATTAATCGTATTTTTGGTTAAAAAGTCACCGCAAAAGCAATTTTAAAGTTTCGCTTGGTGTCCCGGCCCTATTATAGCATCCAGGCGGAAGGTTACCTGGCTTGGTTACAAACCTTCCCACCTTTCATGTGCAAATCATGTTATTTACATAAAAAGCATGAACGTTTGAAACAAAACAAGGTCCTCAAAGTTTTGTGGAGGCACGGTAGTGTAGTGGGTAGCGTGTCGGACTTAGCTTTCGAGCAGGAGTTTGGAGTTCGAGCCCTAGTGCTTAGACAAGAAACTTTACTCTGCACTGTCTCTCTCCACCCAGGTGTATAAATGGGTACGTGGGCTTTAGCTGTTTTGAGTTTTCGATCGATAATTACACAAAAACGTTTGCAGCAAAAAATCTTATACTTCGACACGTTGTTTCTTACTTGATGCTTTGTTTACATGAATTTTTTCGGCAAGATATCTTGAAAAGCAGAAGAGTTACAATGCTTTAAATATTTAGTGTATATAGGACATGAATGTGTTACCTGATTTTTAACGTATCGACATGATATGTCTGACTTAAGCTTGTACATCGGTTATTGGCCATACAAACCGCTGACCTACCTAACATCACTGTAAGTTTCTTGGGATCCATGCTGTCAACACACCGACCACTAGTTAGAACCCAGTCTTTCGTGATGAGCGCTGCACCACATCGGAACGACTTCGGTCCGACCCATATTGACGCCATCCAGGGCCATGATTTGGGAGTTGCAGTCTGGCCCCCAATGATACGTGACTGAACAGATTTAACGCCACAATCTAACAACGTAGAACAATTTCATTTTATACCATTAGTCACCATTAGAACATACCATCTCACTTATGTGTATAAATGTACTACTTTTCACGCGTAAATCAGGTTTTGGTGGTTTAATTTTTTAAATTCTTATCAAGGAAATTAACAAATCGCCTGATTTTTAAGTTTAATTCTATCTAACAAATATGTTATGGTTACTAAATGAGTTCGTATGGGAGAGAAAAGAAATTTTCAAGCATCCTCTCAACGACGATTGCGCTTGTAGTTGCAAAGGAAATCAGTGATTATTCTTAAAAAAAAAACTTGTACTACTTTAAGGGTACTGTGATTATTGTTTTTCTATACAGTGTGGTTGTACTTTTTCATCTGTGAATATATCAAACCATGCAGTATGACCATTCTTTGGAATGTTACTGAATTATCACTGTTTTGTGGTATTGCTCATTTTACTATAGAGTGAAGTTCTAACGTTTTCATCTGTGGATGAGAACCGTGCAGTGCGACCTTTTAGAAAGCGTCCAAACAGTACAAGTGAAACCAGGTACTGCGCTGTTTGCAGAACAATAATAAATATCAGAACTTCGATTTCTTTTTCAAGAAAAAAAAATTTAGGTAAAGGAATTCAGTTCATTGATTCATTTGTACATACACACCTGACTTTGAGAAGGAACGTGCCGTGAACAACAGCAGTAAACTGACGAGTTGAATCATCTTGAGAACGATGTTAGAACAACTGGGCTAAACACGGGTATATATTGCCCTTTACAGCGTACAGCTGCTGTTGTCCTCACTTGCTCCTGAATAACCTTCATTAGACCGTTTTGGATTGATGTCATTTTTGCCACTTGCTAACAAGAGATCTGATACCAACATGATAATATCATGATATGCTGATATGATAATATCATGATAACTGCACCTTACCCTATATCATTTCTTATCATTAATTTGAATAAAAATGCATTATATAATTTCTTACACCCATTTTGAAATCACCGGTGATCCCTGCAATTTGATTGGCTCATAGCAGTGTGATTTATTCATAAATTGCACCATTTTTTGCTCTAAATCGCATCATTTTTAAAAAGTTACTTTTCTTCAAAAACCGGGCTTCCAGAAGTGAAAAAATAAATAAGTAGTATTGACAAAAAAGTGTGATTTCAAAATGAGTGTAATAAAGTGGTAATTGAACTTCGTGTCGTGCAATTTTGGTCTGAAATCATACTTGTGATTTCATATCGAACTCGCGCTATGCGCTCGTTCGATATTTGAAATCACGCGTATGATTTCAGACCAAATTGCACTCCACTCAGTTCAATTGCCATTATTAATTAGCAAGTGTCAAGAAACCTTTATGAGTTAGGTTTTTTCGGAGTTTTCAAAATAAAAAGAAGGCTCTCTTGGTTTGACAGCCAGTTTTGAAGATGGTTTAAGAATGTAAATTCAGCAACGTATCATGATAGCTCTGGAATTTTATCAGGGTGCGAGGCTCGTTCCCTAACGCGCTTAAACTTTAAAATAATATACATGCAAAACGTTCAGCGCGCTGATTGGCTAAGAACATGTCAATTAATCCTTAGAAGTGCGGCAAGATGAAATAGACCTTACTCGCTTGTACATTTTGTTTTCGCAATACAGATCATGTGATGATACTCAGGAGATTTGATCCTTTGTCTTGTTCATTAAAGAGAGTGCATGCAAGCATGAATATGTCTGCCTGTACTCTTGTTAATTTTTTTTTGATAGTTTTTATTGATTTGCAAACGTGTATTACAAATGTTATTGATATTAATATTAATGATAATTACAAATAATAACTAATAACTAACAGTAAATTTAATTCACAATTTAAATATATAACAATTTAACTAAATGAAATTTTAGTTTACAAAGGAAAAAAAAAAACAAAGCAAAATAATAACAATAACAACAGAACAAAAACAGCTAAGTACAAAGACGGCATTTCCACAAACAGATGTTGTATTAACAATTATTGAGGACATTTATTAGCTTCTCCGACTTTTGAAAGTGAAAAAGTAATTTATTTTATTCCCTGGCAAAATGGAGCTCGATATTGGAGACACGTTTTGTCCTAGCAATAAAACCTCTAAATGTAGGTAAGCTGTTTTGACATTTCCTAGAATAGAGATAATATTTACCTAATAACAAAATATGATTAATTAAAACATAATCTTCTGCAACATCAAATACTCTTGTTAATGAACAAGACAAAAGACCAAATCTCTTGAGTATCATCACATGATCTGTATTGGGAAAACAAAATGTACAAGCGAATAAGGTCTATTGAGTGCAGAAATTTGAAGTAAATTTTTGCATGTACATTGTGAACAAGCAATCAAATGATTTCGAGTGCAATTTTGTATAAATAAGTACTCGTAAATTTTTCAAAGAAAACAAAGTGCATTCGCCCTACAGGCTCATGTCATCAATCTGACGAATTTACTTATGTTCATTTAATCCATTCGAAATCATTTCGTTACCTATACTAATACAGTATGCAGACAATACCACGGATATCACATTTTTTTCTCTGCCTCAAATGGCTTAACTCTGATCACATTCACTATCTATTAAGTAATCATCATATCTGCTTGTATCAGAGGGAACCGCTTATACATAAAATATTGATGCTAAAAAGAACGACTTGCAATCAAGTTCAAGGTCAAGTAAATGCATTATTATATGTAATCCATAATTACATGGCTCATATTATATGGCTTGTCTAAGTATAAGTTACAAAGATTGCAGTATGTACAAAACACGGCGGCTAGAGTTGTGTGCCAAATGAGTACGTTTCAATCACACCTGTTTTGCGGGAGCTTAATTGGCTACCGATTCAATACCGCATTATTTTCAAGATTCTGTTTCCAGTGTATAAATCACTGAATGGGACATTGCCTAGCTATTTATAATTATCTCAGAAACTACACTGTCGTTATCATAGTAGATAACTGAAGTCTCAGTGTTAGTGATAAACTTTTAATGCAACCTAGATCGTGTACTAAGACCTACGGAGACAGAGCATTCGCTGTTCATGCACCAAGAGAATGCATATGGAACTTAATACCCTATGAAATCTCCACCTCGAGTATTAAAAGAGCATTTAAGACATTCTTGTTTACTAAATTTATTAATAACGGATCATATCATTGTTTCTATAGATTTGCTTCAGTTTTAATTTTGTAAATATTGAGTAATGATGTTTTTATAAAACGAATAAAGAAGCCTAAGCCGTGTATTACACTGTGATGAAACGTGACGGGCATTTGAGAACACGAGTAGAAAACACGAGCCGCAGGCGAGTTTCTACACTTCTATAGTAACAATGCTTCTATAGAAACAATGATATGATCTGTTATTAATAAATTTTACATGCCGCGATTATAGAAACAACAAAGCACACAGATCGACAAACTGACGCCATTTCATACCAACTTCTCGACTTTTTTCGCTTCGTCTTCTATATTTGTTTTATTATTCTCAGCTTCAAAACTTTCTGCTGTTTCGCAGAGAACTCCATCATGACAGAATTTCTTCAAAGAAAATGTTTTTCGCCATCTCTTACAGAATTGTCGAGCGGAGGTAACGTAGCGAAAAACAATAAAACACGCTTTTTATGATTTATACTCTGATAAAACATGGTTTTTTGACCAATCAGAGCGCGCGTAATGGTTGTAAAGCGTCTTGAGCAAAGGATATGAGCGCTACATAAAGTTCTTATCATTATTAATATTATTGTTATTACTATCATCATATTCAATTTGCTTATTACTTGCTATGTCTTTTTGCACAAAACTCGTCTTTCAAGCAATCTCTTTATAACTGTCAATTAAAAAAAGAAAACAAAACAAAAACAAGAAAAGTATAAAACAAACCACCAAACGAATCTTGTTATTGTACTTTTTTGTTCGGAGGAAATTTCTTGCGTGTATTTTTGCTGCAGTTAATTACCATGGTATCTTGATTAAATCTCCTGGAAACAAGTAGCACAGACGTTAATTAAGGAACTAACGAGCCTAATTATACAAGAGAGGGCGAGGCAAAAAGCAGCTGTACACGGTAAAGGGGTAACAAAACTTTATTTCGACCAGTTGTCATCGTTCTCAAGATGATTTAACTCGTCGTTTTGCTGCTGTTGTTTATTGCGCCTTCCTTCTTAAAGTCAGGCACGTACAAATCAGGAATAACTAGTCTTAACGAAGCAAACAAGAATTTAGTCAAAAGAATTGTCAAACGAATTGAATACTTACCATGAGTGGCTGGAGAGTTGGAACCACGTGGTACAACGAAATAAACATATATACAGCATGTACAATAAACGGTTTGAGTTTCGTTAGGTCTTTAATCGATACCGTTTTTGTGGCATTCAATCTTGAGATTTAAACGAGATTTAGTCTAGATACCATGACCATAAACTGCTAAAACGTGCGCACGTGAAACGATTCATTCCTAATAAAAAGTACCGTATACCCACAAAGGCGCCAAGAACTGTTTGACGTTACATTTACACGATACAATGTTCGAATTTTTAACTCTGATGGGGTAAACAGAAGCGACCAAAAATTTAGTAAAATTATCTATGTATTTATTTATTTATTGGAACTTTTGCCAAAGGTAGAAAGTATTACATTGCAGATAGTAATAAAAGAAAGTTAAGGGTAGACATACTGATTTACAAGGAATGGCTCGGAGGCCTCCAGAAACCACCAGGCTGATAAAAACGTGGTCTCCTCACACGCTATTAAATGAAGTATATTGATAAATTGATGGGAGTAACAAAACTCCTCGTCAAAAAGCTTAACAATCCATACTGGAACACTGTTTATTAGCGTTTCAGAGATTGATTAATAAGATATAGATAAAAAGAGCCCCACGTTGTAGTAAAACAAACACTACCACAGTACGCTGCTGTTGCTTACTTTTCAACGAATGATTACAATCCGTGGTTTTTTTTTTAACTGATAAGTGTTAAAACCACTGACACCATACAGTTGGTTACTAAGTTTTTTTAGGCTCCATTAACTACTGAAAAGTGTTTCCATAAATCATAACGACTGTAACGCCGGAGTTTTTCAAAGAAATTTGTATCACACTAACGCAAATTGTAGACATATTACGTTAGAAAAGATTCGCCTATTCGATAGAGCGAATCAAACTTGGGCATAATGAGTCAAGGTTGTTTCAGTCCCGATCGTAGGTTTAGTTTCAGGTTTTGACGATGTAGTACAAGCATGGTTTTATTTTTTAGGTTTGGTATAAGCTTTCCTACATTACAGACTGGTAAATGCGCTGGAGCTAATGGATAATCATGCACGGCTCCGGAGGGTATTCTAAGTTAGTCTAAGAATGCATGGAATATATATATACTTTCCCAATTACCGAGCGACTCTTCAGTCATCCATCTAAAACCGTGTGTTAGCAGCGGTTTATTCATCGGCCAACTATATAAGTTTTTTGAAACACAAGAAATTGGGTAAATCAAACGAGTTGATTAAGTAAGTTATACCACCGTAAGGTAAAAGGGAGGTGCTGACGTTTCGAGCGTTAGCCCTTCGTCTTCGCTCCGACGAAGGGCTAACGCTCGAATGTTTCTAAACAATGGGTTCCGTGTATAATACGCATCGCAAATTCGAACTATAATTTCTCGGTAAAAAAGTGCGTATCATACACGGGTAAATACGGTATATCTAGTTGGTCGAGATGGATCAAATTAAATACTTTCATATATGGGTTATTGGCTTTACCATACCGAGTACTTATCATGGAAACACCACCCCGAGTGCCTTGTTCTGTCATAAGCAGCAAGTCTGAGTCTCGTAATAGTTCTAAAATTACTTGAGTCCGTTTCAAACACGCATCCCACCCCAGGCCCGGTGCAGTGAAATACCACGCTGGGTCTAGTTTATAGTTTTCCAAGCAGACATCTCTGAAATTCTCAAATACATCAGCCAATATATAGTAATACATCTGATTCCAGGTACAGGTTATGATATTTTCTCACCGACTTCATATTGAAAGTCTTCCATACGTTTTGAGCGTGTTCGTAATCATCTTCTGAGATATTAGCATCATTTGATTTTGAATAGAAACTCTTAATAGTTGAAAGACTGGTTCAATCTAGTTTGTTGTAGCTATCAAACCAGTCATATGGAAATACTCTTTTTCTTTTTCTAATTGTTTACCTTTATAACCGCTTGACATATTTATGAATTTATCCTTTGGCAGATTATTTACTAAACTGTCTCAGCTAACGGCCATGACCATAGCTATCAATGAACCTTACACAGCGTCTAACCGGTACTGTTTACCATCTTCGGATATATGTGTCTACTATAATTTTCTTTGTAAACGAAATATATTTCTCTTCGTTATTAGATATACCATCTATTTTGCCATCTTCTGGTGTATCTTGAGATAAATCTAGCTGTTAGATAAAAAGATGAGGATCATACCCAGTAAGATTATGGAAGATGACTAGGAAGAAATTTGGAATTTTGGAAGTTAGATTGCATTCTTTATGTGCTGCACCTCTGTACTTAAGTGGCAGTAATCTAATACCTTATCTTCACCTGGTTCACCTTCACAGATGTGGCAGAGTGTGGCATTTACTTTATCCGCTCGAGTCATAGCTTTATTTTTAAATTCTTTGTTTCATTTATCACAAATTTTGTAAATATCCCTAATGTCCCGCTCTAACCACTCGACAAATACTTTAGCGACATCATCATCCGGTGAGTCGGCTGTGTAACTCGTAAGTATAGGTTGATAAATAGATAGTGTCATCAGCTGGGCTAACAAAATAACAGAATCCGGAAGGCGTGTGCTTTTGATATTTTAGGGTGAAGCTTTTACTATCATCAGGTGTGCAGGTGTCTAAGTTCCCCGTATAGTACTCAAAATCTGCATAAATTACAAATGAAACTCGCATCTTTCTGGTATAATTTTTAAAATAAAGTTATTGTGCGCTGCCATCCGGATTAACTGGCATTTTAATGTTAACAGCATCGTGTTTAGAGCAATATTCATCATGTCACTGGAGAGCATTCTTACACCAGAATGAATTTAAGCAACGGTAACAGACGAATATTTGGTGTCCATGATTATTTATCTGCGATGATAGCAGTCTGCTAAAATTCTTAATCCAGCAATAGTGATTAGTTTGGTCATTTGATATTTGTAGAAGGTTAATGTAATCCTCATAGCAAGATTCTACTCGTTTCTTGCTTAATCTTGCTGTGTAGAATTTTTGCTGTTTGCTATCTTAACCTACAGTATAACATTAACTGCGTAGTTGTTCTGCTGTTCAAACTCATCGATATCTCTATACGTAGCAGGAAACTTTATCCCACTCCAGTCGAACTCTTTTGAGTTGGTGTGCATTTGTTTAGTAAGGAGTTGAGGATCGTTTTTCACTGGATATACAGCAGATGTTATTGCCCATTTAAAACACTCGTGATCGTGTTCGTTATTTACATTAATAACAGCTTCCTTGGAAGCTATATACAAAGTTTTGGAAGTGGAATATACGAGCTTCCGGCTAGTGTTTTCGATTTAGCTTTATTTTTATACAAACTGCCAACCGGTTGCCGTACTTTGAAACGTTGGGATTTGTTCAAGTATATTCTGAAAAATAATTTCGATGATATCTGGTAAATAGGTTGCTTCAGTTATTTCTTTGGGTGGACCATTATTAAAGTAAGCGAAAGTTTTATCAACCTGTCCAGTTGTAGGATTATATTTTTTAAATTTGCAGGTTAAGATAAACTTAAACTTGACAGGTTATTCGAGCTTCCTAAGGAAATTGATTACATTTAGTCTAATTTTGTTCATGAATGACTCTGCATCGTCGCTCTGGCCATTAATCAGTTAATGCGATAAGTTTTGAGATAACCCTTTAACACCCTTTGCTGTTCTTTAGGCGTGAATTTATATGTATTATTGTAGATTTCGTTAACCCTTTTCTTTAGATTTTGGACTCTGTTTGTGTGTTTGCATCTGTCTGTATTGGTTCGGGGTATGAGATAAAATCCAATTAGCAAACCTGTTAATCTTTCTTGTTGTCGCTTCAGCAATCCTGTTAACTGATCTTCGAAATGAGCTTTGATAAGCTGAAGGATCAACATATGGAGTTGATTGTATAATTCAGTGGTACATTAATATCTTGTATTGGTTCATAGATTAGATTTGGTGCTGTTTGGTTATTCATAACTGATTATTATAATAACGATCAATTTCTCTAAGTAGTTTTTGACGCTACTATCAAAATTGTGTTATTATTCTTATCTATTTTATGCTGGAAGCGGGATTTTGGGTTAGATTCTGCATTAGGATGTGTATTAGACTGTGATTCTGTTAACAGTTGCTTAAGAGACTGCTTAACAGTTAAAAATGATTTTCCTGGTTTTTTAAATCTGCGCATATTTCGGCAATATCCTACTACTCATTTGTCTGCAAAGCCGTTCATAAAAAGCGCGCTGTTTGTGATTATTGGTCTTCGTCGTTTTACCGCCGTTGTTTTGTCAATTCATCCTTTACTTTGCAAACAAATCTTACGCCAGAGAAAATCCTCCGTCTCCAATTCTCTCAGATTTTGGCGTTCTCTTCTGCAGAAAAAGAAGATTATTTCGAAGAATACTTTGTTTTGCAGTGTCTCCTGTCGCTCCAAAAACTGAATAGGCCGCTTTCGTACAGTTTCTTTATGTCTTGTTTTTTATTTCGGTGTGACGTGTTTGCTTATCCATTCCGGTTAAGATCGGAAATTTCAGCCTGATCAACAGGCTGAAATTTCCGATCTTTAACGGACATACACAAACACACTAGCTTCAGAAAACTCGGGATCATTGATGATATCAATTTGAGCTGAAGAATAGTAGAACCGCTGCAGACCAAAGCGTATTTCAACAATTGCAAGCGAAGCTTTTGTGTAAAGTTCGCCATCCTTTCTTCTGGCTTCTGCGTATAATTTTCTCAGAACCGTTGCCAGCTAGTCTTTTAATGAAAGAAGGCAGTCCTCGTCTATATATCTTTCTTTGTTTCAGGAACTCTCTAAATACATCAAGGGCTATCTTTCTCGCTTTCTTGGCATTATCATTCTGTTTTTCTGTGATCGATTAAGGTTTTGATTTCGTTCTGTGAAAGATCAGTGAAATGATCTGCCATTCTTATATTTTCTTAAAGGCGGGGTTTTAACTGCGCACGCGCAGAATACTTTTTTGCAGCAATAACCTTGCAAACCGTAATACGCATAAGCAGACCATTATTTGCAGACAGTTGTTTGCAGGCCACGTGGTGAGCTCTATGCCAATGAAAACGATGGGAAAAATACATATGGTAATATCTTTTGTAAACCTGGTTGTCTTTCGTTTGAATATCTTATTGCGCATAAGGATCACGTGGTTTGCAGGTACGCATTCTAGAAAAAATCAAGGAACTATCGAATTTTTCTTTAAAATCTTATGTTGGATGAATTTATTGCGTGTTCGAAAAAGAGACCAGCCGTCACGCCACGCTTTCTAGGAGTCAATTCAATAAAACTTTTGAAAGTGTGATTTACAAGTGCAGCTATTGTTTTCAACTTTTAGGCAATAGCAACACCTGTACAGTGTGAATAGTACTTCTAAAAATTGAATTGACCCCAGTTGTGCAGTTTTGATTTACTTGCAACATGATCAAATATATCTCAGAAATGTCAACGACACTGCATCTATCTGATATCGATAAATGTTTCCATTCAACGAAACATAGCGCACACTGTATTAGAAGTGCTCTTTCGTATGAGGCAGCCTGTGAATCAGAAATCACGTTAAAATCTTTCAAAGAGCAGACAATAAAAACCGTTAGAATTTCAGTGAGGAATATTTTTCACTTGGATCTTGATCTGCATAGGAAAAGGCGAGGCACATATCCAGCGATTATGACCGAACAAGTTATAAAGCATTTACTAAGTATGTGCAAACAAATTAAAGCAAACCCCTTTCTTATGCTGCGTTCACACCGGAGCTTAAACATGTCTAAAAGCTGTTTAGTTAAACATGGTTTGGAAACACTTTGCGCAAAACAGCTCAGTGTAAATTCTCCACTGACTTGACTGTTACTTCTAATGAATCACTGTTAGACTCTTTTTCTCCCTATTGGGAAAATTTCAAAACTTAGTTTAACTAAACATGTTTACTTGGTGTGAACGTAGCATTAGTCTTCAGGCTCAAGTATACCATCTTCAGTAGTCATTGTTTCGATGCCCGTTAACAAACGAGAACGCAAAGCAAACACTGACACACCGTCAGCACCGAGCAGGCGGGAAAACAGGAGAGTCCTCTTCACGATCTGATGATTCAGTTTAGTCTTACTTCTGATGGTTTATTAAGTGGTGGGAGATTCGCTAGCCTGTAGTTTACTATGATTATATCAATCCAAAACCCAGGGAATCAGCTACAATTACTTCTGACAGTGATTTTAAAGCCCCGAACACTGTTAATGTTCAAGTGCTAGCAGTATACAGAACGTTTGTCCTATGAACCTGGTGTATAACCTTGTTCCTGTAGCTCAGTCATAGTAGAGCGTCTGAACTAGTAATCGAGGGTCACAGTTTTGATTTCTCTTGGGAGAGCTAGGACTCCCTTTAAGTAATGGTCCGGCTAAAAGGTAGGCAGGCGTACGGCAAAACTCATCAAAAAAGTTGCGAACAGTTATAACTGTTGATTCCATTTAAATCGCCCCATCTCATTGGCTAATACCAAAAAAAAAAAACAATGAAAAAATTCATAAAAACGTCATTTTTAGACCTTGTCTTTTTCATAACCCTATTTTCTGTCTCTCGGCCAAATTTAGCTTTTGCCCTATGCGCCAATTAGCACCACAAAATTAACTGACGCTATTGCCGAGCGCTATTGTTTTTCTGCCTGCTTCTTAGCCGGACCATTACTTATGAGTTTGCTTGTAACAGGGCTGATACATAAATCTCCTTTCTTATTCATCAGACTCCGCATGTACATGCTACTTATTAACCGAGAGTGAGGTTATTACAGGGAAATCTCGGACCGAGGCCTTGTATGTATTACGTCAATACGTCAAGAGCGATGTCTGAGATTTCCTTGTCATGACCGAAAAGACGAGGTTAATAAGTTGTTTATTAAAAAAACAGCAGGGTTTTCAATGTCCGCTTGCGCGTGGAAGAGATCATTTGGGGCCATGTTCAAGGAACCGAAATACACCTGACCATGCGATCGAAACCAGAAGTGTCAGAAGAAACAGTTTCTTTGAAAATGAGTCAACTTTTGTCTATATTTAAAAATTTGGAAAAATGTTCAAAATGTCCGGTCACTACGAGAAAATCTTGCCCACTCAGAAGCCAATCGGAGCGCGCGTACTATTGTAGCCATTTAATAATATGAGTTTTTATTGCTCCACAATCTGGATTGAGTTGGGCTCAGACACCGTACATTTTACGAGGGGAAGTTAATTCTAATGAACAGGAATTGATAACGTAATATTGAAGTGATCGTACTTTTAAACGTCAAAAGAGTAGAAGAGTCGACAGGAGAATCTGATCTGACCAGTCAGATGGTTTACACTAAATCGCATTGTGAAGAGAGGATTTATTGTTATACAGTTATTTTGCTTTCGCTGATAAAAATATGAAAAGCCAATGTAGAAATCAATTATTCTTTAGTCTTAACTTCTTTTAGCCGTAAACAACCTGTTGATTTATTGAGCGTAAACTTATTTGTCAAGTCATAATTATATTTAGTCTTCAAACTGTAATCAACCTGTAAGAAGCCGTTATCCACCTGTGTAGCTTTTGAAAGTAATTAATGTTTTAAAACAAGCTTAGGTTTCCACCAATAGTCTTGTAGAAATGATTGTTGTGCTCTGTAATTTGACTCGTTGAGTTGTGATGTAATCTGTATCGCTTCGCTACTGTTAGGCTTAAATGCGAGTGCTTTGTAGGAGCTTCTTCGGTTACGTCCTGGTTACGTTCTGGTTACGTCCTGGTTACGTCCTAGTTGCATCTAGTCTTGGTTACATTTTCTTTGGTTATGTTTTGACTGTATCCGCAGTATAGTCGTGGATTAAACTTCTACGTTGGACCCAAGTTCTGTTGTGATCATTGTCTCAAGGGTATTCAGCAGGCGTAAGAGATTCCGTGCCTTCCCGCAGCCAGCGAGTGTCCCCAGGAAAAGGCCTTTCCCTGAGAGTTTTAGAGTTTTTCCACGTCCGTCAGTTTACCCTTTTGTGAAGGCAAAACCTGTTTTCACACTGGTCGAGAAGAGTGGCAATTACGCAAGGAATACCAGAGGCCAAGAAACCTCACGGAACAGGATGTAACCCCTTGGAGCAAGAGAGCACGCCCAAGTAAGTCAATTTAACTTGATGCCGAAATTTTTCTCGAAAAGAAAAGAACCTTACAACCTAAGGAGCCGGAGTAAGAACCAAAGTACTCCAAAGTCGAAAGTAGACGCCTGCGTCGAGTGCGATTTGCCTTTCGACGAATCAAAAATAGTCCCAGAATTGAGGCGTGGGCAAGTCTGTAGGGTTTAACAAGACCAACTTGGAACCGTGGATATTAGTGTAGATTCCGACGGGTGGAGCAAATTCAGTTCCCATCGCAAAGCTCTCTGCTACCTGATCTACGTTATCAGTAAATGGAGGCAAGCTACTCATGCATATCTGCATCTAATTGAGGTGTGGCACTCGGTAATGGTCCTTGTTGAGGCTGTTCAGGATTCTTCTCAAAGTTGGCAAGCGGCAACTCAGTCAGCGGGTTAGGCACAGCCCGTGTTTCTTCAAGTAAAAAACCAGCCCCTTCGGGTGGCCCCGAAGAAGGACAAGGATCTTCAAAAGGAAAAGGAGGCAACACCAGCTGGTCAGCGGTTACTGTACGGTGTAAATTTTCTACCAAGGTAGAGACACTTGTTGGCCGTGTTTCTTCATGTACTCCATCTAACCCGTCTACATTGTTGCTCGCTTCGGTTTCATAATCATAATAATAATTCCACTCTCCATAGAAGGCATCATCGTTAAACTCCTGGTATATAGGCAAATCCAGATGGCTGGAGGAGGTTGGAGTACTGTCTTGAAAGGCAGCTATTCGGCTGTGATGTGGCGGCGGTGGTAAGTCTCGCTGTCGTGCTTGAGGGCCACTTGAATATTGCGTGTAGTTATCAGGAGCAGGCAGTGCGTATCTGGGTACCGGCGTTCGGTCGCGTTCACAGTTGTTCCGTCGTGGGCAACTGTTTTGATAATGGCCAGACAAACCACAAGCATAACAATAAGGTCGGCCATCTCTTGATCGCTCCCTAGTGTTACGTGTCTCTCGGTGACGTTGTGCGAGACCAGTAATGCGTGCGTCCATCCTCTTTTCCAGATTAGTCATTTGATTTTCCATACGCTTCATAAATTTCTCAATGTTACTTTGGAAATCCACTTGTGGTTCTGAATAAGCGGCAAGTTTATCCGTCTTTGTAACTGTAGGCATAAGTGAATTCACTTCTTGTATCAATGTTTCTATCTGGGTTTGAAGCGACTGCTGTTGATTTGTACTTACCGGGCTGTTACTATTGGCTACCAGAGTGTTCAAGGTCTTCGTAAAATTATTCAATTGTATCGTAACAGTTTCATTAGAATTGCTCATCGTGGTTTTAACTGCTGATGCGAGGCGGGCCATTTCTTACGCTTCCCGGAAAGTCTTTGGTTGTTTTAGCAAAACAGTTTCTCTCAAATCGGCCCTTAGCCCTTGAAAAAAATAACGCATCTTATCTGCATCTGAAATGTTGATTCGACGAAACTTTCCGGTCAAATCAGTTAAATAAGTGTCAAGTGGCTCCACAGGTCCCTGCTGGCGAGTAGTAATTGCCTGCCAAATAATCCAGGCCTGGTTTTCGTTTGCGAATCTTTCCTTCAAGGCATCACGCAGCTTAGTAAAGGTATCTTTACAATCCCCAGTTAGCGAATAATAAAAGTCCTCAGCTGGCCCCGCAAGGTTCAGTACAAGCTCTACCAAAGCGGTAGGAGTGGATGTATTTATCCGGCGTAGTGTTAAATAATTTTCCACCTTATCCAGCCATCGATTTATATCCTCGGAGTCAAAACCGTGAAATGCGGTCGGTCTGTGCGGACTTGATACATCCGGAATTAGAGTTTGCTCAAAGGAACTGATAGTTTTTGTACGAAAGACATGAACTTTCTCTTGTTGTGCTTTAAGTTCTTGTTGTAATGCAATTATTTGGTCTTGTAATTTAGTTAACTCCTCTGCTTGCTTGGTACCTGTGGCGTCGCACGTCCCGGTGTTACACCTCTCTATATTTGTTGCTGGTAAGGCTGATTCGCATTCACCGTTATCACTAGACTCGTCAGGGGTTTTGTCAGTCTTATCACCCGATCCAGTCAAATTACTACTCGAAGGCGTTCCCGTTTTGAAGTTATCTCTGTAGTCTACCCTCCGCGAAAAGTGTTACAATATGATTATAATATCACGAGGTGAATTAATATTTGGTAACGGTTGTCCACCAGCAGCGTTATCAGGAACAATTGGTGTAGTGTTTAACAGTTCTGGTTGTTCAATTACTGTAGGATCTACAGGTGCGGTTGTAGGTGGTATTGTATGACTGGGGGGCGATGTACTACCAGTAGCAGGTGACGTACTCGTGGGTACCTGTTAACTACCTGTTGCAAAAATGTTATCCGTACAGTTCTCTTTTTCCACAATCTGGATTGAGTTGGGCTCAGACACCGTACATTTTACGAGGCGAAGTTAATTCTCATGAACAGGAATTGATAACGTAATATTGGAGTGATCGTACTTTTAAACGTCAAGAGAGTAGAAGAGTCGACAGGAGAATCTGATCTGACCAGTCAGATGGTTTACGCTAAATCGCATGAGCCAGTGTCCTAAGAGATTCCGACCCTCCAAAATTATGAGTCTGAAATTCGGTTTCGCACATAGGCATTTTTTTTCGTGGATTTGGACCCTCCCCTGTTAATATAAATTAAGCTTAAGGTTCTAGATCTTGACAACAGCGTCCATTCCTGAAAACAACGATTTGCGATACTATTTATTCAAAATATTTCCCCATTGGCCTAAATACCAGTTAGAGAGTTGCTTCACTGTCCCATGTTATAAACACTAATTTTTTTTGCTTAAAATACAATAAAAAATAACTTATTTCATGTTGAGGCCGTGTTTCTTTGTTACGATTTGGATTTGCGATCCGGGATCAAAAGGATCATGGCGCAACCAAGAAACCGTTGAATCCTTGTCCAGACTGGATTCATCGGTTCTCCTGATGCTTCATGATCTGTGTGATCTCACCGGGATCACAAATCCAGATCCGGATCGTACAAAACGGTACACATTCTAGATTAAGTTCTTATTATGGGCTGGGCCAACTAACTTAACGCAAAAGGGAGACTTACAGATGGAACTCTCTTGACTCGTTCATCTTTTGTTCAGGCCAGCGATAGCTATTTGAGAATTCTTCTCTTCAGTCTCGGTGGAATGTTTACTGAAGAAATTGGGTAAATCAAACGAATTGATTAAGTAAGTTATACCACCATAAGGTAAAAGGGAGGTGCTGACGTTTCGAGCGTTAGCCCTTCGTCGGAGCGACGAAAGGCTCGAGCTGCGAATTCGCCTGGTGAATACTTCCAACGTCGCTATTCACCGAGACCGAGACTGAAGAGAATAATTGTCTTCAAAGTATATACTGTATATACCAATGAGGCAACCACAGTCACATCAGAAAGAGTTCAGCGAGAATTGGCGCCGACAATTCTTTCATCTTCGACCAAAACTCACTTATGCAAACCTTTCCCAGAATCCCTGGCACTGTTCGTCTTGTCAGGAAGCGAATAGTGTTGAAAATCCTAACATGGTGAGCCAATCAGATTGCTCAAACTCCTAAGGTTGCTGAGTTGGTATATACTAACGCAAATATAATTGTATAACGTTTCACACATTGTACTTTAATACTCAACAAAGCTTTATGTGGTACGTAATGCTTTGCTCCGATGCGAGTTCCAACCCCTTACCCATTTAATCGCCATTTTTTGACAGAAAACGAAACCCTTCTAGAACCTGTCATCGAAAAACGTTTGGTAAGTACTTGGTGCAAGATGTCGTTTGAGAGGTTCACCCATTAAAAGAGTGGTCTGCTTTATATATATAGTCGCCAAGCTTTACCTCAGCTGTACTCTAGCCGTACTCATCCTTAGCCGTACTTCAGTGTTCTCAATCATCCCTAGCTCATGCTTACTTTAGTGTCCTTACTATGTGAGTGCCTACACCAAGTACTTACCAAACGTTGCCTTTTGCCGACTGGTCACCTTTATCGCGGGCTTCTGTTTTTCGTTTGGTATTGTTAGAGTGATGCAGCCACGATGTGAATCTGCTCGGGTATAATCAAGTAAATAAATATACGTTTCCCTTTTAATATATATCCCCGAAGCCTGGAAAGGTACGGAGTCCCAAACCGTCTAGGTGACTTTGGTGAGTACCCCGCTCCATCCCTGTGCGGAATATTGGGAAGTAGATATAGCGCTGAATCTAAATAATACTCCTTTCAGTCATATGATTTAATTCTTTCTCTTTTGAGAAAGGGCAGCGGATTGAATATAATAAATAGATGACCTTGCTTTGACAGGAACCCTGCGAACAGAACTAAAGCGTTTCACAACTGAGATCTTAGTATGTATTATGCCCCACTCACACCAACGAAACATGTTCACTTAAACAAGGTTTTAAATCGTGAAAATTGGTAACTGAACACTGTAACACGGACTTTTACACAGGATTCAAATCAACTTTAACATGTTTTTTTCTCTTTGCGCTAAATTTGTGGTCGATAACGTCAGTAAGCAGCTTTTATAAGGAAAACAATCTTAATTGTGTTTAACTAAACTGTGTTAAACATAAATAAACATATTTAAGCTTTGGTGTGAACGGGGAAAACTGTCAATCGGAGATAAACATTTTTTTTTTCAATTTACCTGTTTCTATCAGAAACGATGTAGTAAGGAGAAACAGAATATTGATCACTTCATAATGATAAATGGATAAAGGCGTCAGTTCTTTAGTTTATGTAAGCACAATATCACGCACTTTCTCTCTTTTTCTTACGAAAACTAAAGTTTTTGTTCGTCGTGGAATATACGCGAGGATTTTTGACATTTTGTGAGAAGAGGCACATGGGAAAAAAACCCCTTGCGAGTGCTAGTGAAGAAAGGTGATATTTTGTAAGAAAAGGTACAAGCCCTTGGGGGTACACAGTGGTCTTGTGTCAAAGAAAATCTGCCAGCCTTACAGTACCTTTTTAGAAAATAACCGACACTGAAAAACGCTTCGATTAAATGTCGTAGAATTATCGAAAGATACAAATTCATCACTTTTTATGAATCTTGGTGCTCAGACAGGCCTCAAATTTAAACCAAGCATGCTTCTGTAAAATCAGCTACTTATGCTGATCTTTGATTCTATCGCATGCCCATCACGTTGTGATCCACATGAGCGAAATTCGATACTTTTCCTCAATCCAAGAAAAGGATGTTTTTTACGTTAGAAGGTTTTAAAATCCCCCTCGCTTTCTAAAAAATCGCGAGCTTCATTGTCTTTAAATAAGAAAAAGTTTCCTTCAAATCGCTTTTCTTTTTACGAAGGTCGCCGACGTATCCGGTTCGACGTGTTCTTTCTTGTCCATGGCTCGATTTTTCTTCTGGTATCTCCGGTTTTGAAACCAGTTTCTGATCTGAAGTTCAGTCATTTCCAGGCCCCTCGCCAATAGCGTGCGTTCGTCGCGTGTTAGGTACTGTTGGCGGGAAAATATGCTCTCAAGATATTGGAGCTGACGCTGAGTGAAATGGCTTCGATTGCGGCGTTTCCGTTTGACGCCGTTTTCTTCCGTGCACTTTTCCCGCGTCGTGTCTTTGGCAGGGATCTCATCTATAAAGCAAAATACGTTGAAAACACATCAAAAATCCTCCCTTTTGTACTCCTTCGAGAAGTTAGGCTTAAGGAGTGCTCTCAAGCTGACTCAAAACGTTCCCTATTTGGTGACAACAAAAGAGCGTGCTAAGTCGTTCTACATGCATTCCAAGTGTCAATATTTTGTTTCTCACGCGAAATTGGGAGAATCAATACAAATACAGCTGCACTGAGAGTTGATCTAACCAAATCCAATATTAACCCACGTGTACGACAAAACGTCTCTTCAACATCGGTTGATCGAACTGGGCTTGTGCTCCTCGAAAGACTTCGACCTCACATGTAATTCACTTTAATTTGGAAACAAAGAAGTTATGACTGATGAAACTTTGACAGAATCGTTTGTCAAAGACATGTTTCAAAAACAGCTTTTTGGAATGAATCAATGATAATTTTACAACTGACTTTTAAGGGCTCGAGAAATTATTGATTTCAAGGAACGTGCCCCAGGTGAATATGAACACAAGATAAAACGTTATTAAATAAAACGAAATTGATGACAAGGGAACTTTTCAGATATAACAGTGAATATGTATTACGTGTAAAAGTACTGATGCGAGAAATGGTTCGTCTTTCATTGACTATGGCATTCAAGAATTATTTATTATTTATATCCACTAAACTTTGCTGTGTTGTTTTTGGTGGACGTTGCTTAATCCAACAGTTCAATAATACTTCAAGAAATAAATTAGAAACTATGATACCAGTTACTTTTGCTTTTTAGCCAATATAATATTGATAGTGATAAACGGTTCAAAAGTTGTTGTGTTCACAAGGAAGTCGCTCAAATTCAATATAAACACGCCTTAACAGTTTAACAAAACCACTTGAAAATGGTCAACTGTCGCGATCGGAACTGCTCACGAACGAGGAAAAATACTATATAATGAAAAATAAGAACGGTTGAGTAAGCATCTAGCAGAGATCTGATGTCATGTCTTAGTATGTTAATTTGTACGTAGGTTGGAGTTTGAAAGATGATTGCGATGGTTTGTAATACAGATTCGTAGTAAAATTCTTAGTTTAATATTCAGCAGTCTGGGTACAAAGTTAAATTTGGAACTTATGTTGAAAATTAAATTATGAGGATTCCTGATATTTCTTCTGCGTTTTCAATAAAGTAATAAATTATTCTTAGCTATCAAAATCACTGAATGGAACTGCCGAGACTTTGACCCTTACGATGCATTGCTGATTAAATTTTACAGCTGGGAATGCTATCCAAAGAGTGGCGTGATTAGCTAGACGAACGACAAGACATGGATAAATCTGTTATAAAAGCCACTATTTAGGCAAACAAACACTCAAACCACCACTAAAACAAGCGGAAACACAAGACAAAAGGGATCACGTTATGGAGACAACTCAATCAGCACGCCTGCAATATGCTAGTCGCGGTATCAAACCAAAATTTATGTGCTGCAAACACATCTTCTGGAACGGTGAAATTAGCTACAGGTAGCTATTTTGATTCGAAAATTTCGCTTTTTACAGCAAGACTCCCGTGATTGGTTATGAACTGTAAATACTGTTTTTGTAAAGTGAAACCGCGGCGATATTGTGCGAAGGGCAAAGTTTTGGCGGCTGCTCCCTAGGTTTTGCCCCCGGGGGGGGTACTCCCGCGAATTTTGGATAGGGGTGTGCCGCGAACGTTCGTGAACCCTAACCCTATTTAAGGATTTAAGGACTAAGAAAGCGAAAACTGATACTCTTTTTAAGGCCCAAAGCCGAAAAATGACACCCTATTCAAGGAAAAAACAAAATTATTAATAGCATGAAAGGAAAACTTTATTTCTTCTTTGTAACATTGGATGTATACATCAAGCATAATATGCATATCACACTCCAGTATTAGATAATACAATTAAGCTACCCTATCTAAGGACCACACCAGGGACACAGAAACAAAAGGTTAAAAAAAGATACCCTATTTAAGGACCGAGAACCTCAAAAACCATACCCTATTCCGCGGCACGTACCTATATAGCCCATATATGGGAGTACCCCCCGGGGTTTCGCCACACCTCACCACATCAAGCAAAGCATAAAACCGGCGCTGAGAAAAGGGCGGATATTGGGTTAGGGAAGAGGAGAGGTAATTTATGCTTTGAAAGGGGCGCGGAGCCACGCATTTTCAGCGTTAATTACTACTGCCATTAAGAGGCCATATAAGAATGACTGTATTAACCTCTATTTAGAGAAACCGGAATGTCGCAAGTCTGAACCGAGGATCTACTTCCGATCGAACTTCGTACAAAAATAGTTAGGGTGTCGTGATCGAATTAAATTCTACTTAGCCGTGTGATACTAATACAGATAGCTTTTAAACTGGTAAAAAGAAATAACGGAAGTGGACCCTCTACATACACTTGGGCAAACAAGATAGAAACTGAAATTCCTAAAGTGAGAAACTTGACTGAGTTGAATTCAATACGGCACGCATAGACAGATGTTGTTTAAAATTCATGCGGATTCTTGCCAAGTCCGCGCAAACGGACCGATCAGTTAAGCATAAAAACACGTGTTTCTCCACAAAGGCGTTACCACTGCCCTGATTTGTTCGTTCTGAAAGTGCTAAACTGTTATTGTCTTTCACTTGCTGTTTCGCCGTGCCCTTCATTAAGTCATTTTCTTCCGGTCACCAAAGTTCGATCCGAACAATCGGATTTTTCCGCTCAGTGACAATGAATCGAACATTACTGACTGTCCTGTGATGCTATTTGTTTTACTAGTCGGTATGCTCACAAAGTTTTTACCAGTGGCTTGCAGCATGAATATTCTGAACAGTGCACTATGGTTCTCTTTGTTGCACTACACAGTATGGTTCTAACTTATTGATCCTCTGGATTGAACCGTACAGTGTGAGCATTCTCAGTTTGAAAAGCTACTGAACAGTGCTACTGAAACAGTGTGGTACTGTTTGTTTTACTATACAGTGTGAGCATAACCCCTTCAAATTCTCATCTTTGTATAAAACCACGCAGTGTGTTCAGTCCATAATAAAGCTATTGTACAGTATACTGTGGTGATTATCTGTTTTACTAAAAAGTGTGAGTGTGAAACCTTTACAACGGTGGTTCAAATCATGCAGTGCAATCTATCCTTAGAAAGCTAGTGAACAGTTTTGTGCTCTGACACTGTTTGTTTAACTATTCAGTGTTACTCTACCCTTTTTATCTGTAAATGGAACCGTAAGTATGACATTCTTTTGAAAGCTATTGAACAGTACTGTACTGTGGTACCAGTGTTTTGGTTTACTATACAGTGTGGTACTAACTTTTTCATCTCATAGTGTGGATCAAACCATGCAGTGTGACCATTCTTTGGAAAGCTACTGAACAGTACTGTACTGTGGTACTGTTTGTTTCACGATACAGTGTGGTTCTAACTTTTTCATCTGTGGATCAAACCACGGGCCATGCCGAGTGTGACCATTCTTTAGGTAGCTTCTGAACACTGAGTACTGTACTGTGGTACTGTTTGTTTTACTATACAGTGTGGTTCTAACTTTTTCATATCTGGACCAAACCATGCAGTGTGACCATTCTTTGTAAAGCTACTGAACAGTACTGTACTGTGATACTGTTTGTTTTACTATGGGCTTTATTCTTGCGTAACATTATTAATTGGACGAAAGTTGCTGAGGAAAAACTGCTTATTTTTATAATGCTCTCACACGGCAACACGAAGGCCAAATGGAGGCCGGCTATCTCTGAAGGCTTGACTGTAAAATCATACCATTTTAGAAAGCGAAGATTGATGAATTTTACGGTTTGGACGATCATCGAAACCTGCAGATACCAAGGAAAACAAAATTTGGCTTATTCAATGCTAGCTAGTAGCTACTGTCAAAATGGGGTTACTGAGTGAAATGAATTCAATGCTCGGCCGAGAAGTATGATACGGAAAGTTATATTCAATGCCATTTCAAATGATCCAGTTACATAAATTCCGCAACTCCTAATTCACCCTCAGTAACCGAGTGCATAAGGCAATGATTAGAACTAGTAACGTGTGTAAGGCTTATAACCGAGTATTTTTCTCTCAACGGTGACGAAACAACAAATTCTGATCAGGCGATGCACCTATGCATCAACAAATTCTCTGAAGTGAGCTGTCGAAACTACAAAGAAAATTACGGCTAGAAAAATGAAAATTTCGCCGTGCATAAATCTTTCAATTTCCGTTCGTCAAGTAAGTAGTGTAAACCAAAGTGATGATTTGAAAGTGTATCCATTACAGACTAGTCAAGTTTTCCCGACTTTTTAAATGTTGCCCGTTGTTTCTCTTGTGTGCCGGATTAAAAAGGGAAACGTGCTTAAAAGTGTCGAGGTCGTTTGCGTCCATACAACAAGCTGGGACAGGAAAAAAATGTATCAGTTGATCCCATTGTCGCGCGTTGTCTATGAGACTCACGTGCTTATTGTGCTTAAGCAAAACAAAGTTATCGCATTAACGTTTCAACGAATTGCTAAGTAAACCTGTTAAAGCGGACCCACCTACGTTAACACATCATCGATTTATATAAATATTGTGAACGTTGCGTAAAGTAAAATTTGGCATTCAAATTACAAGAGTATTAATAAACGAGCAAAGACGATTTTGTAATGAAGTAAATTTTTAGGGTTTGTAAGTGTATTACACTCACCTTCGTCGACTGTTTCGCGATTAACTTTTAAGTTGTAATGGTGCTCTTCAAATGGCGGTTTCGATGCAGCGCTCTCCCGTTTGTATTCCGAACTTGTTGTTCTCGTCCTTGCTGTCATATCCTCGTGTATATCTAGCCCTAGCTGCATAATAACAGGACTGTAACGAACTGCATAAAAAACTGGCCTATACGGCCATCGTTGAAATCTCGAGTCTGCGGCCGCGAAACACGGTGCCTTTTGCCCGCATCGAGTTGCTCTTCTTTTGTCGGGAAAATCTTCGCGTAAAATATTTTCGATCGAAAAAGATAGATTGGTTTTCCGCTCGGCGACGCTTGGCAGTTCCATCAGGAGTTTTTCTCTCTTACTGTAATCGCTCACCAGAAAGTGAAAGTGAGTAGTACCGTATTAATCGTCAGCATTATTTAAAGTAACCGCCTGGCTTGCCCGGACGTAATCGATCGCTTAGTGAAGAGTTGTCTATTTTAGGAATAGGTCAGTATATTGTTTGAATTTGCGTTATCCAGCTGGGCTGTTGTGAGCCGAGCCACTTTATTCTGTCATAACACACAGCTAAACTATATACTCGGATCACGGATAAAAAGAAGACGATTTTTCAGCTGTTGAAATTATTTTTCTGCTGTTGAGTCTCTATAGCGGTACTTGATAAAATTTCATTTGTCGTGCCTGTCCTGGATTTCCGTTTTCGTGTCTTATGACCCACAATACACTCTCTTGTTTGTCTGATTTCGACGAAACTGAATTATATATATTTTTTTGACGTGGGGGGGGGGGTGGGGGTGGACCTGCACAGGGAACAGATTAGTAATGTGGTTTGTAATTGGCTTAAAATACAGCTGTTTATTTCACGTTGGCTGTATATCGACCGAGAACACTTTTAGTAAAAAATCTCCGGTCAGTGTACAGTTTCGCTCGAATGATTCCATTGTCACGGGACGACCCCGTAATGACGTCACGGTGTCACAATAACCAAAAATAATCCACCAAGCCTTCTCGCTGTGGCTGTTGCTTCAAAGGAAGAGTCTTGCGGAAGGTGACCTGCCCATGTTGTTTAATTTCCATTTTAAAGCATCCAGCCACACCACGGCAAGTTTTTGTGTGTTTTGACAAACAGTATTCTTTTACTGAAGCCAACTAGTTCGTCGTTGTATGATATTTCCCTTCAAACGAGGAAACGTAAAAAGTACTGCGGAATTAACTGATACATCAGCTTTTACTGCTGGCGCATCAGTCTTCCAATGTACTATATTTTGCCGGACGACAGAAGCAGCTGCGCACACGGCGTAAAAATTTAGAAGAAAAAAACTGGATATTTTACAGTAAAAACGTAATTTTTTTTTCCGGTGGGGTAGAGAAAATTACTCGAATATTTAAAGCAGCAAAGTGGAAAGCTCAATTTGGATTAAATCGCATCTGTTCAGCCTTCACCAACAGTTGAATCTGGGGTTCGGTGTATTTAGAAGTAATTTTATTTTCTGGTTGTGGAAACGATCTGACAACATTTGCTTGATCATGCATATCTGTCACACATCATCATTAGCAAATACATTGTAACTGGGTAGCAATACATGTAAGCACCGTACAAGCGTACGTGTATGCATATTTTATATAGGTGATGGACAAAACACCGATCCCCAGTTTTGGAGCTGAGGCTAAACGTTCTCATATTTAATTTTTGCGATTTGAGACTGAAAACGTTCTTAAGATGTTCTTCAGACTTTGTATCACCTGATGACTTTGATGGTGTGGAAGTCATTTTGAAACCGTTTATAAATAAGAACTGGTGATAATGACATACGTTTATATTTCAGGAAATCAAGCGATTTTGAGTGCAATTTTGTATAAATAAGCACTCGTAAATTTCTCAAAGACAACAAATTGCACTCGCCCTACAGGCTCGTGCATATTTTTTTTCAGTCTTTGAAAAATTAACTTGTGCTCATTTATTCCACATTGCAATCCTAACCATTCGCTTATTTCCTGTACAAATAGAAGCTTAACCTTCTATCATGCGTTTTTTTTTCGGCCAACGGGAAAGGGAAAAAATAAAATACCATCCTTCCTGCACCAAAAAAAAACAAGGAAAGAACGCCTGATTGCAGGTTAATAGAAGCTAGGTTCCCGGAAACTTCGAAAGAGGAAATTCTACCTCGTCATCAGTCCTAGTCAGTGCGGAGCTTCATGAGAAGCATGCGCATGCTAGCTAGTCAAATTGCATGAGTGTTTCTAGTAGATCGCCCCGCAAATCCGACTCTGGGGAATTTTCAGCTTGCACGAATTTTTTTTTTCGCTCACTGCTTTTGCAGGAATTTTTTTTTTCAGGTGAACCTCTCTGCACGAATTTTTTTTACTACGTGTGAAAAAGTCACAATTGGACCTTCCTTCTGCATGAATTTTTTTTTTACCTTCTTCTTTGCATGAATTTTTTTTGGGCATTTTGCCTTGCATGAATTTTTTTTTGGTTTTTTCCCCACCCTCGCCATCACTTTTCTAATGGTCCGTCCCTAAACGTTGAGGTTGACGTCAAGTGCATACGCTCTATACTGTGGCCTTATTAGGTCACGCTACAAGCGAATTATCCAATTTGCGGCGAGAACAATTGAAACCCACCTTGAAGCCTGAATTCCACGCCCTCTAGTCTGCTCTTCCAAGACGATACCCTCACCGAAGTTACTGTTCGGGGAGGACCTGGCCAAGCAAGTACGCTATGTTAAGAAAACCCATCGTATTGGGAAAACGGTGGGGCCCTCAAAAGACCACAGCCGTAGATATCACCGTGACACATGGCCCAGCAAAAGGGATACTCGCGGGATACTCGCAACAATTGGGGCGGTTCCCGCGTACGACCGTCTTTTTGGGGAAGGGACAACGGCCGAACAGTCGCAAAAAAATCCCCTTATCAGAAACACAGCAGGCCAGCAGGGAAGAAATAATACATTCCCTGGAGCAAATCAAATTATCAGTGAGTGATTTTCCCTATTTCATTGAATCATATTGAGTCTTCTCTTCGTGGTTATCTCTAGGCTCGCTGTACTGTGTAACTTTCAGGCCGGATGCTTTTCGCATTTCTCAGACGCGTGGAAACGGTTGACATCAGATAAAGAGATTTTATCTACGCTTTCGGAGGCGATGCAAATGTCAATTTGCAACCACGTAACCCTCATGCCCCACAAATCGCCCTTACGTCTCCCCAATCAACCCGATGTGACACAACCACTGCACAAGCAGCTTTCCCTTCTGGTTGCCTCTTTTCAGGGAAACCTTAGCCATATACGGTATCTCCACGGAAGCCAAAGACATCATGATGGCTTCCAGGCGCGCAGGGACAACTAAACAGTCTTACGTTTACCTGAAACGTTGGGAACAGTTCTGCCAGTCAAAGGGAATCAACCGATTCGACGCGAGTGTGAATGCAATTGATTTCCTAGCAGGGGTGTTCACCTCTGGTTCAGGATACAGTTCAATTAACACTGCCCGATCAGCACTGTCTTCCGTTTTGTCAAACAACATTACCTTTGATACAAATATATTTGAACTGCGGATTAATATGTAATGACATTAATTGATCATTGAAGTTATGCACACAACTTGAGCAGCTGTGAAATTAAAGCCTGACAAAAACTCAGGCCTGAACGGGATTCGAACCCATGACCTCAGCGATACCTTTGGCGCACACCCTCTGTGGTTCTGTTCCTAAAGGGTGTTTTTGAACTGAAACCCTCCTTGTCAAGATATAGCTCCATACTGGACGTTGGTGTAGTACTTCAACAGCTCAGAAATCTTACGACCTCCAACACTCAGTTGGATCTGAAGAAGACAACTACGCTCCTTTGTCTATTAACGGGCCAGTGATGTCAGACCCTTATGAAGCTTGATACCTCCTTTATGCAAGACCCTCCAGAGAAAATAGTGTTCACTATTGGCGACAAACTCAAAACCACTAGACCCGGGAAAAACCTCGCGCGAATAGAGCTCATGGGATACCAAGCGGATGTGTCGATCTGTATAGTGTCGCACTTCTGAAACAGTGCATCGTGTGTACTAAACCACTCATAGCGGGGCAGGATACCAGACTGCTTATCAGCTATGCCAAGCCACACAAGCTCCCTCTCCAACTCCACAGTAGGGTCAAAAGTCAGTGTTCTGAGAGACTCCGGAATTTACACAGAAACGTTTTCCCGTAACAGCGCTAGACCCGCCTCTACAACGTACGTTGCTCACAGTGGCCTGACTCTTGCAGAAATCCTCAAAGCGGGCGGGTGGTCTAATGCCCAGACATTTGCCAGGCATCACCACAAACCTACTGAAGGGGACTTTGGAGCAAGTGTCTGAACACATTTCCAGAACAGTCCTGTATAGGAGCAACCTTTACTTGTCTTACCTTCATGACTTCTAGAATACTAGTCTTATTCATAATAGTCATGACAGCTTTTTCATGCTGTTTCAGAAATCTACGTTGCTTTTTTTTCTAGTTGTACATAACTGTTGCTACCTCGCGGGACCTGATCTTTCAAATCTCATGTAGCTCCCCAGTGACTAGGACTGGTGACGAGATAGAATTCTAAAATTAAACGAGACTTACCTGAAGTCGATGTTTGATTGGAATTTTATCTCTTCGCCAGTCAGGAACGAAGGGGTTACATGCCCTCCCCTTGTAGGAGGGTTCCTTTCCCGCGCTAACGTTAACTGCTTTACTCTCGCTCCCTGGTAAAGCCCAGCTGTAAAGATTGACTACCTAGCATGCGCATGCTTCTCATGCAACTCCTTCGTTCCTGACTGGCGACGAGATAGGTAAGTCTCGTCTAACTTTAGAATTAAACAGCTCTTCGAGAGGGCAAAAATAAAAAAACAGCGAAAACTACTGAAACATGGCTGAATGCTTGGAAGGCGTCCACGGGCCAGAAACAAGGGTCTCAACTGAAGCGAGGAACTGGATGGAATTCGATGAACTGCCATATTTGTCCATTCAATTGAAACAAAATGAGAATCTTTTATGGGCTGCCGAAAAATTCTCCGCTTTTGTTATAAACAATAAATAGCATCAGCTGCAAGTGGTATTTCACGATAATACAGCTCATAATAATTTTGAAATCTCTAAATGTTTTGGACAATTTCGACTGAAATATGACTCGCGGTATTATTACCAAAATACCACTAAAGCTCACGCTATTACCGAGACAGTTTTGTTCGACAAGCAAACACCTTTATTGATTCTATTTTGTTCGGGCTATGGCTCAGTTTGCCAAACACATGTCAGTCTTGATAGGCCTTGACACAAATATCCGGATATTTTTTAATTTTAGGTATTTGGATGTTTTTGGGATATTTAGATATTTTGAACTTTTTAAGCATTATTTGGGGTTTCTGCAAATTCTGGACTTTTTTGGCGTTTTGCCTTCATTTATCGATGCCAGCAACTGAACTACCTAGCGGAATTACTTTTTAATTATGTATTCAACAATTAAGATGGGGCAGTTACGATTTAGGCAACTCGTAGCATCAATCCCAGTGCGGTGAGGACGCTAGTTGCCAGACGACCTACACCTCTTAGCTCTCTTCGCCCCGTCTTCGTCCTTCAAACATTAGTTTCATTGTTATAAAGTACAATTGGCCAGACCGGCTTATAGTTGCATCAGGAGCCCATCCATTACCAAGGAGCTCCATTACCATGGGCTCCTGTGTATACCTATTGTAAGGGACTGTGCAATAATTATCAGGAGGGGAGGGGGGGGGCGAAAAATGAGCCTCACAAGGATAAATATTACACAATACCCTTACTTTCAACTTAATTACCTCTGACCCCCTCTCCAAATCTCCCAACAATTATGACGAACCCCCCTCCCCTCCCCCAACCACCACCTACAAATATAAGCCATGTGTTATTCAGATTAAATCAGTCCAGAAAGTAATGGGTATAACCTTAAGTGAAATATCTTTGGTATTTTAATCTTAAAGTCAGTTTTTCAGTTGCCCCCCCCCCCCCCCACTTTCCCAGAAATTTACTCTTCCCCCCTCCCCTTCTCGTTTTACTGCCCCCACCCTCCTGATAATTATTGCACAGTCCCCAAGCATGTACTCAATGAATTGATGAAACCGTTAAGGGACGGACCATTAGAAAAGTGATTGGGGGGCGGGGGTGGGGAAAAAACAAAAAAAAAAAAACATGCAAGGGAAAATGCCAAGAAAAAAATTTATGCAAAGAAGAAGGTAAAAAAAAATTCATGCAGAAGGAAGGTCCAATTGTGACTTTTTCACACGTAGTAAAAAAATTCGTGCAGAGGGGTTCACCTGAAAAAAAATTCCTGCACAAGCAGTGAGCGAAAAAAAAAATTCGTGCAAGCTGAAAATTCCCCACCCCTCCCCCCATCACTTTTCTAATGGTCCGTCCCTTATAGACTATAGAGCTTTTTCTGACCCTAAAGAAAGTCAAAAGAAACGTCAAAACAACAAGAAATATATGGAGATATTTGGAGCATTTTATGAAATATTTGGGAACTTTTACGAGATATTTAGGGCTTTTTTTAGAATTTCCGGAATGATATTTAGGTGACTTTTCGAGATATTTGTGTCAAGGCCAAGTTCTGGACCTGTCGTCTTTTAAACGGGAGAATAATACATTCGAGGCCTCGACCGGAAAGCATCGGCCAAGAGTCGGGCAGTCGGCCTCGGCTACGGTAAATCGGTCATTACCCTATCACGATTTACGATAGTTTAATGCAAAGCACGTCAGTCGGGTCGTTTGGATTTCGCTGCATCAATCAGAAAAAAAGAGTGAAACATACTTTTCATGCAATTTAAGTGCTAAATTTATTTTGTGAAGTTAATGACTCCACATGAAGTTGAAATTCATTGTGACACGTTGTGCACCTTGCGGATGAAGACAGAACTTTGCAGAATTATGTGTGGTCTCGTTCATTTAAGCGACCAGGTGTAAAAATACATACAGACACAATGAACAATTGAAAATGATCGCAAATCAAGTAATAATTTCTGTTAACCCGGCGTGAGCTGAAAGGATCATATCGGTACTCTTACAACACGGTCCTGCGTTCAGTTTTCTTTCCTCTATTGTCTACAATTCCTCTTAAAAGATTCTAGAATTCCAGAAACGGAACGTCTCACCAATTCTTGATTAAACACACTGTTTAAAATAGTCTTGGTTGACGTATTTAAATGGGGCATTTCAGCATGGCTGGCGAGAACTTCATCTTACATCATTTTCGCAAGACTGTCAATTGCTAATAATATCGAAATGCAAATTCCTGTTGTTTGCTTCATTGTACTGCGGTAACAGGGACGGCGGAGCAGGGGGGGCTGGGGGGGCTTTAGCCCCCCCACTTTTGAGGAGGATGACATTTTATTTTGTTTAAGCTACAACTTCTAGTTTATACAAGCCTCGTCGGAAACTTTTCGCGTTTACGTATTTTTAACATTTTCTCAGCGTGTGCTTCCTTCCCACCTCACAGGAAGCTTGTGTCCAAAAACCGCAGGTTAGCGTTGGAGACCGGAAGGCTGAGAAATAACCTCCAAAATATTGCTGTAAGCATTAAAAGTACCTTTCATTTTACGCTTTATCCAGGCTAATTATTTCAAGAAGTATGTCGTGGAGAATGTTGTAAATACGATTTCCGAGACTCTAGATTTCAAAATTTTCTGGGGGAGGATGCCCCCAGACCCCCCTACCAACTCGCGCCTCTGGCGCTCGTTTTCAGCCCCCCCACTTCAAAATACGCTCCGCCGTCCCTGGGTAAAGCCATTCATCGTCATATCCTGACTTGTGAGAATATAAAAGATATGTTTACTGGTTATGACATTACTTACGAGTGTTTTCAGTTATTGTACCATGACATGTATATTATTTTCTTCTGTTTACAGTGCGACCACTCGAACAAAGGCCCCCAGAAAAATTTCATAGTAATTATCCAATCACGATCGAGTATCTAAACAACAGAATCTCTACAAATGTTTTATGTTTCGCTTAAAATGCACACAATTTGCGCTATAACAGTACAAAACATACCAAGATTGAAAAAGAGTCATCTTAGTGGTAGAAACTCGCCACAAATCTGCTGTTCAGCGTCAAAAAAAGGCATTCAAAATTTGTATGAAAATTTATTTGGGTGCATGGCCTTGGTTTGAGTTCTCGCACGGTAAGGGACGGACCATTAGAAAAGTGATGGGGGGGGGGAATTTTCAGCTTGCACGATTTTTTTTTTTCGCTCACTGCTTGTGCAGGAATTTTTTTTTCAGGTGAACCCCTCTGCACGAATTTTTTCACTACGTGTGAAAAGTCACAATTGGACCTTCCTTCTTTGCAAGAATTTTTTTTCTTGGCATTTTCCCTTGCATGAATTTTTTTTGTTTTTTTCCCCACCCCCCCCCCCCCCCATCACTTTTCTAATGGTCCGTCCCAAATATACTATATATGATACATGGCTAAAGCTCTCTGGTACAGGGCTTAATGGATTTTTTGGTTACAATTAGGGTCAAGGAACCGTGCACTTAGTGGCACCTCCATACCCATAACAATGATCAAGCCGCGTGCACGCCCGCATCTCACCCGCCTCATTGCATTTGAGATTATAACACAAGTCACAGCGTACAGTTGCGTCCGTAAATCACATACTGAAAAAAAATCATTTTCTTTTTAACTCCCCACTTCACTTTGCAACCTCTAAACAGATCAGGTGTCAGAACACTTAGAGATACCCCTTCACCCAAAAATTGATTACATGCCGCCCCACCCCAGTCCCCACCTCAATTGCTCACAGTGAGCAATTGTGTCCGCAGATCATAGACTGAGAAAAAATTCACTTTCATTTCAACTCTCTACTTTACTTTCCACCTTCTAAACAGATCAAGGCCCTGAACACTTGCTAGCAAACCAACACTCCAAAATTAATTGATTATGTGACTTCCTACGTACTTACCCCCACCCCACCCCACCCACCATTGTGACACACGTCACAGTGAGCAATTGTCCCCTCAGATCACAGACTGACAAAAATTTCAGTTTTATTTTAACACCCTACTTCACTTTAAAACATTCAGCTGCACACTCACCTGCAGACGCCCAGTATCGACGTAAACTGGTAAACGGAATTCCTTTGTCTAAGCATTGAAGCAGCACAAAGAGTACGAACGAACGGAACACGCAAAGCCAGTTTAGGAAGTATTGGAAAATACGGCTAGTAAGCGAATACGTCTCAGAGGCAGTATCCCAAAATTGACATCATACGTAAGGGGCATATAAGGCAAGTGCCGAATTAGATACAAAGTGAAAACAAGTTATCAACCCTTATGTAACAGGAAAAGTCTGAAAGTATGGGGTTCGTATTAGAGTTTTGAGTTCTATCGATTGTTACAAATGGTAACAGAAATACCGTACTTTTGTCCTTGCATGGCAATCATGCTCTACTTTCTCATTGTGTTCTGCTGTGAGAAACTGCAAGTAAATTCAGCTAGGTTATTTTTCTTTTGCAGTTTCCGAACGATTTAGCCGAAGTCAGGTATCATTTCATGGTATGGGTTTTCTTTAATAGAGAAAACTTGAGCCAAGATGACTCGGAAACAACGATGAAAAATCATTTATTCGCGCTACATAACAAACCAACACTAATAGAACTGGCGTAATTGTTTTCACAACTAAGGGTGCGTTTTTTGGTATGATGCGGGTTTGGATTTCTGATCCGAGATCACACGGATCATGGCACATCAAAAGGACCGATTAATCCTTGTCCAGAGTGTATTCATCCGATTCTTTGATGTGCCATGATCCGTGTGATCTCGGATCACAAATCCAAATCCGGATCATGCCAAAAAAACGTACCCTAAGACATCAATTTTTAACCGTTTTAAGAAAAAACGTGGATAAAAAACTCATCCGTGAGAATCTTTACAGTCATCATTACTAACCAACACCTTTACGGGAACCTGTCTGGGCCGGTTTATACCTCGGTGCCTCAACTGGTATCTCCGGTTTTGAAACCAGTTTCGAATCTGCAGCTCAGTCATGTCCAAGGCGTTGGCCAACAGGGAGCGTTCATCGCGCGTGAGGTACTGTTGGCGGGAAAACACATCCTCTAAATACTTGAGCTGCATCTGGGAAAAGTGACTTCGATTTCGTTTCTTTTTCACCGTGCTTTTATCTCCTTTCGCTTTGTCTTCACCTTTGTTTTCGTCCTTCCTTTCATTGCGAGCGTTTTTCTCTGTAATGAACATGAAAACATCTTTGGTTGGAAAAAAAAAATGTTTCTAGAATAACAACCAGGTCATCGCAATAAAAGGTTTTGTTTCCAGTCGCCTTATCTTTAGGGGTATCCACATTATGCTCACAATTTTCACTATTATGCTAATTCTTTATGCTCAAAAAATCTTACTATTATGCTCAAAAAATTCCACTTTCATGCTCAAAATTATGCCGGCATAATGTGGACAGCCCTACTCCCAGTCGCCCCACGTGGCCACGTCCGTTTCCTGTGGTGAAGGGCAGTCTAGGACTCCACAGGAAATCAGGAATCCCAATTTCGAGATTGTACCTAACTCCGATGTATTTATTTATTTTCGATATTTTGACATATTTCCGGGAATTTTTCTTACTATTATGCTGGCATAATGCTCGATGCTGATTCCTCACTATTGTGCTCAAAATTATGCCGGCATAATGTGGACAACCCTACTTATCTTTCGTGAAAGTACATCTGTCGGTTGTGCGAAAAAAAAAGTAAGTGAGGGAGGCTGAGTCCAGGAAAAGCCTGGATCCTAAGTATGAAGGCCTCGTTTCATGTGTGATTTCGCTCGCGAGTGTTTCATGCGAAACATCTCCAATTTAGGCCCGTCCAATTTAGGCCCGTATCCGGATACATTGCGGATTCAAAAGTTTTCGTAGCGTTTTCGAATCGAATATGGCCGTCCACATGTATCCGAGTGAATACGGATTTGCTCTACTGGTGCTCGCATAATTGTTGTCTTGCCTTCGATGTACAGCCCCAGTTGGTCATCCAGTTTAAAATTCTTTCTCCATTCTTCCTCCTGTCCGGACCCAGAATCATAGAGGACGCAGCTAGCTCTTTTCAGTTGTTTGTGGTGTGAAGTTCTACCGTCAGACAACGAAAGGAGCCTCAGAATCGAGTCGTCTTTTCACACAGTTTGGGTGAAGAGAGAACATGGGCAGGTTTAACTGGAAACATGCTATCAAGACTTGAAATAAGTCGAACAAGAAAAGAGGCGATGGCATTCGTTTTGGCGTCCATGTTGTATGTTCACGCGGTAAATACTGGAACCACTTTGGTTACGTCATCGGATACAAAGTTTACTGATTCGACCGGATCTGGCGTCCACATTCATATCGTATTCAAAAGTTTCCACTCTGGAGAGCGACTTCAAATCTTTGCGGATTCGGTTGCCGGATTCACCAGATACGTGTGGACGAAAGGTGCATCCGCAAAGAAAAGTTTAAGGATTCAAATGTATCCGGATACGTGCGGGCGGGGCTTTAAAAATGCCTAGGCTAATTAATTTGAGGGATGAAGAATTCTCTTCAAAATAACGCCAAATCCATATCAGTATCGGCTATCTTGATTGTTTTTGGTCTTTTTTTTTTTCATTAAAGTGGCTCGGTCGAACAATGGGAAATGAAACAATTTATTGGAAAGACCTTAACTATGGCATTTTAAAAATATATTCAAGTTTGTTCAGTCGCCTCAGTCGCGGTCAAGGCGAATATCGTGTGGAGTTATGTTGCGTGGCGTGATTCGTCGCGCGTGAATGATCGTTAACGTGAGTGCGCATGGGATACAAAAATGGAAATTTTACGTCTTCGTTTTGCAGAGGTGGCAAAGAAACAGACCAGTTATGTTTTGCACGTGCAGTTTCCTCGTATCAAGGATCATTAGCTACTCGTTTGTGTTCTTTCCTGAAGTGCAGTTGTTATTTCCTGACACGTTGCCTTGCATAGGAAAACTCATTTAAAAAAAAGACGGTTAAGTAAGAACAATTTCTTCTAAACTATTTCAGTTTCTGTGACATTTTGTGGATGTCAAAATAAATTTTTTTTAATAAATCATGATAAATATGAGAAATAAAACTTTAGAGTGAGGGTGGAAACATATGCAGCTTATATGCTATTATTTAATATTAAAAACGCTGCAATCTTAAATTGGTTAGTATCCTTTGCTGAGTATCATTGCAACCCTTTTAAAAGAAATTCTAACTTCTAGCAGTTTTTACAGCCAGATTGTCTTATGCACACGACAAGTCTCTTCTGGAGTCCCAATTTTTCCATTATAGCGTAATTGCAGTTTCGGGTCATGGTTTTAAGAACGAGGTATATCAAGTCTCGGGTCATGGCTCAGGCCGAAGTACTTCACGACCAGATTTCCTGAAACTATAGTTGACTCGATGGGTCTCCAGTAGACTCCGATGGTGACCCCACTGGAATCTTGTGGAGTATATTGGACATGTATTGAACTGACAAGCCGCTTGAGCCTGCCACTTCGATACTTTTTGTCAATTGTCACCTTTTTCGAACTTTGATTTTGTTACAGACTAACAAGGACCGAAACTGGGGCAATTTAATGTATCGAAATGGGCTTCATGACGTTACAAATTTCTTTACCCACTGGTATTTTTTTGCTTTTGGAAGCCAGTTAAAAGAAAAATTACAGCATTTGCACGAGATTTTGTCGTTCGAAGCATGAAGTCAATAGACAATGAAACAAAAAATGCCATTTTTGCATCTAAATCACCAACACCTTTCAATGCTCTCCTAATTCTTAATTGCCTCAATTTATTCCAATTCCATACAAAATACTTGTTTTTAAGCATTTTCAACACCTTGGAGTTCCAAGCCTTGAATGCGAGGAACCTTTTCACACGCTCTTTAACTGAGCTCAGCCCAGTTTTTTTTTCAAGAGACTACAGGGAAACTTAATGAAAATAAAATGTGCATAGAGAACGCCGATTATGAAAAAAAAATACCTTGAAGTTCGCTGAAGTTTCCATCCACAGATACGCTTCGCTCTTTGCCTTTGCTTAAAGAAATGCTATTTGGGGGTTGGACATCCGAACACACGACAAAAGTAGGCAATTGATGAACGTAATTTTGGGTTCCAAGCAGTCTCGTTTCGCCATGATTCATTCGACAGTCGACTTGGCATCTGAGAGCGACAAAAGGAGCTTTTTCTCTGCCCTCCAAAGGAACTGTGTACAAAACTCGCGGCAATTTGCTAATACGCGAGGGATGTGGGAAGTCCGAACGTAGAATATTGTCGATAGAGAAGGCTAAATTGTTGGCCATAGTGCTTTGGCTATAAACTCAACTGAACAGAGTGAAAGTCGAATTCCCACGTCATGACACTGTACAGGGCGCGTTTAAACGCATCGCAGTCTACGCACGTGAGAATTAACAAAAACTTGGGCCGCACTAAGTATTTATTGTTAAATTTAAAACGTTAATAATGGAAGGATGCCTTTTCAGTAATTTTGTCAGCAAAGAGATAAAAGAATAAAATAATTAATTGGAAATAATGGCAGGGAATAAGAAAGAATTTGAACTCAGTATTAACGTTGCTCTCGGTTTGGATTTTCGATGAATTAGACTGCATTAAGTCCTTGTTCTTTAAAGGGAACCGTGAAAAGAAATTCCCTGCGAAGTTGTTGCCATTTCAGAGATTTAACTGAGTTGCGGTCAGTGAATAAGCTCTAGAAAGTCACCGTTTATAAAATATTATCAGCGAAACCGCTTATGAAATATTTTGCCGCTCTCTAAGAAAATCACATTACTTTGACAGACAAAGCTTAAAGCTATTTACGGTTTCGTCGTTAAAAGCGAAACTCGCAAATAAGTTCTTTATGTTTCACCATCCTCTTTTTCGTTATTTTTGTTTCAGTGCCATTCGTCTTGTAGAGCATTTTCTTTTTCAGTTTACTCAACACTGACAGAATTTTTTAGCAAATGACAATTTGCCAGAATGCATATAGCAGCTGTTAAATATTTTTGCGTCTTATCAACCGCTGAAACAAAACTTTTCAAAGGGATAAGTCAGCGAACCCTAACATCGTCGATCTTCTAAAAAACCTTTAAACTAACGTATTGTGTCACTTCAAGCGGAAAGCTACAAGATTTTGTGCTGTCATAAGCTGTATCACTTTCGACAGTACAGAAGGGCGGTTTTTGAAGATTACAAAGCCTTACCAGCGCATCTCAGACAGGTCAAAAATATTAAACTAATTTTAAAAGTTCAGCGCGCTGTATCCAAAGTTATCCAGTCAGTTATCACTTAGCCGTATAGACTTCTAATGCATGTCTGTTTAGTTGTAATTTCTCTTTCTAATTATTTTTAGAAACACTTCATATTCATTTTCATTATACGACTACGGACCTACTTTATCACCATTATTATCATCATTATATAGATTTTATTATTCATTCAAAATATTTCCCCGATTCTGATTGGCTAAAAGCACACGTTTAATTCACCATAACCAGTTACTGATGACCAAATTTGGAAGAATTTTGACTTAAACGAGGAAATGACGTCAAAAATGCAGTGTTTTCGCAGGTTAATGCACCGTTAACCGAGAACACCTGGGGACGAGCTTGTGTTATTTTGTTGTTTTGTTATATTGCTGGTGGGTGTGAAATTTGTGAAAATGAAGCTCATTTTCTCCTTTAAGTGTTTGAAAATATTTTGATAAATAATAAAGCAATTAATGAATTCGGCTTTCGTAGGATATTAAGAATTAAGCGGATCTCGGAAGGGTGATCCACCTCGGCCTACGGCCTCTGTGGATAACACCTTCCTCGATCCGCTTAATTCTTCATATCCTACTCAGCCTCATTCATTAATTGCTAAATATCCTATAGTTATAGATCACAGGTATAGAATTATAGAGATTTTTGTTTAGTGAAATAAATAAATTAGGATATCTATCATTTTAGGCAAATATTAGGGTTTTTCATAATTATGATTGTTAGTATCATTATTATTTTTTTACGCTGTTATAACATGTTTGTACCAATTTTTAAAATGTAGTTAACAGAGTACACTTTGACAATGAATAACATTGATTTGTTTGTCCTAAAAAAAAAATTAAAAAAATTATCATCATTCTTCTTCTTCTTCTTCTTCTTCTTCTTATTATTATTATTACAAAAATTTAGCACAGGGTTTTTCCCTGGGGAGAAATATCCAGCCAAGTCTCGTCCAGAGATCTCAGACTTCCAGCACTTTTCTGAGGATATGTGCCGATCCGAGGAGTGCCGACTTTTGAATTTATTATTATTATTATTAGTATTATTATTATTATTAGTATTATTATATCCTTGCCTTGTTTGCTCATTCTCTGATGTACCGGGTCCAAACCATGGGCCTTAGGTACAGAAAAGTTCACTTAATTGTCAGAACCTTCCTGAGGTGTGGGCTGTTCCCAGGAGTGTAATCTAATGGAGCTCGTTGATGTTGGCTGTGCCTAGAATTCTGTCGACGTGCTTTTCCAACCCCAATTGGCATCGTCTCTGTTTCCATTTTTCACATCCTGGCCATTTAAATCTCTAAGTCTTTCTCAACTTTCTCCAAAAAAATAAAATTATAGAAAGTAGTTTCTAGCAAATTCACTCACATTTCTGTCTCTTGATCTCGACCATATAGGAAAGAGGAAAGACGAGCGCATGATCGCAAAGAAGACTTAATTTGTCCTTAGCTATTGCTCTGCACTGTGTAGACGCAGTAGTGTAGTGGTTAGCGTGTCTGGTTTCTGAGCAGGAGGTTTGGAGTTCGAGCCCTGGTGCTGGCACTGTGTTGTTTCCGTAGATAAGAAACTTTACTCCACACTAGGAGTGTCTCTCTCCACCCAGGTGTATAAATGGGTACCAGCGATACAATGCTGGGGATGACCCTGCGATGGACAGGTCTCCCATCCAGGGGGAGTAGTGATACTCCCAGGTGCCTCATGCTATTGAAACTGGGATAACGGCTCCGGCCGTGTGGGTCTTTGGCTCGTGTGCGCCTTTTTTATTGCTCTGCACTAGGGAAACGCTCCCCTTTTTCGATGGCGAGACCTTCAGGAAACCAGCTGCAATATCTGCTGCTCTCCTTAGACATTCCGCATTGCACCGGTATCAGAAAGTCATGGATTCGAATCCCGTTCAACTGAGCCTGAATATTTTGCCTGCACTACCTGTTAAATGCGGACAACAATGTAGACACAGGCGCCTATAGATCAGCAAAGACCTATTGTAAGAACAAGGGTCATCCTTAAAATATCCGACATAATGCTAGTAAAGATACAGACTTGTCTTTCTGTACAATCTAATTACACAATAAATTAATGCAGACAACAATGTAGACACACTGTCAGGCGCCTATAGATCAGCAAAGACCTATTGTAAGAATACGGGTCATCCTTAAAATATCCGACACAATGCTAGTAAAGATACAGACTTGTCTTTCTGTACAATCTAATTACACAAATTAATGCGACACTGCTGGATGCGAAAACCCAAAACCACCATGGGAAAAAAAAAGGAACATATACCCCGATCCGCCGCGGTGCCACTAACTCTGGGGGCTGAGTTACGATAACAAATCGTGCAATCCCGAGAATACATTCTTAATTCACATTTAAAACGTTTGGTGTTGAATGAATGCTGATCTAGACTGATTTTAACATCATAACGGCCTACTATACTAACCTTTAACTCATACCCATAACTCCTCTCGCATAGCACCATTCTTCTCTTCAGTGCCGGCAAAATAATTATTCACCCCCATTCCATAACAGTATATTGTGTAAAACATAAAAAAATAACAATAATGATAATATCAATAAAGGAAATAATAATAATAATAATAATAATAATAATCATGATAATAATTACAAGAAAAGACAAAGTACAAAAAGTGATAATGACATAATAATAAGTAAATACATAAATTGGGGTTTTATCCCTCAGGAAAAACCATTACGAGTTCTTTAGAAACTAGCTTCGCGAGGTTTTGCGGGAGTCGTATATCTAGCTATTTCTGCATATTTCGCTTCGTTTCATAGTTAGAAATACTATTTTTTTCAGACCTTATCTTTTCAACTGTCTGAGTTGTGTTCATAACTGTGACGATCTTTTACTTATTGAAAAATAGGCAAGCATTGCATGCATGTGGCTACTGCATTTATTAATTTTATTCGGACCTTTTTACCATACCTATCGCCTTTCCTCGATTTCATTACTTTTATATATTCTCTTCTGAGTTAATAAATAAAGCAATATAAAAGCGAATTGTATTGTGCATTTTTTTTTTTTTACATGTTTTATTGATTCAAGGCAAAAAAAAAAAAATACTTACAAATCAATTACTTACACTACTTACGGGACAGTTACATTACTAAAATAAAATTACAATTGGTTGAGGAGAAGAAGGAGAAAGTAACACTACTTACATTAAGTCCATAGAAAAACAAAGAAGAAAAAGGGAAAGCGATACTGCTTTACAAAATAAAAGTGGACCATAATAGTTTAAGTTCAGGTGTCAAAGTGTCAGATTTTCCACTATGTATTTAAGGTTGAGTTTGTTACTGAAATCAGTCAGACAAAGTAAACTATTAAATTGTATTGTGCATTGTGATTGGCTAAATACCAGGCACGCGCTGATTGGCTCCTTCACTCACTCAATCACTCGTGTTTCCTTTGACATATTGGCTCCTTGCATTATTTCATATGCAGCAGCCAAAAAAAACTGATGGTGTCTTGCTCTACAGATACCAACTTCGTTCCCAGGTTCTCTTGTCTTTCCGCCACCTGGAGCGGGAGAGAGAAGAGATTCTTGTTCCAGGAGGCGGCAAGAGGAGAGACCTGGGAACAAGGTTGTACATGTACCAATTGACAAAATTCGAGGTGTTTTATCTGTGATGAAACACATGTATCTGGTGTTTGGTGTAGCCAAGAGAAAATGAGGAAAGAGAGCATAACCCTGTGTGATATGATCAGGGGACAGAATCTATTTTTAGGGCGGAATCTATTTATATCTCGTTCCGTGGCTGCGCAGTTTCCCCATGGTGCATTAAAATAACAACCACGTGATGCGGAAGGACATCAGCCATTGGTCAGTTAACATAGTTTCCAGATCTAAAAATAGATTCTGTCCCCTTATCATAGTAAGAGAACCCAGTATGGAAGATACGTTCTCTTACCTCATTTTCTCTTGACGCAACTTAACCAGCAAATAGTCGGTATTGGTCATCACGACATTAGAAACTGCATTCTCTTACCTCATGTAAAAAACTGTATTCTCTTACCTCATTTTCTCTTGTTGTAGCCGACTCTCGAATGAAATTACTTCGAAGGAGAAGTTAATGACGCAAAAACGAGTCGTGTTTCCTCAGATACCCAAACACGTCATGTTGCTTGATTGCCTATTATGCATTATTGATGGTTTTAAGAATTTATAGGGAAGACGTCGATTTGAGGGTTGCCAGGACTGAAACGTTCCGCTGTTTCCTTTATAGGGTATTGTTCCCCGGGTACTATTTACAAGGTTGTATACTGTTTCTGCGCTCCGGGTCGGGGTGGGTCAGTAGATCTCAGTACAGATCGTTGCTATCACATGTACTCTGGCCTTAGTGGAAGGAGGGGTAGAGATAAGAAAACATTTTGACAAAACTTAATTGACTCCGAGCAAAAAACGAACAGTTCCTTCTAACGATAAGACGGAAGTCGCTACCCAATATATCTCGCCATTTTTACTAAGGAAGTTTAACTAAATCCCTAATAATCATGGAAGCAAAACACTTTTTGGCTTTTAAGCAGAGCTACCCCTTGCCGTCGAAGTTAGCTTCGTATATCCACATTGAGAACCTACGTACACCTTCAAATATTGTGGGTGGATTGGGTCTGAATGGTCACGTGAAGGGGGAAATATTGCATGTTGACAAATGCTGTGGTGAGGTACAACGGTTTGGAACCATCGTTCCTTCGAAAGCAAGAAGATATAAGATCGAAGCTTTGATTAGGCTTTTTAACACTGATTAATATCTTTTTGATGTGAAAGGTAAGTTTTACTTGGAATCCTGGGCGGAATCCTTTCAAACGTGAGGCTCACTAGGCGAGAAAATTACATGACGTGTAGGAATGACCACCGCACGAAATCACATCGAGCACTAAAAATCGGCATGGTCGCGGCATGTTTTATCTCTCGTGCCTGTACTGGATTACGCTTAGCAGTCAGTTAGACTTTTGGGAGTACGTGAACGGACCGTTACTCAATAGAAATCGAAAGTGATTGGCACATAGATGTAGACGTAAAAACTGTTTTGAAATCGTAACTTTAGCATTGCCTTAGTTTTCCGAAATTGTCACTGGAATGCCGAAGAATTGTTGTAGCCACTTTCACTCCTCGTATTTCCATTGCCAGATGGTGGATAAAACTTTTATGAAGACTGCTGAGGCAATATTTTATCCCTACATTTGGCTCTCAAAATGTAACGTATTTCCTACGGGCGTAGGGTGTGAGCTACAGCAAGAGCTACAAGAATCGAATCGCGGATTCTTTACTGTGCATAAACAGAAAGCTATTGGATGAATGCAAAAGTGACATTGGATTTCAGTTGATACGTTCTACGTCCGGGGAACGATTTTTGTAGTTTTACTTACAGATTTGGAAATAACCTCGATTACAGACTCGAAATTTCGTTCGGACTTTGTTACGGCGCCATTTACGTTGCGCAAGGTTGTTCCATTTCTTTTCTTTAAGAGGACGATTGTGTGTTGTACGGAGTGGCTTTAGCTTTGAGTAAATTTATTTTTTTTCATATTGTGTTCTGTATTCGATGTTAATCGAAAACCTTTGAAAGCGGAAGTTTTAGTGTGCATTCACCACACTTGATGCGATTCAGCTCATTAAACTTTCATTAAAATTATATACTTTACATAGACGGTTGGTGCCTTACGTTCCTTGAATTGTTGCTGGACGTGACATTCATGTTAAAGCGGTGATAATACATGTGTCAAGCACATTAATTCGAGAAAATAGAGGTTTGAAGTATTCATTCAAATGTACAGTACTTGTGCTGTTAGAGCAAATGCATTGAACACGTTCAGCAAGCGTTGTATAATTATTAAAAAAATTAGATGTTGTCCTTTACAGAATCAGTAGCTATTCTGGTCTGCTGTTAATGCATCTGTAGTGGAGTTTGCTTTAGTTTGTTGTTTGCACAGTAAATTCTCCATGTTTCAAATATCCTGTAAAAGTCAACATTGCTAGTAAAAGTTGTCATTATGTCCGTTCTCTTTCAATGCCAGAGCCACAGAATAACAACGCTTTCACTTTACAGACGGTACTTGGATACACGCCTGTGTAATTGACGTGGGACTTTTAGGACAGGTAAATATGTGTTGTAGGTTAAAATGAATTTCAGGACAAAATGGTTCCAAACAAGTTTGATTTTACTTTGTTTCAGATTATTGGAGGTTTATGGAAGTTAATCTGAAACAAAGGAAAAAACAAATCAAACTAGTTTGGAACCATTTTGACCTGAAATTCATTTTAACCTACAACAGATGCAATTATAGTATGGTGTCTGGTGGTCTTCAGAGCACTTAATAATTGCATTTCTTCTGAGCACTATTCCTTTCTGATTCCACTCACCTTATTTACTTACAGTTTTCTTCAACATGTTCAATACTGTCAAAACAATATGGCTTTGCATAATGAACGGGTGGATGGAGGAATTAATTTGTTAACTTGATGAAAATTCTAAGATTATTGATTAGTTTTATATTTTTTGTGAAGCTTACACCAATTTCTCACAAGAAGCAGCAAAATATAGTGCAACCTCTGGTAAGCAGACCCCCAATTAAACAGACACCCTTCACTAACCAGACACTTTATCTACTTGTAGTCCTGAAATAATTTTAAGTGTCATACTGTATATTAACCTCTACAACAAACCCCTATTTAGCAGACACCACTATCAAATGGTGCAGGAGCAAATTTTCAATGCGGTATTGAATTAAGTCCTTAAAAGATTAAATTGCATATTGTTAGTTCCTAACATGTACATGTAGCTGTTTTAAAAACAACATTAAAATTTGTTTTTGTATTGCTAGTTTTTTTTTTGCCATAGTTTTTCTTGAATTCAGAAGCCATTTTCCATTATTTGTTTCAGATGTCACTCATGACTGCAACTGCAAGCTATGACTATAAGGCTACGCAGCCAGAAGAATTGTCAATCAAAAAGGACGATAAGCTCTTGATATTGGATGACAGCAAGACCTGGTGGCTGGTTGAGAATGCGAGACACGAACAGGGCTATGTTCCGTCCAATTATGTCAAACGTAACAAAAAAGTGGATCCTGCTAAATGGTTCGCGAAAGACCGAAAACAAAAGGCTAACGGCCCCATTGAGCAAGTTGAGTATGCAGTGCCTCCAGATGTACATGCATCAGGGCAAGAAAAAGTGATTTCCAGGTACAAATATCAGGCCAATAATGACGATGAACTGACTTTAAAGAAAGGCGACAAGATCATAGTGATGGAGAAAAAGGAAGACGGTTGGTGGTATGGAAAGATTGGAAAACAAAAAGGATGGTTTCCATCCAATTATGTGTATTCACCAGAGAACGAAGGAAAGCCGCAGTCAGTTGAGCCTGCCGTGGAAAAGCCTGTCATTCACAATGTGCGAACACTGTACAATTTCACTCCCACTAACCCCGAGGAGTTGTGTTTTAAGAAAGGTGAAATACTAGAAATTATTGGGAAACCTGAGGAAGATCCAGAATGGTGGGAGGCCAGAAAAACAGATGGCTCCAGTGCGACAGGACTAGTGCCTAAGAACTATATTGATTTGATTCAGAATGGTGTCCAACCCACCAAATCAGAGTATCCTCAGTGTTCAAGGATACAAGCTAATGCTGTGTTTGGTAAAGTTATTCTTCCTCATCACAGAACTCTGCCTTTTGTTAGTGAGCCTTGGTTCTGGGGAAAATTGCCCAGGAACTATGCTGAAAAGATGTTAACCAAGTGGGCTACAGATGGTGACTTTTTGGTCAGAAGTAGTGAAACGCAGGTGAGAATCAAGTGGCGCTTTTTAGGTTTGTAGAAGTAGTTCTGTTACATGTATGTGTTGTAGTATAAAATTTAAACCAAGGAAAAAATTGAACTACAACATATGGATTGCCAGACTTGCACACTTCGATAATTTTGGCGCAGTTTTCAGTCTTCTATTTTCTCTTCCATTAGTTTACCAATTATTCAGTGAAATTGAAGTAAATATTTCTTAAGCCACTTTCCAGTGAGATTGAAGACAATAATAATATTACAGTATTATAGTTTTAGTACAATATACCAACAAACCTTAGTCACAGATTCCAAAACAGCTGCAAAGCAAGATTGATGCCGATATTTTTTGTTCTTCTACTAAAACTCACTTGTTCAAAACTCTCTGAGAACCCCAGCACTATTTACCTCACAGGAGGTGAATAGTTTTAAATATCCCAAGATAGTGAGATTACTTAAATGCCAAGGTTCTGAGTTGTTGTATATGTTGTGGTTCAATTCCATTCCTGGTTTAAGTTTTATTTTCCTTTGTTTTTTGGTGTCTTAATGTATTACAATGAGTTTGAAACAAAGGAAAATAAAATTTAAGCCAAGGATAAAATTGAACCAAAAAATAATTATAATGAATAATGTTCATCTCTTTTTATTGATTGGACACATCATTATTTTTTTCTTCAATATAAATATGGCTACATCTAGAAGTAAATTCAACCAAGATATCTCAAACTTCCTTCTTAAGACCTTGATTATTTAATAATTAAATTTATGTTTATCTAATATTTATTATAGGAAGGTGATTATTCGATTTCAATGAAGGCACCTGAAAAAATCAAGCATTTTAGAGTGGTATGTCAAGGACTAGATGGAAGAGGTACATTCACAATAGGTACTCGCAGCTTCGATACCATGGAAGAATTGCTAGAACATTACAAGAGATCAGCAATTTACACAGATCCCCAGGGTAGTCAAAAAATGTATCTTGTCAAACCATTTGAAGAAAGACAGGTTCCAGCTGGACAGTAAGCAGTTGTAAAGAGTATGAGAAGCTGGGGAGCACCCAGCTTTGCTAGTACCGTAAGCAATTAATGATAGTGTGGTATGTAGAGTATTTGAACAGAGCAGAACTGGTTTGTAGGAAGAATTAAGGATTGATCACTCAGAGAAATGTGCACTGATCATGATATGGCATTGGATTCTCTAAAAATTAACATTAGAGTCAAAAATGATAATGGTCACTTATTTGTAATACGTAAAATTTAATGTAAATTGTCAGATACTTGGTATGTTCCTTTGGTATGATCCAGACTTGGATTTGCGATCTGAGATCACTCATATGATTTCATGGTGCATGAAAGGAACTGATGAATCCTTGCCAGAGTGGATTCAAGAAGCTAGAATCCAAGAAGCTAGAAAGTAGAGTCAAGAAACTAGAGTTGCTCTTGGCTGTGCCTTGAGCAACTCTTACGCTTCTCTTGTGCTCTCCAAACTACCTGCATAGATCCATAACTCAATCTGCACACGCTAAGCATGAACCAATTCTTAAATATACATACAAAAGTCATATGTATATGTACATATACATGTATATGTATGTATGTGACAATTTGGTTGTAGAAATTAAAAATGGTTCCTATAAGCTGAAATTTGGCATGAATTCTGCCATTTAATATGAAACCTATGCCCTGTATTTTTGGCATTCCACTTTGGAGAAATGAGGTAAACAAAAAACAATAATTTTTCCTGTCCCAGCTGGCTGCTTGTTCCTTAGGTTTTGTTGATGGGCCACTTATCTTATGCTTGTTGCATGTCATATTTCTCAGAAATGAAATGCAATATGAAAAGAAGAAATGCAAAGCAGTGTTTTCTTTTTAATAATTACATTTATATTACAGACTCCATGAAAAAATTTAGGTGCTTCAGATGTCAAAATCATTGCTGACGTGTATTGTAGGTTGACTTTAACCCTTTAAGTTCCAGTACTGACCAGCATCCAATTTCTCATTACAATATTCACTGTTCATCAACCATTCATGTTATGAAAATAACAAAAATGATCACCAATAAAGAGTTGTATTGATATTTAAACAAATTCTCCTCACTAGTACCATAAGAAATAATTATATGAGAACAGTTAGGGGAAAATGAATATTGATACTGGGGCTCAAAGGGTTAAGGTCTACAATACCATTTACCATGACAATTTCTTTAATTAAACATTAATTCATTTCATAGTTCAGATTACAGTGCATGCCTGCAGAAAATTAATAACAGATTCAGAGGATGCTTTTTCAGTAACTAGTCCGTGAGAATAGTTGTAAAAAGCCATGTTGTTCATTTGTTACATCATTTACATGTAATTCAGAGGCTTTGCGCAGTAGTTCTAACCTTTTTATTAATTTCACAGATAAATAGTATTGGAAGCTTGGAAACAATGACCTAATAGGGATATGGTAATTCTATCACATGCACTCTGCCCAAGTTGTAATGTTTTCATTGGTCACACAGAAATAGATTTTTTACCATGCTAAGATTCTGCAGTTATAATGTTTAGTGGAGAAGTACTGTCAGTTAGTCATCACAGTTTAGTTTCAAAATATTTAATTTAGAGGTCTGGCTGGGGAAACCTGATTACTGTTACTTTAGAGGGATAAAATATGGCTCATATACTCCCATATAAATAACGATGGACAAAACACTGACCCCCAGTCCATGGACTACCCCAATGGACTACCCAAATCCACTGTTCCAGTATAATTATTCAAAATGGCATACTTTGTCCTGCAGCTGCCATATTGAATAATTATACTGGAACAATGGATTTGAGTAGTCCATTTGGGAGTCATTGTTCACCCATATAAACTGCTACACACTGCAATACTCAGCATTTAAGACTGGTTATGTCCGGTTCTGCAAGCAGATAAGGTGATCAGGTGAATCCCAAGTCATAGTTGGCTACCAGAGTGGGCAAAATGAGTATATTCTGCCCTTTTGAGATTTCCTGCTTATTCATGCAAAACAAAACAAAGTGGTCAAGATGCCTGTATATTTGCTTGTTTTTTGTTTTGCACTGTTTTAATATTGATGCCAAATACATCTCTGTCAAAGCAAAAAAGAACTTGTCCAAGATACAGGCCATCTTGACTTCACACTTTGTCAATAATGGGTTCTGTCCTCGTGTACCGGTACACAAGTGCCGATACAAAAGACCAAACAATACGCCACGCATGACCAATGAATCCTAAACAAAGAAAATACAATGGCTATTCCCTTGTGTACCGGTACACAAGGACAGAACCCAATAATGCATATTTTAGTTTGTGTATGGCGTTGATGCACTTCTGGCAATAACAGTAGCATTTTTTTTGTAGCTGGAAGTATAGATGGAAATAGGGCAATGCTTATTACATATACTGTAGCTTGGACCTATTACATATTGTACATTTATAACAATATACAACAAGATAGTTTGTTTAAGAGGAAAGTTTTCAAGAAAAATTTGGTAAACATTTCAAAGCAGTAGCTGGAATGTGTACAGTCACTGATCTTAAGACTGAATGAATTATTTCATTAGGTCGATTTGAATTTATCAAGAAAATTGAAAACCAACTGGACTGTTACCCTAGTGGAATATTGAATTTAATTAGGTTGCTTCCCCTTTCAATTTATTTGAGTAATTATCTGGTTGCAAAATCTATGGCAACCAAACCAAAAAGTGTACATTACGTAGTAGTCAAGAAAGAGTTCCCAAACTTGATGCCAAACCTCGATTATCAAAATGTCTGAATAATTGAGTGACAGGATAATTGAAAATATGAATGCTAATGACAGAAATGTAAAATTAATAACTTGGATAAAGAAAATGAATTGTAATCATGAATAGATTGCACTTGAATGTAGAAGTGTTATGCTGAGATGAGCTTTAAACTTGTCTAACCAACTGGCCGATGCTTCAAAGTTTTCGTGATCATCCAACTCAACAGTGCTAAGAATGGTATCTCCAAATATGTCACATCTTATTAATATTTATGACAAGAACAGGAGCAGAGAAACAAGTCTGGACAACAGAGGTCCAGATAATCGAGTTTTGACTGTAGATTGTTTGCTTGGCTTCTCTGAGTCATTATTATTTACTCAGTATTTTGAGCTACTGATGAGTCTGGTGATACAGTATTAGTATCTCTTGTTATTTATACAAGTACTCTACTGAATTAAGAGGAAATACATGTTCTGTGAATAACTAATCAGAAAAATTCTTGTCAATGAGTACAACTGCATCTATGATATATTTTCTCAGTGCTAAAATGCCACTTCTCTAGTAAAATGTTCATGTCTTAAAGAAGAACTGTTCCCTGCACTTAAATCAAATGCTGTGCATATTTCAAATTGAGATTTATTCTGTATATTTAGACATGCCTTTTGTCAATGCAGCCTGCTTTGGGATTACATTATTTGACCAGTTGTACCAGTTTGTGTAGCCGTGAGTTTATTTTGGAGTTATAATATAGAAGTTACCAGGAATGGAAAGTACTGTATTACGCTGGTATGTATCCAAAAAAATCTATATAATATTAGTAATTTACACTTGATGTATGGTCCCGAGGGAAACAGTTTTGTTTTCCCGAGAGTCCTAATGATTCCTGAGGCGAAGTCAAGTAAAAAAATTACTCAACATTTTCAAGCTGCAATCCATTTCCATCCTTGTCGTCCTTTGGAACAGACAAACACCATCAATCCACTAGTTCTTTTTTGGGTTTTTCGTAGTGCCAATGTATTTTTAACATTCCAAATATTTGCTACAACAAGTTCTAAAATTACCCCAGTGGGGGTACTCTGGATTTCTAGTGACAGGGATGATCCAAGGATTTTTTTGGGTTTGAAATGTTAAATTTTGAAGTTTTTTTGGGTAGGGAAATTTTAGCAAGTATTTTTTGGGGTAGTTTGATTTAAAATGAAATTTGTTTGGGTATATGCAAAACAATCTGAAGATTTGTACCCCGATGATGAAATTATTTGACACACAGCACCTTAATTTATCCTCGGTCGCACATTGATATTCCCCTTTCCATTCCTTTTTGTGTTTCTTTGTTGTAGTACCAATAAAAATACAGAAACCATGCTGGACTGTAACTCTCTAAGGGGTTAAAGGGATTAAAAATCACCAAGGCTTTGTACCACTGTGATTTAAAGGACGAAGTGGTTTTCTAACTCAGAGTATATCAAACATTTTGCAACTTGTTGTAGAGTGGGTTTCACAACCTGTTTAATGCATAATTCAAACAACCTAGAATTTAACTTAATAAGACAAAGAGTTTGGTGTACATACTTCTACCACATCCTTGAAAATATCATTTACAAAAAATTGATCCAGATAAAATGGGCTCAGACCCAGTAAAATGAACTTTAATTTACTATACTATAATCCTATCATTTTAAACAGTACCACAGTGTACATGTATTAACATCATTAAAACTAATTTACAGAGCTTCCCAATGCCAATGTTGTGAAATTATGTACAGGAAGGGAGAATCACATGGCAGTCTTAAGTGGAGCTATAGGAATGTGGTACAGTTTTATGAATTGCTTTGTGCCAACAAGATGTTTGTGGCTACTGTAATGTCATTATTGCTTGTTGTAAGAGCATGGAGAACTGACAGTCTTGAAAATCCCATTTCCACCAGTGTTTGAACCTTGAATAAGAAGAAGGAGAAAAATTTGTCAAAGTATTCAAGATACTGTAAGACCAAAAAATTAATTATGATACAGCATTGTAACTGGCAAAATTGGTTCAAAATCAAACATTGCATGAATGAGGTTGGGCATAAATTCTAACTTGTTTTTCTTCACCGATGCCTTAAAATGTTTGCAAATTTTCTTCACTTAATTTATTACACCTGTACTACTAGACTAGTACCTTCAGCCCAGCATCTACTCATTTAATCATCAAGCAAACTGCTTTTTGTCATTTGGGTTCATTGTCATTAAAATTTGAAGTGTTTTTCTTTATGCCACAGTCATTTTGTTTAACTAAAGTAACTTCCATTACAACATTGCTATTAATGGTAAATTGCAGATCTATCTACTTGTCCACTACTGACAGATCCACAATAAATTATTAATAACAATTCATTTCAATAATGGATTTAGACTCTTACCATTAAAACCTTTCTTTTCCAAGCACCATGTACCAATTCCCATATTAAAGCATATTATCTGCCAACTTTCATGCATTATGCATGAGCGTCACAACTTCACTATCACACGGCAAGGACAATTAATTTTCTCACACCTTGTTCCGGATGAATTCTTCTTTACCAAAATTAATTACTAAAAATTATTCTTTATAACCACTGCATAAACTCTATGCCTATAGTACATTTGAAATCCATCAGAAAAAACTTCAAATATCTGCAGAAGTGTTCAAAGGTCATTGAAAGATATCCCTAGGAAGTACTCAGAAAATTGTTGGAAATCTCCAGAAATTTGGCTGGGATATTTTTGGAAATTCTGGTCATGAAGAGATGAAAATTCCACATATTTGACTCCAAAAATGGTTTGCAGGCATATGAGTGAGTCTTAATCCTTTTGTAAGTTGATAAATTGCTTGTTTTTCCTCAATTCTTTACTTAACAAATGAATGTAATATTAACAGAAGACAAATTTTAATCACAAACTGGTGTGAAAGGGTCATTTCCTCACAGGATTTGAATAGACTTGTGATAATACAGGGTTTTTCATCAAAAAATACTAAAACTTAATAATAACGTATGGCATCAGGGCTACAGTTTAAAGTTGTAAATGAATTTTATAGTGTGTGAAACAAGCAAACCTGCTCTTCAGAAACTTCTACAGTTGGCTGTTGTGGGTAATTTATATTGTCTTCATTAACTATGTGCTGTTCCCGCCCGTCATTCACTGGAGGTCCATGATTGCCAGGCCCTCTCCAGAACCATGGCCCTGCTGCTGGGGGCAGCAATACATCAGCATATCCCTGGCCCACTCTAGGAGGGCCCTGCAGAATGATCCAAATAAATATACAGTATGTTTATTGACCAAGCATGATCGAGGTCAAGATGGCTGCATATTAGCCAAGTTGTTTTGTGTGTGTTTTTACTGTCCCAGCTGTAGTCAAGGTCCATATAAAAATGCAAAAGAGAATGAGGCCAGTATCCAGCCATCTTGACCAAACAAGCTTGGTCAAAAAAGGATTTATTATACCAGGGCTAAAAAATTGGTGGTCGCACGGTCGCCAGTGGCGGGTTAAAACTGACCAGGGCTACCAAAAGTAAAGGTTTGAACGCCCGATGTACGACTACGCTACAGAATTTGGAAAAGTTGCAATGTAAATTATGCAAAATACAAAGTTAAAAATAAACTCAATATGTAGTTTAATTGGACTACTTTTCTCTTCGTTTCTTTGCCTAGACTCTAAGATCATTCATTTTAGTGAATTTTTAGTTCTGAAGTGGAAATTCCGAGCCGTTTTAACAGTGCTTTACGAGTGATCCACATTCAGAACATTAGAAGCCACTTTGATTTTGTGATTGCCACGTGACTCTGAAAAAAAAATCCAGGGCCACTTCATTTTGGGATGGGCCACTAAGAATTCAAGGAAACTGGCCCGACAGTTAATGTGCATTAGTACTACAAAAGATAATCGAGTAATATTGCATTTTGTTCTAGTGATATTTTGCTGATACGTCACCAAACTATCGCAATGAAATTTCAAATAAATACATCAAATGGCCTGCTGGCATTAGGAAAACCGTTGTTTATTGCATACCTTATGTCACCAAAGTGAAATGCCAAATCGAAAAACCAAATACAGGACACAGGAGGTTTCTTCAGTCTATTAAATTACAGAGCCTAGGCAAATCTTAGCTCATACAACTGCATTCGTAATCTTTATGACCAAATCATCAAAACAATATTGTGGGGATAGTTTCTAAAGAAACTGGTGCTGATAGTTTCTAAAGAAACTTGATTCGCTCCGACGAAGGGCTAATGCTCGAAACGTCAGCACCTCCCTTTTACCTTACAGTGGTATAACTTACTTAATCAACTCATCAAAACAATAGTTTCTCTTTGGTGTCCTCAATTACAGACTGTACTTTACCTGCATCAATTGAATCTCAGCTTTACTGACCAACAACAAATAACAATACATTTGTTTTCTTACCCTGTGTCTAAGGGGCCCCATCCTTGCCCTCAATGCTTGCTGTTCATAGTGTTCCATCTGCTGTTGCCGCTGTAACTCCAGTGTTGCCCCCATGGCGTATGGTTGCATTGGAGGCTTCCCTGAGTTAAACATTTTTAGTCTACCAAGTGTCCTTGACACAAATGTCATCACAAAATCTGGTAGCTTGAGCCTTTGCTGAACTTGTAACAGGTTTGACTTGTAAATAACTCCTGCTGCCTATAATTACAAACAATTTTGTGATTTGTTATGAAGTCTTAAGTGATTAGTCATAGAGATTTTATTCTGATCTAGATATTCTCCTAGACTGAAATTTCAGTGGGCACTGCTCACCTTCCTTGGATTCAGAAAGTTACTGAATTATTGTCTCTGTTTTACACTCATTAGAGACTACTGAGACAGTACACAACTCTTACAACATCACATAAAACTGGTCAACAAAAAAATAGAATGCATCTCGGCAATTAACACAGACTACAATGTATGCCTCCAACCCAGAATCCAAAGAGCTGCAACATGCAACATGTAACATAGGGGTTCAATATGTCATCATATTGAAGGTTTTATAGAGCTGCGTATACCAGTATAGTACCTTACTGTTCATGTTTATGACTACACAATGAATGACTCTAGACCTGCTACAGAAAACAAGATCATGTAGGTAGTTCAGCATGTTACAGAAACGTTGCTAGAGTTTATAGTAACTTACTATTCCACACAGCCCAGCCAACAATGATTCCCTTGTGGATGCCAACATCTGTTGACAGCAGAGAAGAAAAAAATTATATGGTACATTTATTATATCTCTCAGTTAGTATGCGCGCTGTGATAGGTCAATTTAGCAGGCCGTACTTCACTGTACGGCCCGCTAAAGTTTGTTTTGGTCGCCAAAATGACTCCAGAGATATAATAAATATCTTATTAACCTTGTTTTCTCAGTCCGTACTGTAAAATACAGGTCCTCGGGCCATAAATCGACGGGAAAAAACTTGGTCCGTATTTTACAGTACGGACCTCGAACTCGATTAATAAGAGGTATGTATGCTATTGCAAAGTTTCAAAATTAACGACCCCCTCCCCCTGAAAATAGTGAATTTCTAGCAAATCCTGACAGTAGCTCAACCCCTGACAGTAACGATCCTTCCAAAGTAGTGACCTCAAAAGTAATTCCCTTTTTAGTAAGAAATAACAGAAACAAAAGGTATAACAAGCTGAATGTATACAAAACTGATCTGAGATTTATCTCTACTGATTATAACAATCTCAGTGACATTCTTATTCTGCAAAAGACAATACATAACTATTAAAGTACATTATGTTTGTTTCCAAAAAGTATTCCTTTTGCCTCTGAATACACTTAACGTGCATATTTGTATAAATAAGGATAATCAAACTATTTTTCTCTATTACCAATACTTCCATCTTTTCATATGAATATACACTCACATCTAAACACAGAACCTATGTACAGTACGTCTTAGCTATACCCGAAAGTAGCAACACGCGGAAAGAAGCAATAGGGAAAGTCTCCTAAATCTGAAAGTACATGCAATGAGGGACATTACTTGCAGAAATTTATGGTATTTCTAAAGAAGCTGGTGCTGTGTTGGCAAAAAATTCAAATGCAAAATGGGTTTATTTAAAGAGTTGATAAAGAACACTGTATGTCGAAAGAAAAACTGCTATTTTGAACATTTGCACAACCAGTCTGACCAAGGGGTAATGCTTATAACATTCTTCTTTCATCTAATGGGGGTACAACTTACCTCATGAACTTGTTCTCATATAATTGTTATAATACTAGTGAGGAGAATTTGTTTATTATTTGGTGATCATTTTTGTATTCTAAACCTGAATGGCTGATGAACAGTGAATATTGTAATGAGAAAATGGATACTGGTCACTACTCAGACTTGAAGGGTTAAAAGGAAAATCAATTTTTTCAGAGGAAAATACATGTAAACTTAAGACACTATAATTTTACTGTTGTAATTTAGTTGGACTACCGGTCAACATTAATATTACTTAAGACTGCAATAATGTGAAAGATGTTCACCTGCAGGGCAATGGAGTAAACAAGGATTTTTCCAGAGATCGGGAAACCGAAAAATGTTACTGTGTGTGCCGGTGGGATATCACAATAATAATGTACCAGGGTCGCATAAAGCATCCCAAAACTGATTCACAGATGTAAGGAAAAAACAGACTTTAAAGTTTGAATTTTAAAACTATATAAACAGTAAAAATTGATCTCAATGTACAGGAAAAGAAACAAGGAATAGCTCTATTTAAAACTAAAAACCTTAAGTCCATATGGCCATACTGTCCAAAAACTAGGGAAGAGAGCAATGTTGGATTGTCTTGAGTTGTCATGATCATTGGGATTACAGTGGATTACAAAAACACATGCGCCTCAATTAATTCAGTACCATAAATACTTCATATATGAGATCATATTAATTTTCTTATGCATACAACAAGTAACATATCCAGAGCTGGATAAACCAAAGACAATTTCATAGCAGTTCTCTACTCTGTTCAGAGAGGTTTTTTGTTGGGTACTCTGGTTTTCCCCTCTCCACAAAAACCAACATTTGATTTGACTTGTGCTTTACAGTGTCCTCAATTAGTGCGTCAGTGCTAGATACCGTAAACACTCAAATAAAGTTCATTATTATTATGTAGTTAATTTTATGTATTGATATAACGAATGAAACTCCTTGCACGATGGCATTCTTTTTTCAGGTTTTCTGTATTAATGTGGCCTGACCGCAAAAGCTCACATGGATTGTGTGCTCCTTCATTTTTGTGAGCACTACATTCAAAAGTCGTTTACCAAACGTAATAATTATACTGTACACTACAAGGCAAAAGCAATGCAAATGAAATTTGACAAATTTTGGCAAAAATGACAAAATCAAGGAAATTTGCACAAAATGAAAATTCCACAAAGACCAATGAAATACTTGGTGAGCTTTTGCCTGAGAACACGATATCTTCACAAGCGAAAATAACACGTGATACCTTCAAATGCAATCAGATCACAATGCTCTGGTTATGTTATAAAAATTTAATCATGCCTCAGGACTAGACAATAACTAGTAATAAAAGTGAAATTGTTTGGTGTTTCATTCATTTGGTGATTATATACACAATAACCATAATTAATTATCAATAGAACATTAAAGTGTACATATACATGCAAAGTTTCTCTTCTCAAGCTGAAAAACATTTCATTCATTTTCTGCTCTGACTTAACACTCCAAAAGAAATTCTGGGTCGTTGCAAAGTCATATATTAAACATTTCCTTTGTAGTTAATTAGGCATGAAAAAGATACAGTCCAGGAGGAGGCAGTCGCAGGTCATGACCCCAGTGTCTTAGAACAGAAATGGTACTCAGCTGGAGCCCAACAGCAATCACAGTGGTGCCAAAAATGAAAGACTGAAAACGATGGAAATATTCTTTACTAACAATCACTTTAGAAAATATCCCAGGGAAAATACATGCGCTGATTGGTTAAAAATCGTGTTTCTATAACTCGATAGAAATACAAAAAGGTTGTTGCAGGCTATTTTCTAAAAGAAATAGAAAACATTTTCTTTGTGTTTCTATCGAGCTATAGAAACACTCGTAAAAGTTTGCGAGAACTTGAAAAGGCTGTGGAAACACTCGCCTGTGGCTCGTGTTCCAACAGCATTTCTCGTTCTCCCAAACTTCCACTTGTGTTTCTATAACTCGATACAAACACGAAAAATAATGTTTTCCATTTCTTAAAAAGTAGATATGCAGTTGAATCTATCATCTTTAACTCTTAAGTTTTTTAATCCTTTAAGCCCTATTAAACAGGTCTTCCTGCATCGTATAAAATCATCTGGCGTTAGCCAGAGTAAAATCTATAAAGTCACTCTTAGGGTGTAAAGGGTTAAGGGAAATCAAAATGAGTTTACTACACAGGGAGCTTAAGAGAGGCTACAGTAAACAACACCACAGCATGGGCAAGGGAGAAAAGTTTGAGTTTGAGATAAATGTACACTAGCAGTGAGTTCCAGGGTCATAATTTAATTGGAGTCGGTAGTAAAGTTAATGAGATATGTAACACTGACAAGCTTCCTTTCAACTGGACCAAAATGAAAGTCAAAGAACTAAACATTGGCTTTTCTAATGAAATACCACATTCAAACTTTAGAGGAATCCTGCACACACAGTAGCTCCTGATGGTTTAGATGACAGGAAGCTGTATAGAGGTTAATAGACATCTTGAAGAAGCATCAACAAACTTGTAGCAAAATTATGTCAGTGATAAATGGTTTGTACAGTACATGTATATCAATTTTTGTTTAGGTACGATATTACTACAAACAACTATTTTTGAAATTGTTGGCACCCATAATTTCCTAAAAAAAATTCCTGCCACAGATACAGTGCACTACAAGAGATACCTTTGACATGACTTACTGCATATTTCTTGGAACCGTATCTCCTCTCAAAAATGCGGTAAGTATAGAGTAGAAAGGAGCCACAGATGAAGTCTCTTGTGGTTGAATAGTATAGCAACGATGTGAGTACCTGCCATAACTGATAATGAAAGGATGTAGCAAAACAACATCTCCATTAGTACAGCAAGGATTACTAATAATTTTTACTTGTGCTGTATCTTGAAAATAGTTATGAAGTGCACCAGAAAGGCTGACATCCAATCTGGATAAGGCCTTTAGTGATTCTTGTTGAGAAATATACCATATTTACCGACATATAGGCCGCACTATGAACTGTTGACCTAATCTCAGGGGAAAAAAGTTTTTCCAGAAACAAAGCACAATCAAGCCAAAAAGTTGAGACAACTTTTTTTTTAATTTCTCATTTGACAACAAAACAACTTCTCCAAGAAAGAAAACTATCTTCCTGAGTAAATGGGAACATTCACAGAAAATCGAAAATATTAACAAAGGATCACTGTTCCACTATCTAATCAAAGGCATCCTATGGTGAGCTTGTGGAGCAAAAAGGCTACATGTCATGTCCCGCTTAGCGAGCAGACTCTTCGGTTGAAAATGGCATGCGGTTCGAAATATAAGGCCTAGTCACCAAGCCCTTATATTTCGGTTGCTGAGTTGGTACTGTATACATTAATGTCTCACGATTTGTAAAGGTTACAAATATTCTCTTGAAATAACAACAGAGTGGACCAAAACAGAACAAACCTTTGAGCTTCTGATAATTTCAATCCATTGAATGCTTGATGCAATATTTCTTGTCGTTGTTGCCAAAAGAACATTAAAAATAGACGCTGAACCAGTTAAGACAAGGAGACCTTTGCTGATTGGTGCATGGTCTAATAGCAAAAAATAAATAAAGGAAAAAATAAACAAGGCTAGTAGAAAATGGCTTGCAAACTGCTGTATCAAACAGCAAATGTCTTGAACAAATGTACAGCAATCTGAATTAAGGTGAAGGATAATATTCATCCTAGAATCTTAAGGCCCACTGACATGTACAATAAGGCATAACTATTAACGATACATGTGTGACAGTAATAAAGGTATAAATCAAATGGTTTTCCATGCAGTTCAGAATAAATGATTACAAGTAAATTTTTAAAAGCCTGAAAAATTGGCTTAAGCCTGTAAAACAATTTCAACATGCTGATTGGCTGAGGGGCATGTCAATTAACCTCAAACAGTGCAGAAATTTAAAATTGAAATTTTTGCATACATATATGTTATTTACCAGGCGGGAGGTCTGTGTGGGAAAAAACTGTGCCCGAGGTCTTGAGTAAGGCCCAAGGCCGAAGGCCAAGGGTCTTACAGAAGACCAATGGCACAGTTGTTTTTATCTATATGAACCAACCTTGCCCGGTAAATAACTTATTTATTTTTTTGGATGTCTTCTTTTCAAGTAAGAATAGAGATAGGAAATTGCTAAAGCGGGGAAAAAATTTGGCCCGTTTTCCATATCAGGGCTAAAAATGCCAGTTGGGCCAGTTTCCTTGAATTCTTAGTGGCCCATCCCAAAATCAAGTAGCCCTTCAATTTTTTTTTCAGAGTCATGTGGCAATCAAAAAATCAAAATCGGGTCTATAAGTTATTAATGTGGATCGCTCGTGAAATCACTGTTAAAACAACTCCCAATTTCCACTTCAGAACTACAAAATACACTAAGTAGGATGATCTTAGTGTTCAGACAAAGAAACAAACAGAAAGGTAGTCCAATTAAACTACATATTGAGTTTTATTTTTAATTTTGTACTTCGCATAATTTACATTGCAACTTTTCGAAATTCTGTACCATAGGGGCACATCGGGCATTCAAACCTTAATTTTTGGTAGCCCTGGTCAGTTTTAACTCGCCACTAACGACCGTGCAACTGCCAATTTTTAGCCCTGCCGTATCGTAAAAAGCTGGACTTAGGATTTAGGATTCCAGCCCGCTCAGACACTTCATAAAAAAATAAAATCAAATGCCTTTGAGTCCAATTTTGTATAAGTAGGCACTCGTAAACTCTCCAATATTTTCAGTCTTTGAAAAATTTATTCTTTTGTGCTTCTTTGTTCCAAATTGCACATGAAATCATTTGATTGCCTACACAAATAAAACAAAGCAAAATGGCCATAATAATATTATATTAAATCCTTTATGAACAAAGCTGGTTCAGTCAAGATGGCTGGTTACTGGCCTCCTCCTTTTTTGCGTTTTTATTGACCTGGACAACACCTTGGTCACCAAAACCAGACAAAATAACTCGACCAATATTGTGCCATCTTGACCTCACGCTTGGTAAACAAAGCGTATATCTTAAGACTGATAAGGTTACTGAAGATGACTGTTTGGGCAGTCAGATAAGAGAAGTCGTTGTTCAAAAGAAAACAGGTCGGGCATGTAAATCAACGTCAACGATAGCCTTAGAAATAAACGCCACCTTGAACCTTTTCCTAAAACAGTTTACATCACGAACAAAATTAAAATAAAATTAAATAAAATTATTCGCCTTTAATTTGCTATCAAAAGATCAACATATGCAGCTTTTCTCTTCAATAATGTGGTAAATGCAAGGAAACAGACGACAAGAGTTGACTCAAATGTTACTGAACTGGTTTAGCAAACGTGCTGTTTGAGAGAGTTTCTTGTCAGACCTTGGCAAGCATTGGAAAACATACCCCAATTACTTTGCATGCAAAGTACTTACAAAAGCCCGTAGAAGAAGCGCCAGGGAACATTTAATATCACGTTAGGAGTGCGGGAAAACCTCTCCGTCGATTTACTGCCTTATTGTCGTTGTTAAACGTCGAGGATTTCAGTATTAAAATTTGTTTTCATAAGCTTCACATAAAAACACCTGAAGGAAAATATATTTGCACAATACGCATGAGCAGTAATCAAAGCTGCTGTTCGTAAGGAGTGAGTGCTCAACTACCCGATCACTTGGAGGTCTAGGAGGGTGGGCACCAAGCGGGCATTTCTACTCTAATAACATAGAGGGCAAAATTACTGAAATCTGATTGGTCAATGGAGAGGGTATTTTATCTTAATTTTGCTTGTGAAGAGGGTAAAATTACTCGCTCACGATTGGTCCTCAGGTTGCATAGCAACAGCTTATGCTATCGCCGAAGTTGTTGCTCAATTTTTTTTGTAACAATGGCCTCTCGTTTCGAGATAGTTGACGAGAAATATATCGAAGAATTAAAAGACAAGAGCGAAAATGAAAACACGAAGAAAAGCACGGAGTACTGGAAGAACGTTTTCAAAAAGTGGGCGAATGAAAGAAACTTCCAAGCAAATTTAGAAGCGTACGAGAGCAATGTCCTCGACCAAACACTGTCACAGTTTTATGCCGAGTTACGAAAAGAAAACGGGGATGACTACGAGCCCGACTGCTTGAAAGTAATGCAGGCATCACTGGAGAGATATCTAAAATCAAAAGCCTATCCAAAGTCCATCATCCGAGATAGGGAGTTTTTTAACTCCAGAAAAGTTCTGGAGGGGAAGGCCAGGAAACTGCGAGAGCAAGGCAAAGGAAAGCGACCAAACCGCTCTAGAAGTTTGACAGAAGAAGAGGAAGAAGTCCTCTGGCAGAACGGCCAGCTTGGAGGAGGCACTCCGCGAGCTCTAATTAACACCATGTGGTGGCTGCTCACTCAGCACTTTGGCCTACGAGGGCGACAAGAACACCACCAAATGAAAATTGAAGATTTTACTTTACAACGCGACGACGACGGAAACGAATTTCTTACTTTTGCCGAAGGTCCAACTAAGACGAGACAGGGAGGACTTAGCGTGAAAACCAGACTAGTCACCCCCAAAATGTTTGCCACAGGGAATGAGGAAAGGTGCCCCGTCATGTTGTTCAAACGATATCTGGAGAAGCGACCAAGCGAAATGAAGAAAAGCGGTCCGTTTTACCTTACTGTCATCGACAAGCCAGTGTCAAGCGTTTGGTACAAGAAAACCGCAATGGGAAAGAATACCATAAACACAATCATGAAAAACATGAAAGAGAACTCACCGCTGAAGGATCTGTGTCCCGAGAAGAATTTGACCAACCATAGCGCCAGAAAAACCGTGGTCAAGAAGCTAAAAAGTTGTGGTATCCCGAAGTGTGAAATAAAGAATGTCACGGGCCACGCAACTGTCAACGGGCTTGACGATTACGACTCAGGCGACGAACGAGAGCAGCAGATCATTTCACGAGCCATCGACAACAGTGGTCCTGCTCCTTCACGACGCGCTTTAAGTCAACTTTATCCTGCAAACTCCACTTCATCTTTGTGTGCTCCCGGCCATATTTACAAGTTCAGTCACTGCAGCGTCACCTTAAACATCGCCGGGAATGATGCCGTTCAGAAGAGCACAAGAGAGTGAGAAAACTACGGCTCTAGAACAGCGGAAATTTAATCAGAGATTTTATCAGAGATTAATTATGAAATTTAATCAGAAAATTAATCAAGGATTTTATCAGAGATTAATTATGAAATTTAATCAGAAAATTAATCAAAGATTTTATCATAGATTTATACAGATTAAAATAATAATTCTAGAGATTAATCAAGGAATTTATCAAGGAATTTATCAAGATTATAAAAATAAAAATTGAAAATTATGATTTAAAGATAAGAATTATTTAGTAAAATAAATGGAACAACTAAACAGATTGTCAACACAACAATTGAGATCTCTAGTTACATGGTATAAAATTAGAGGACGAGGTGGAATGACTACTAAAGAACAGCGAATTGAAGCATTAAGTAATATTCCTGAAATAATTGATAATGTACAAGAAATCATTGATAATATTCGAGAAATTATTGTGGAGATAAATAATACACCAAAGAGACGATCAAACCAACCACAATTACCCCTTCCAATTCCTCATATTACGCCCCCAACAACACCACCGCCTAAACTTCCTAAACCACCACGTCCACCACCGCCTAAACTTCCTAAACCACCACGTCCACCACCACCTAAACTTCCTAAACCACCGCACCCTCCACCTCCTAAACTTTCCAAACCACCCCCGCCCCCTCCACCAAAATCTAAAACACCACTCCCCCCTACTTCTGGAAAAAATATTCTAAGCCAACCACAAAAACCAATATCTAATTTTAAATTATTTAAAAATTTTGTAAGTGGTGAAATCAAAAATAAAAAGAAATTTTTTGAAAGAAAAGTAATCAAACCTATAAATGAAAAATTTAACAAGTTTTTGAATTTTGTAAAACCATTTATTCCGAAAAAAGAAAAAAATAAAGCAGAAAAACTAGCTAAAAATGTTAAGGAAAGTTATAAAAGAATATACAATAATCCTAACCCTCCTCCTACTAGCAAACCCCAACCTAATACAACACCTAGAAGAGATGAAAGGGATTATGAGAAGGAAGGCGCTAGGTCTAAATCAAAACCAAAGTCTAATACAACACCTAGAAGAGATGAAAGGGATTATGAGAAGGAAGGCGCTAGGCCTAAATCAAAACCCCAGCCTAATACAACACCTAGAAGAGATGAAAGGGATTATGAGAAGGAAGGCGCTAGGCCTAAATCAAAAAAAGGTGAAAGTGTTAAAAAAGATGAACCAACTAATCAAGAACAAGAAATTGAGGAGGATTTCACCCCCAAAGAAGAAAAAAGGGCATTAAAAGGATATTTGAAAAGCTATAAGATAGATGGGTATAAAGGGTATGACCCTAAATCATTCATAAATAAAATAAAACAAAATGTTACAGATCTAGTTAACCAGAAAAAGAAACCAGTTAAGGTGAAATTTATATTAACATGTAAGTTAGTAAAAAAGTCTTTATTTTTAAACAAAATTGTCGAAGAAGTTGAAAAATTCTTTCACTCACCCACAGAAATAATTACTGAAGCAAGTGATTTATCTGAATTATTTGATGCTATGACTGATCATATGCTTAAGGAGTTTGAACAATTTTTATCTAATGGTTATAAATTAGTATTCGATTATGTGAAACGTTTTGATATTGGTATAGCACCCCACGAACCTCTTTCTGGAAGTTCATATTTTCCACTACCAGCAAAATTAGCAGCAAAAAAGGCGCTTGTTAACCCTATGAATTTCCATGATAATGAGTGTTTAAAGTGGGCAATAACAGCGGGAATATTTCCTAGAGTTAATCACCCAGAGAGAGTGAATAATGAAATGAGGGAAAATTCTAAAAAATTAGACTGGACAGGAATTGAATTCCCCGCTTCACTAAAAGATATTGCAAAGTTTGAAAAGCAAAACCCATATGTGGTTAATGTATTGGGGTGTGAAAATGATTATATATATCCTCTAAGAATAAGTAAGAAACGAGATTGTGAAGTTATCGTCTTAATTTTAGTATCTAATGGTGTAACAAATCACTACTGTTTAGTAAAGAATGTTAGTAGACTTTTATCCTCTCAACTTGATGGAAATAAAAACAAAAAAGAATTTTGTCTTAGATGTTTCAACTCATTCTATGAAAAGAAAAATTTGGAGGAACATAGAGAATACTGTGATTCAAACAAGGAAGTTATAACCGCTATGCCTAAAGATAAAGATGGTAATCCAATGTATATATCCTTTAATAATTTCAATAATAAAATGAAAGTACCCTTTGTTATTTATGCAGACTTTGAGAGTTGTCTAATAGCAATACATACATGTTCTCCAGATAAAATTAAAAGCTTTGCTAATAAATATCAACTACATAAACCATCTGGATTCGGTTATTATATTAAGTGTTTTGATGATAGTATATTACCGCCCGATTTTAATCAATTTGTACAATATACTGCAAAATCTCCAAATGAAGATGTAGCACAGATATTTGTAGAATATTTAGAGAGAGATATTAGAAAAATTTATAAATTAATAGAAGAAAGAAAAGAAAAGTTTAAATTCTATAATGGGAATAAGATGTCAGAAATTGATAAAAAAGAATATGAAAATGCTACTAATTGTCATATATGTGATGGTGAATTTGTAGAAAATGGTGATAAAAAATATAAAAAAGTAATAGATCATTGCCATCTTACAGGAAAGTATAGAGGTGCGGCCCATAATAAATGTAACTTAAAATACAAGATTCCTAAATTCATCCCAGTAATATTTCACAATCTATCTGGATATGATTCACATCTATTTATCAAGAATCTTAATAGAACAGAGGGTAAAATAAGTTGTTTGGCTAATACTGAAGAAAAGTATATTAGTTTCTCAAAAGATATTGTAACTGGTTTTAAAGAGGATGGTAAACCTATTAAACAAAAAATCAGATTCATTGATTCATTTAAATTTATGCCGTCCACACTCAGAAGTTTAGTTGTTAATCTTTCAAAATGTGGAAAGTGTGAAGCATGTAAACCGGGGGATTGTATAAAGAGATACAAAAAAGATGGAAAGGTTATCCAGTATAAAGGTATTGGTAAATGTGGACAATGTAATAATTGTCTATTAGCTGAAAGCGAGTGTCTTTTTCCAAAAGATGATAAACTAACTGAAACAAAAAAGGAATTTGGGGATAAGATAAATATGATAACGAGAAAGGGGATGTTTCCACATAATTGGTTTGATGGAATTGATAAACTAAAAGAAACTAAACTTCCACCAAGGGAGGCATTCTATTCATTACTAAACAATGAGAAAATAATGGAAAATGATTACAAACATGCTGATAAGGTATGGGAAACCTTCAATATGAAAACAATGAGGGAATATCATGATCCATATCTCAAGTCAGATGTACTACTTTTAACAGATGTATTTGAGAACTTTAGAGATGTTTGTCAAAAGAATTATGGTTTGGATCCTGCTCACTATTTTACATCACCGGGATTAGCTTGGGATGCAATGTTAAAATTAACCAAAATTAATCTAGAGTTGCTTACTGATATTGATATGTTACTTATGATTGAGAAAGGTATTCGTGGAGGTGTAGCACAAATCTCAAATAGATATGCTAAAGCCAACAACCCATACATGGAGGAATATGATCCCAACCTATCCACAAAGTATATTGTATATCTTGACAGAAACAATTTATATGGCGAGGGAATGAGTAAACCACTCCCTACACATGGATTTAGATGGTTGAGTGAAGAAGAGCTTAAAAACTGGAGAAACACACCGGGTGTATACAAGGTTAATTTAAAATATCCTAATGATCTTCATGATTTACATAATGATTATCCTCTTGCCCCAGAGAAAATTGAAGTTAATAAAGTTAAGAAATTAATCCCAAACCTTAATGATAAGGAAGAGTATGTAGTTCACTATGAAACCCTAAAATTTTATGAAAGTCTAGGATTAAAAATAACAAAGATTCATAGTGGTATTACATTTGAAGAGTCAGCTTGGTTAAAACCATACATTGATTTGAATACTAATCTCAGAGCTAAGGCGGGTAATGATTTTGAAAAGGATTTCTTCAAGTTAATGAATAACTCTGTATTTGGTAAAACTATGGAAAATATTAGAAAAAGGATAGATATTAAATTGGTTAAGAATAAAAAAGCCGCACAAAAATTAATAAGAAAACCTAACTTTGATCATTTTACTATCTTTTCTGAAGATCTAATCGCTATACATATGAAGAAAATAAAGATAAAATTTAATAAACCAGTTTACGTGGGGTTTTCCATTTTAGATTTAAGTAAAACAATAATGTATGACTTTCATTATAATTATATAAAAACAAAATATGGGGAAAAAGCAAAATTACTTATGACAGATACGGACAGTCTTTTATATGATATAGAAACAGATGATTTCTATAAGGATATCAGTCCAGATGTGAGAGAAATGTTTGACACTAGTAATTATCCCAAAATTCATCCATCAGGCATTGAGACTGGTGTTAATAAGAAATTAATTGGTAAGTTTAAAGATGAGTTGGGCGGAAGGATAATTAAAGAGTTTGTAGGTCTAGGAGCTAAACAATATGCATTTAATACGAATGATGGTGAAGAAATAAAAAAGGACAAAGGAGTAAAGGCATCAGTCGTTGAGAAAACCATATCCCTTGATGATTATAAGGATTGTTTATTCACCAGGAAAACGCAAATGAGACAACAGAATTTAATAAGAAGCCACTTACATAACGTTTATACTGAAACTGTAAATAAAGTTGCACTATCTGCTGCTGATGATAAGAGAATAATTTGCGAAGATGGAATACATACTTTAGCTATTGGTCATTATCTTTCCAAAACAGTATCAGGCGGGAGTTCAGTATCATAAGGTACAACCTGTAGTTCTTCCCTTACAAAACCACGTCTAGGCCCATCTACTAAATAATATAAAACTGGTTGATTGGGGGAAACAACACTTCTAGAAAGATCATAAACCTGTATACTCCAAATGGGGTCAGTAGCTCGTCTTCGTTCTCCACCCTCAAGTTCGCCTGGTGCAAGTAAATATCTAACATTAACACCTGGCGGTAATCTATCCTCATCATACCCAACAACACGCTTATACTTTTTAGGATCAATATCAACCTCTTTTAATTTTATAGCTTTATCAGGTTCTTTACCAGTTATTCTCGTTGGTGTATTATTCAAAGTTTTCAAAATATCTGGTAATCGTTTCACCCATACTCTAGATCTTTCATCACTAATCATTTCTTGTGCATATTGATGACTAAATAATCGTTCACTTAATGTTCTGTTTGCTCTTTCAACAAATGCTTGTGCTCTATGATTTCCAGCTTCACTTCTCTGGATGTTTACATTATGGTATTTCATAAGTTTTATAACATCACCCATAAATTCTCTTCCGGGATCAACAATTAATGTTTTGGGATATTTTAACTTTCTAGAATATATTTTTGTAAAAGCTTTGGATATCTCATGAGTTTCTTTTGAGGTTAATGGTTCAGCATCTTTGTATCTCGAGGCTACATCAATCACAACCAAAGCATATAGATATGTTTTTCTTCCAACTCTATCGTGTGGTAAAAATAGTAAATCTGCTTGATGAATCTGATTAGGTTTATCCACAACCCAGTGTGGTCTAGGAATATATTTTGGAGCTGCAAGATAGATTTGCCATATTGCCTGTTTATTTAGCCATTGTTTAGCCACATCTTCACCTACTTTTGCTTTTTCAGCTAATTTAGTAATTGCAGAATATCCTTTCCAATAACCCAAAGTTGAATAATATATTTTAGATAGGTAACTCATTTAAAGATTAATCCTGGTATCTTATAAATCAATATGACAACAGCATCTGAAAAAATTAATCCAAACAGGATTCCAAGAGAGCCATTTGGTTTGAAAGCAGAATCAACACTTAATAGAATTACTCTCAATCCATCTTCCGCTAATCCTGGAGAAACCTTATATATAAATATTCCAAAACTTTCAGAGAATTTAGTGATTGTACCTGGAAGTGTATCTCTTCTATTTGATTTGGATGTTGATGGGCATGCTAATAACACACTCGTGAATAATGTAGGTACTAATCTTGTATCTAGACTTAGGGTTCTTTTTGGTGGTGAAACATTGCAGGATACTCAAAGATATAATCTATTTCAAACCTATCATGATTTATTTTTACCAGATGAAGATCGCGCGGATAGATTAAAACAAGGTATTTCTTCTGAAAACATGAGGAAGCTCAGAACAAATGCAGGTGATAAGAAAACACAAGATGTTAAGGAAGTGACTCTTGCATCAGTACATAACACCAAGTATCATATTCCACTAAACCATCCTATTCTAAACGATCATGGAGTTTTCTATCCAAGGGTATTGGAACATCAACTAATCTTTGAGATTACACTGGCTCCAGTTAATGATATTGTTATTTATTCTGACACAACCAAAACCCCATCATATTCAATCAAAAACCTAGAGTTAGAATATTCTTGTATTTCAAGCGAATACTTGGCTCGTGAGGCTCAGGCAGCTTATCAGGTTGGCAAAGGATTCTTTTATGAAAATGTAACTCTGCACAAAACTTTTACCATATCCATAGGTAATGACGGTGTTATAAATCAGCATATTAATTTGCCTAGAAGATCAATGACGGGAATATTATGTTTGTTTACATTACCCAGCACTGCAGGAGCACGTAACTCTGAGTTTTTTTACAATCCAGGTATCACCTCGATAAATATAGATGTTGATGGTGTACCAAATCGTTTATACTCTAAGGGAATGATACCATCTGACCTCTGGGAGTCGATAAAGAAACGTTTCGGAAGAGAGGGTGTGAAGGAAAAGGATTTTTATGCTGATAAGTTTGCTTTGTGGGTTGATATGAGAACTCACCCTGATAATGCTATTCATGGAGGGGGCCTGGCCCTAAATAATGCGCAAGATGGGGTAAAAATAGAAATTAAAAGAAAACAAAGTGGATCTGGTACTATAACCTGTTATATGTTTGTTGTAGCTGATGCAATGATGGAGATTATGAATTCAAACTTACATTCGATAAAGTACTAGTTTACATGAAATTTAACTTAAAAAACCTTGTGTTATGATACAAAAATCATGGAAGAATTACGAGATAAAATTCCTTTTCATTGTATTATAACTGGGCCAACAAATTGTGGAAAGACAAAGTACATCATAGATCAGCTAAGAGGACCATTTCGAAAAGTTTTTGAATACATTGTTCTAATTTGCCCGACTTTTTCTAAAAATAAAACCTATCATAATTTTGCTAATGGAGATAGACGTTTCTTTGTATTATCACCTGATGCTAGTAACATTGATGAGATTAATGAAATGTTAACTGATTGTCAAACTTTATTCTCAGGAACAAATACATTAATAATTTTAGACGATTGTGCTGTTTCGAATGATCTGAAGAAACGATCTAACAAGTTTATAGATTTAGCATTTTCAGGAAGACATCATGGATTATCAGTGTGGGTTCTCACTCAGCAATTAACATCAATAGCAAAACCATTCCGTGAAAATGTAGCTTGTGTTGTTTCATTTCATAATCCATCGCAGAAAGGTATGAAGATGCTTTTTGAAGATTATGGTGGTGATTTGGACTCTGAAACATGTAAAAAGTTTGTACAACTCCTGAAAACAGAAAAATATTCTAGACTTTGTTTATGTTTACGTTATCCATTCAAATGTTATTTGGAGATTCCTGAGGTGATTTAAAAGAATCTATGTTTTACTACAAAATTAAAAGATGACAGAAGTTGAAGAATATATAGAAGAACAACCAGAGGTAAAAGACATGGTAAAATATAATGATGATATTGAAATAAAACAAGAATCACTGGCCATTATCGCAGTTCTCGGTACTACAAAAGAATATTTAGGAGTTAATATGAGTCTAGGTGATATAAAAAAATTATCAGTAAAAGATGTTGAAAAATATTATAATAGATATCAGGCGGTATTAGGGAATAAAATTAATGATGGATTGGTAGATTCATCTCTTCAATTAGTTTCTCAAGCCATTTCTTACATGGTTCCTGTAGATGATATTGATGCTCTTTGTAAAGATTTGAAGAATGATGAGTTGGTTAATCGTGAACTAACAAACTTTGCAGGCCTATTAGCATTAAAAGGTGGAAGATTGGTAGCACTTGCTAGTGGACTATTCCAGGTTTGTAAGCACATTAAAATCAGCAAAATGCAAGAAGTTTCAAGAACAATTACAGATGATTCTAACAAAACTGAGCAGGTCGCTGAGCACAACTTAGCAGGTAACTTAACACAACTTAGCAGGTAACTTAACACAACTTAATATACTACTTGGCACAACTGTGCATACTACTGAGCAGGTATCTGAGCACAACCGAACATACTACTTAGTACAACTGATTTAAAGATTCTTTACTTTTTGAAATAAAATAATAATGTCAGAAGAAGTTGAACAAATTACAATGGATCCTATACCTGAAAAGAAATATACTAAAAAGAAAGAAAAAGATCCTAAAAAGGTTGCAGCAGGTAAGGCAATGGCAGAAAAAAACAGATTAGCTAGAGAAGCGTTAGCCAGGGAAATGAAACGTGAAAAGGAACAAGCGGAGATTAAACAGGAAGAAAATTCAAATGAAGAGATTGAATCAAAACCATGGATTCCGGAGCTATCTTTTACAACTGTATTATCCATTGTTGGTTTAGGGTTTACAGCCTTTGATATGTTTATGAGATATTATAAAAATAGAATACCCGATTTATCACAAGTTCCAACTAAAGTTCCACCTCCAAATATTCCTGCACCACAACCACCACCCACACAGATTCCAAAAATAGGAATGTTATAAGGGAAAGTAGTTTAAAGATTTCTTACTGTTTAGTAAAAATTATGTCAAATGAAAACAAACTTGTGAAAACTGTTACTGATTCAGCTGTCATTATTGGATTAGCTGCTGGAGTTGGATATGTGGCTAAAAAAGCTCTGAAAGAATCATTTATGAACGATCCATCCTCAAGTATTACAAATTATGCTAAATGGGTAGTCGTATTGTCTGGTAGTATGTACCTAAAAACATATTTAGAGGATCAAAAGATTTTACCAAATTAAACATGGCAACAATAGCAATGATGGTTGGTGGAGCTATTTTGAATGCAACTACATTTGTTGGTGGATCATATCTTGCAAAATATCTCACAGGTGATAAAACAGATTCAGAACGAATACGACACGATAAGGCATTAGAAAAATATCAAAAAGATTATGCTGCATATCAGGAAAAAAGACAGAATCTCATTGATTGGCAATCTCAACAGAAGGATGCTAAATATCAGGCTTCAAAAAATATTTCTAATACCGATAAAGCTTTGAAATTGTATGGTCAAATGCATGAACCAAAATTCTCTGATTATTATAGACCTAGCGACAATCAAAAGATGGGTGAAATGGTATATGTGGTCGGTGGTATGTTGGGGTTGGGTTATATGATTAGTAAATTCTTTTAGATAAATGTGTGTGATCAGTTTAAAGATTTCTTACTGATGAGTAAAAAATCATGGCAGAAGGAGGATATTTACCAGAAGATATTAATCCAACTAAACTAAATGATCCTAATAATGTCGGCACTGATGAGGGTAATGAATCATTATCATTATATACAACACCAAAGACATCCGTCACTCTCCCAACTTACCCTGATGATTATGAACAAGAAACTTCATTTGGCGGTATTAATCAAAAACATACCATGTTATATGAAGCGGAACGTGATCGAGATTATGCTTGGGGTGAAGTTAAAAGAAATTTTCCTAAAGTTAATACTAATAAAGTAACAGCTGGACTTAATGATTTAAAACAAGTATTTGTAAGATTGAAAAGGAAAGGGGCCCACAGATACACTTTATTAACCAATGGTGAATTTGAAGAAAATCCCCCCCCGACTTTAATGGAAAATTTAGGTGATAGAGTAGAAAAAGTTGTTGAAGATATGGATATTGAAATCACTAAGAAAGAAGAATCACACACCAAAAAGAGTAAGAGGGAAAAATTCCTAGAAGATAAGGGGAATAAAACCACAGAAGAAAATATCGAACTTGAAAATCTACGTAGAGAAATTCCTGAAGAGAGAAATGAAATAGATAACCTGGGGCGTGAGAGAGATAGAATGCGAGAAGGAATGTCATTAAGAGAGCGGGTAAAGGCTATCTTCAAAAAGTATGGTTTTACAGTATTTGCTGTTGTGAGTGCTGTAGGTGTGGTAATTGGTGTTATTGTTTCTAATCTTTCTAAAGGTATAACCAAATTAGGCAGAGGTGTTGGAAATGGTTTGAAAGCTATTGGTAAGAAACTTGGTGAAATATTACCTGGAATTGTTGGGGCTATATTTAGCTTTCTATTCAAAACAGCGGGTGAGGTTGTTGGATTTTTGGGTAAGAATGCTTGGCTTTTGATAATGGGTGGGTTTATATATTTAGTGGAACAATTTAAAAAGAAGAGGAGGTAAGTAAAAACAAAATAATGAATGAGACAACGTTTCTATCTATCACTATGCTAACCACTGAAACAAGAATATATTTAGATCCACCCTTGGTTAATGTAAAAGAGATACAAATGACAGATAGTTCCTTGACTAATTCAAAGTCAGACAATCCTTTATACTTAATGTGTGATCTTATAGAGCCAAAGTCTTCATATTACAATAAGATTCCGAGTGGAGGGGATGTAGAACTTAACCCATCACAACTATTAGCTGTTGTTCCTTCCAAAAAGTATCCAAGTTTAAGAATCCCTCAAACAAAAAATCCTGTGAATCACTTTACTTTATGGATTTTAGATAAAAGCGGAACAAAATTAATCTCTAATACAGTGCGAATTCGTATCGATTTAAAGATTTCATGTTGAGTAGTAAAAAAAAATGGATGACTACAATAGAATTTATCCAAGTGCACCTATTAATTCAGACCCAATTAATTTCAGACTACAAAAGTCATGTGAAGTATTACAAAATCTTGAGAAGGAAATCAAACATTATGAGGATGTAGGGAAAAAATACAATAGAGCAAGAGGAATATTTACTAAAATCAGTGTTGGTTGCGGGGTTCTTTCAGTTATCCTATCTGCAAGTGGGCTTGGAACTTCTCTTACTGGTTTTGGTGCTATTGTTGGTATCCCATTAGGTGCAGTCGGAGGTGTTTGTGGTGGGATATCCGTAGGTTTCGGTGCGGCTTCCAAAAGACTTTCAAATAAAGTTAGTAAACATGAACAGACAGTTTCTCTAGCAAAAGCAAAAGTAAACACCATTCAAGACTTGGTTTCAAAGGCACTAAAAGATAACACCATCTCAGAACAAGAATTTTCCATAATTTTAGCGGAGGCGGACAAGTTTGAAAAACTAAAACTAGAAATTCGTCAAAAAAAAAAGGGAGATACAGAAAAAAACTTAAATATGCCGCAGATAAGGAAAGAGGTACGAGAGGAAATATTAAAGGAATTGGCAGCTCCCGTACGTTGAAAATGTCATTTGAGGTTAATATTAGAAAAGAACGGAGTTGATTTAAAAACATATTCATCTTATTCTAAATATAAGGAATAAAATGTTACTCAACTATTTCAGAAATAGGTATCCAAAGGCTGATCGTGACCAATTTATGTTTGTAGCTGATCAATATGGAGGATATATTAAATGGAAAGTTAATGGAATGACAATCATGTCTAATGATGATCTTACTGGAAAAACATGGATTGATGGCTTATCTCCTCGTATGAAAAAACTTTTATGGAAAGATTTAGGATTGGATGGTGATGAATTAATTTTGTTTCCAAAGAGTTTAACCATGACTAATCAATCTTATCCGATACCTGCAATTGATTTTGGCGACTTTACAAGTGACATAACAAAAAAGCTAACCTCACTGGATATATATGTTTCAAATAATAAGAAATTTACAGCTAATATGCGTGATGTTTTTACCAATCATGTTGTGACTTTCAAATTATGAAAACAGAGTAGAAAATGGTTGAACGCCCCAGATATGAATTATTGGCCACAACAACTTAACTTTGCGGTATGGTGTGCAACATCTGGTTGTGGTATAAGTCCTTTTGAAAGTCTAAATTACCCTAAAGTAGTGAATAGCTTCATTAAGTTTCATATATATTTTACAATAAGGCGGATATTATATGAATTAAGTCTTCCTTTACCTGATGAGCAGCCTTTTGTAATAAACAACAATCCCTATAGTAAAGTAGCATATCAACGATTGTGTGCTGAATTTGGGATTGGTAATAATTCTGACTTTAGATGGAAAGGTGGAAGAAATGGGGGATTAGGTGATATATTCCTTGATTATGGTTCTGGATATAACGGAAAAGGCGGAGGAAATCAAAATGTGCATATTGTAAGAAATTATGATGTTGATGCAGATAAATGGCCTGGTGAAGGTGGTAAATTCGCTGATGAAGGTGGTAAGAAAGAAAAGGGTAATCTTATTTCATTTATCCGTAATGATGACTTTGCTGGTTTCAAATATGCCTGGTTTATCCCAACAAGTGGTCATGGACTCACTAAAGCTGGTCTTGGTAGATTGAATCGATCCGCTGAAGCTTTTGTTTACTGTATATTGGGAGCGCAAGTTAATACTAGAAATTCGATTTATGGTAATGGTGGTTCAACGATTGAGACACAACAAGAATTCTTGGCTTTATTTGAAAGTAGTGTGATTGAGAATGACATTTCTAGCTCTATCCAAAGATATCAATTGGCTGTACAGGAAGCGAAATTACGACTTGATTTAGCTATTGCACCTGGTGTTTGGTTAATGCCAAGTAATATGATAATCAATACAGAGAGCGTGACAGGTTTTAATAACAAACTCATGAAAGCTAGTAATGATATGAATTTTGGAGTGAATAATTCCCTAAACACTAAAGCAAAACAGGTTGGAATAAATCATAACTTAGGATCTTCAAAGGTAAAGTTACCACATAAAACTGAAACCAAACCAAAACCCACAATGAAAACAAACTCAACACAAACAACCACAATGAAACATGAAAATAATATTGACACAACGCAACATGAAGATAATATATTAGCATTTATAATTGTCTCCAGTGTATTTGCATGGTATCTATTTCGATAAATTTTTTTTTTTTTTTGTTATGTAACACAGATAAGCGTTATATAACTTAATTTTCACCCCATAACTCTTTCAAAAACTTTAACTCCTCGATATCAATACACCAATCTAAATATCTATCCGGGTGGCATGCTACGGGCATTAGATCATCATACAAGTCTTTGTAGAATTTGCGTTTATGTAATATCTTATAAGGATTTGTGTATATAATAACATCTAATATATCAATAACAAAATCATTAATATTATTAATATTATATTCTATCTGATCATCATCATCTTCATCATAAAAATAATAATCAATTTCATCGCCATCACCATAAAATAATGCTGACCGATAATCATAGTTTTCTTCTTTATTAACAAGATCTATTAAATCTCCAGTAAACTTATCAGTAAATATACCATCCTCATCAAAACTTTTTATATTATTGTGAAAATCAAATAAACCCACGTCACCGTTCTTTTTAGTAAACCTAATTTCAAAACCAAGCACTTCATTTTCTTTATCAATAAAACCAAGATTTTTTAAGATATTATGTGTTAAATCTGTCTTTATTGACTTTATAAAATCATGATATCCTAATTCTTTTTCATTACGATATTCCAACTCAATCTTTCTGTTATTATTAAGATCACATATATATTCTAAATCCATCTTTTTTTTTAAATTTAATTCTAATCTTTAAATCATAATTTCATTTTTTATTTTTATCTCTTTTGCTGTTCGACATTCCTTACAAGAAGCCTTCTGTTTTTTATGTTCACATATTTGCGATCCACCACAATCCTTACAATGTGACTTCTGTCTGTTATGTTTACATATTTGTGATCCGCCACATTCTTTACAACGATACTTAATTTTATTGTGTACACATATTTGAGATCCTTTACACTCTTTACACTGATACTTAATTTTATTGTGTTCACATATTTGTGATCCTTTACACTCTTTACAAAAATATTTACACTTTCCATGAATACAAATATAATTATCATTGATAGTATCTTTTTGGATTAACTTAATAATCACGTCATCTGTAAATTTTCCTATTTCTTTAATTAATTCTGCTTTACTCATTCTACATCCTCCTTTAATTTTCAACTCTTTGGCAATTTTTTTCAATTGTACTAAATATATTTCATTTAGTTGTTCCATTTATTTTACTAAATAATTCTTATCTTTAAATCATAATTTTCAATTTTTATTTTTATAATCTTGATAAATTCCTTGATAAATTCCTTGATTAATCTCTAGAATTATTATTTTAATCTGTATAAATCTATGATAAAATCTTTGATTAATTTTCTGATTAAATTTCATAATTAATCTCTGATAAAATCCTTGATTAATTTTCTGATTAAATTTCATAATTAATCTCTGATTAAATCTCTGATTAAATTTCCGCTGTCCTAGAGCCGTAGTTTTCTCACTCTCTGCACAAGTGAGATAAAACGGCGAGGACACAAGCGTATCTTCATCGAAGATTCAGATTCTGAGTGATCTGAAAGCGTTTTGAACGTTTAACTTTGTTTGAGAAAGATGCACTAACTTCTTTATATTTTCAAAGTTGAAAGTTTGTTAGCAGGCCTGGTTTGGTATCTTATTGAATAACATTTCATTCAGCTCATTCGTGCGTTTGTAGTGATTGACTCTTTGTCAACATTAAATGGCTTCCTATGACTGATTACTCAAGAGCGCATTCAGAAATTTAGTAATTTTGCCCTCTATTTCATTAACAAGTAATCGCAATGGGCCCTCGTAAAATTAAGGATTAATATCACTTGTGTTTTCCGAAGTTGCTGAAATTGCCCTCGTCGCTGCGCGACTCGGGCAATTTCAGCAACTTCTGAAAACACAAGTGATATTAATCCTTAATTTTACTCGGCCCCATGCGATTACCATTACAAACCAGAAACGTTTCGGGACGTTCTTGGGCGCATAAGATCACGCTGTATTTTGGGAACAGAAAGTTTTCTGCTCACCACAAAGAAAGCATCTGAGCGGGCCCGAATCCTAAATCCTCGAATTTGATTGGCTAATCACGCGCACGTGACCGGTCCAGCTTTTTACGATACGGCCCATGCCCACGGGCCGGATTTTTTACCCGCTGTTTTAGGTTTTACAGGTCTCAGTTAATATTTTTTCCTGACCAAGTTATCCACGTACGCAAACCTCCGAAAAAACCTTGTTCTTGGTTCTTAAGAATAACGTTTTTTTTATTACCGCACATTGAACAACGAAATGGACACCAGGGAGGTCCAAATATATGACATAACCTAAATATCCAACCGAAGATAGGCCCGGTACTACTCTTTTTGATCTTGTTGTACAAGCGCGGCTGACAGGGACTTCGCTTGGGTCTCGCTTAATTCACTGAAATCGTTATTAGTGTCAGTGGTTGTCACGGTAACAGTGTCATACAAGGAGCCCATCTACTTCACCGGGTCCACCATCACTTGTAACAAAGGTTATTGGACAGTACTTTCCGTTAAGATGTCAGGCAAATCTCTTTATTTTTCCTTGTGGTCTCTTTCGGTCTCTTCTGAGAAATTAACCTTCAAAATATAATTCTTGGTCTGGGAGATCACTGTTGTGGGCAAAGACCCCGGCCTTGTCTTTGGTGGTCGCACTGAGAACGGATCCCTGTCGCATGGGGAATTAGTTCTCAACCCACTCTTTCATAGTTTATTAACTCTCTTTTGAAATTGTTTTAACCCTTTCACTCCCAAGGGGTCTCCATTTGACGAGTAAAATCGTCTGGCGTTAGACAGAGTAAAATCTATAAAGTCACTCTTGGGAGTGAAAGGGTTAAGGGAGATAGTTTTTAACCCTTTCACTCCCAAGGGGTCTCCATTTGACGAGTAAAATCGTCTGGCGTTAGACAGAGTAAAATCTATAAAGTCACTCTTGGGAGTGAAAGGGTTAAGCAACAAAGGGGACATTATGGAGATGAAAGAGAAAGGTATGGTAAATTGTGGCACAGAATAACACGATCGTGCTTTTGGCAGCCAATGGCTGCTTCACACTTGACATAAGCATAAACATGAGCATAAGCATATTGTTTTTTTTTTAGTTTTTTTATTATTATATTTTTCTTAGATTTTTCATTTTTTTTTTTTTAGCTGGCAATAATCTTCCAGGCAAAGATATGCTTATGTTTATGCTTATGTCGTCTGGATTCACACTTCTAACCGAGTAACATAAGTGTGAGCATAAGCCTAAGAAGTTGTGGAATGCTTCATTTTATAATGCTTTTGCTTATGCTAATTTCGTCCCGGTTCACATTTGAAAATTCTTGTGCTTATGTCTATACTTATGCTTATGCTTATGTCAAGTGTCAACCAGCCCTAAGTGATATTTGACTTCAATGACGTTCAAAAGGGGCAGAAACAAAACGCAAGTTACAGGTGAAAAGAGACAGAAGACAGGAGACAGGTGACAGGTAACAGGTCCTAAACCTGCAACCTGCAACCTGCACCCTGCAACCTGCAACCTGCAACCTGCTGGTTCAAAGGCTTCTTGGTCGTCCTGGAAGAAGCTTAGTATTACTTTCACAATTCCACACAACTCAGTCGAGTCACTCGTTGCCGTAACCTTTGTTCATCTGAAACAATCCTCCCGTTGAGCCTACGCGAAACCAAGTTTGAATTGCCCGTATTGAAATAAGGCCTTGTGATGCAACTTTTGTAGTGTTAGCTTTGTAACGTAGTGTAATGAGACTCAATGGTGCATATTTTGGCAATTATTGTGCATGTTGAGTTTTGCTGAGGGAGTAAAAACTGGCGAACCTGGTGATTGGCAATCTTTTGGTAAGGGACGGACCATTAGAAAAGTGATGGGGGGTGGGGGGTGGGGAAAAAAAACAAAAAAAAATTCATGCAAGGGAAAATGCCAAGAAAAAAAATTCATGCAAGGAAGAAGGTAAAAAAAATAAAATTCATGCAGAAGGAAGGTCCAATTGTGACTTTTTTACACGTAGTAAAACAAATCGTGCAGAGGGGTTCACCTGAAAAAAAAAATTCCTGCACAAGCAGCTAGCGAAAAAAAAAATTCGTGCAAGCTGAAAATTCCCCACCCACCCCCATGACTTTTCTAATGGTCCGTCCCTAAAAACGACTATTACATATTTCACTATCTGGACCTTTCTAGACCTTTGAGCTTTATAAAAATTTCAAGTCCCCTCCCTTGAATTCGTAACATAATTCTAGGGCCCCTCCTTTTTTGCATGAAAAGTTTTCGCCTCACCCCCCACCCCCCCTTTTCTCACCCAGCCCCTCCCCCGGTAAAATAATGAACGGTCCCTTAGGGACCTGTCATTTATTAGAGTTGGGGGGATGCCTGGTGCAATTTTTTTTCTCAGGTGAAGTTATTTTATAACTTCCTCCAATTTCCAACAGAAAAAAAACTGTAACCGTCCCCCTTGTGTTACCCAAAAAAGGTATGACCCTACCGAGGCTAAAAGATGTGACAGGGATTATTAAACAGCAATGTTTACAAAAAATGGTACGGTCATCCCCAAAGCCCAGCTTAAATGTTTGGTGACCCTCCCCTGTTTGGTTACATAAAATGTAATGACTCTCCCCCCATTTGTACCAGTCCTTCCCCTGTAATAAATGACAGGTTCCTAATATAAGACTATAGTCGTTCGAGGGCCAACAACGAAAATCAGCCTCTCGGATTTTGCGCATTTCGTGCGTTCACGAAAGATACGAAAATATTAAAGCCTAGGGTAAACTATCGGTTTTATTAGTACAAATATACATCGCATTAAAATTTACATTAGAAGGGAGGATTAAAATAAACTCTGATAAAAGTTATGGAAATACCGTAAAGTTCCGAAAGTAACGAGCCTCGCTACTTACAGGTTTCGCAGCCTTTCCCAATAGCTACTTTCGGGTAGCTAAAACGTGAACCGAACATGGGCCGTTCGAAGTTAATTAAATAAGAAACAAGACGATCTAAGATCGTAAGTCGGACAACAGGTAGACGTGCTGTTATGAGTGTTGACCACTTATGGTGCGGAGTGGTCCAAAAAAGAAATGCTAAGGGTACCAAGGTCCTGGTTTCCAGCGTGGCATCTTTGTTGTCGTTTCCTCGAGTTTCATCGCGAGGCACCTTGTCTTTATCAGCAAATGCTCTTCTGTCACTCTGTCCACATTTTCTGTTCACTGGTAACTCGTTTGATTTCTGGTTTGATTCTAGTGAGACATTCGCTAAATCATTTGATTCTTTTGCTATTTTCAGTTCGCGGAACGACCCGTTTCGAAATATACGCTCATTACACACGCCATCTTTTAGAGTGGGTCTACCGCGAACGGTTTGTGGGTCTGTATGCTTGAGCGTAGAAAAGATGACACCATTTGTTTTCAACATATTCGCCATCGACTTCGACATCGTAGAAAGAAGTTTGCGCCCGTATTATGTGTCTGCGGTATTCCCCATTGCACGTGACTGCGATTTGCGATGAAACTCGAGGGTAAACCTATAGTCGGTTGCCCGACTAATAAAATAAACCTTGGATCAGTTTAGGGACGGACCATTAGAAAAGTGATGGGGAGGGGAGGTGGGGAAAAAAAACAAAAAAAAATTAATGCAAGGCAAAATGCCAAAAAAAAAATTCATGCAAAGAAGAAGGTAAAAAAAAAATTCATGCAGAAGGAAGGTCCAATTGTGACTTTTTCACACGTAGTAAAAAAAATTCGTGCAGAGAGGTTCACCTGAAAAAAAAAAAAAACTCCTGCAAAAGCAGTGAGCGAAAAAAAAAAATTCGTGCAAGCTGAAAATTCCCCACCCCCCCCCATCACTTTTCTAATGGTCCGTCCCATAGTAGAGCCTGTTGTATCAGTCACTTCTATTATCTCTTACTAAAAAATAGGCAAGCATTGCATGCATGTGGCTACTGCATTTATTAAGTTTATTCGGACCTTTTTGCCATACCTATCGCCTTTTCTGATTTCATTTCTTTTACAGATTCTCTTCTGAGTTTAAAAAAATGTGCATTGTGATTGGCTAAATACTAGGCACGCGCTGATTGCTACTTTCCTTCACTCAATCACTCGCGTTTCCTTTGACATATTGGCTCCTGCATTATTTCATATGCAGAAACCAAAAAAGGGAAAATACTTTCGAGGTTGCTATTTTCGGAGGGTTCTTATTTGCAGGGGGTTGCTGTTTCGATAGGCCGCTGGATGACTCGATAGAGGAACAAAACACTGAATCTCTTGTAAAGCCCTTTAATAGGATCGATGATTTGTCGCTGACAATACAAGTATGTCCGAGCCGTGTTTTTCTAGTGAATCCCATATCACATGTATGGCATGTGATCTTGAAATACGATATATCGTTACAGTTGCTACTTTCGGGATTTGCAAACACCTATGAAATGTTATCGCTATTTCCGGGGGGCCACTGATCTAAGAGGGGCTCGTTTACTTTTGAAATTTTATGGTAGCTACAATCTTAACCTAAATGCTCGGACCAGTCCATGGCATTTGAGTATAGAAAGGAATTTTCAGTAACTTGAAACCGCCGAAATCCATGGCTGCCTCTTGGATTCAGTGGCCCAGTTCTTAAGGCTCTTCACGTGGCAAAGGTCGTAGTATCTCTCCTATCATCACTATACCACACAGGCTTCGTACCAACTGTTAAGCCGTGCTTCACGGTTGACAAGTTGTTGGATTCGATGACAACTTTAAACGAAAAAGTTTTCTTAATTCTATTGAGCACTCTTCTCGCAAGCGACTTAAAATATTTCCTGGAAATGTTTGGTAAATCGCGATCACAATCTGTGATTCATTCTACAAAATATATTTATGGTAAACTCTGTTGCCACGGGCTTAAGTACACACGCATCTCCTTTACATTTCAACTCGTGGCTCCTTTTCTGATTGGCGGAAGAATTAACGGCACGTGACCAACACTTATTGACGGCAATGCAGGTTGGGATTGTCTCAAAGGGAGGTGTGACGTAAGAGGTAGTTGTCCTTTCACCTTCTTTGTAATGGCTCGTACTAAATCCCTTGCGTGTTTGAGACTATAAGCTGAAAAAATATCTAAGGTGAGTATAGTTGTGAGCAATATCGGGCCCAAGGCCTTCGCAGCGATGGCAGTAAGTCCCCCCTTCCCCCCGTTGCACCCCATTCCCCATCCCGCTAACAATAATACTAACATTAATACCAATACCAATATTAACACTACTAACAATACTACTACTAATACTAATACTAATACTAATACTAATACCAATACCAATGCCAATACCAATGCCAATACCAATGCCAATGCCAATACCAATGCCAATGCCAATGCCAATACCAATGCCAACACCAATGCCAATGCCAATACTAATACTAATACAATACCAATATTAATACTACTACAAATACCAATACCAACACCAATACCAATGTCAATACCAATGCCAATACCACTGCCAATGCCAATACCAATGCCAATGCCAATACTAATACAATACCAATATTAATACTGCTACAAATACCAATACCAATACCAATACTAATACAATACCAATACCACTGCCAATGCCAATACCAATGCCAATACTAATACAATACCAATACCACTGCCAATGCCAATACCAATGCCAATACCAATACTAATACAATACCAATACCACTGCCAATGCTAATACCAATGCCAATACCAATACTAATACAATACCAATACCACTGCCAATGCCAATACCAATGCCAATACTAATACTAATACAATACCAATATTAATACTACTACAAATACAAATACCAATACCAATACCAATACTAATACAATACCACTACCACTGCCAATGCCAATACCAATGCCAATACTAATACTAATACAATACCAATATTAATACTACTACAAATACCAATACCAATACCAATACCAATACTAATACAATACCAATACCACTGCCAATGCCAATACCAATGCCAATACCAATGCCAACACCAATACCACTGCCAATACTAATACTAATACAATACCAATATTAATACTACTACAAATACCAATACCAATACCAATACTAATACAATACCAATACCAATGCCAATGCCAATACCAATGCCAATACCAATACCAATACAATACCAACACCAATATAAATACTAATACTAATACCAATACCAGTACCAGTACCAATACTAATACTAATACAATACCAATGCTAATACTTATAATAATAATAATAATAATAATAATAATAATAATAATAAACAAGCCTTCCATCGAAAAACCAAAAACCTAAAAAATAAAAGTTAAACCCCAAGAATTCTAGGTTCTTGTAAATGCCCAGAATTCAAGGCTTGGTTTAGATTCAACGACAGCGATATTGCATACTGTTTTTAAGCCGTTACAATACCTTTTAATCTTGCCTTTATTTCTTCAGTGAAGTAACCACACTCAATCCATTCCTCAAAGTCTGTTATGAAGTCAAACGCTGTCAAACCTGCAAGAAAAGTCAGTTGGAAAGGTATGCTGGTCTCGAAGGATGTTACAGCTCACTCCTTATCACCAATTAGAGTATAGTTGAAGTAATAAATCGGTTTGTTATGTAACTAGACTTTCGCTCAACAAAACGAGCATTGTGATTAGCTGATTCTCGGTCATGTGCCCCTGATCAAATCCAAATGTATCCCGACCGGCATACAATTGTGTAGTTGATGCCCGCGCGCCGAATACAACAGAAAGTAATCAGTAACACTGCAAAGTGAATATCGTGGAATGGTTGCCTACCTTGTATATTTCTAGATCTTACGTCAGTTCCTAGAGATATAAAAAATTGGTAATTATTATACTTAAATTTATCTGAGGAAAAATGACAGGTTAAGAATGGACTATAATTAGGCGCACCGATTCTCATTTTAATGGTGATGTTAATTAAATATTAATGACTGATTATTATCACAATCAATATAGCGCAATTAGCATAACGAAATGAACAAATGCGCTTAGAATCCAGATTGAATTGGAGCTCGTACGTGTTGGTTACGTTAAACTTCATTAGAGGAATTAAAATATGATAAATTCAAAAGACGTACCATGGTTGAGCAACAGACTGGCGGCATACAGATTGTTAGACTGAGTAGCATAAAACAGAGGAGAGCACATGTCTTCGTTCATTGCGTCCACATCTGCTCCATGTGACAACAACAGCTCCAACAGGTCGGCGGCATTTGGCAGACCAGCAGTAAGATGAAGAGCGCTGGCAAGGGAGCAAAACATGTTAAGAAGCCTTTCACAGGCAATAACACTGAGATAGGAAAACAGAGAGATTTTTTTGACTGCTCTAATTCTCACAATAGAGGCCAAGTTGTGCAATCAGGGCTCGAGACTAACGGTAGCCAAACGGTAGTAAAATCATGGCCAGAAATTCTGGGGCAGCACAATTAGGTCGATGGTCAAACTAAATTGAAGCCGCTTGGACTTTTTGTTGTGTGGTTCACTAAGCGCGTGATAGGTTACAGATGTCTTCTGACACGTAGCGAGGAAGAAATCTCCTTACAATCGGCGTACCTGTTTACCAATGGAATCAGTTTACCAACGGTGTTTTGGCCAAGAGGCAAGGAAACTCATCAATTACGAGCACAGGTACTCGACGTTGCAGACATTTGTATGGGATACAAAGGTACGTTCTTCTGCTTTTCAATTTTATGTTGGAAAGCGTGAAACCTTAAGCTACGGACTCGATTTTGGCAAAATTAAGTCAAATTTTAATCAAAAGAAGTTGCACTTTCGATATTAAAACGAACATTTTATTCAGGTTTCTAGGATCGTATCCAATTTATCGCAGAAGTGAGCGTGCCACACATTTCTCCGTAAAACCGATTGCTACATTGAGCGTATTCTTCCTAAGTGTCGATAACTACTGTGCGGGCGCATGAAATTGAATTATGGACATGTCAGTTTTGGCTAGTGGATTTTACTCTTTCAGCAGCCATTTGACGTAGTAGAAATTGTGAAGTACTCTTGTACTGGACGGAAAAAAATAGAAGTTTATTTTTATTCCCGTAGGATTTTCGAGACTCGACGCTTCGATTGAACAGCCGCCATCTTGATTTTTTTGAACGAGCGGTTAAATAAAGGCACTCGAGGGAGGAGACACTAATAAAAACAGACTTTGTGAGGTTTTCACAAAATTAACTGCCTTGAAAACGACTGGTTGAAAAAGCTGTACAGGAAGCCAATAATTACAGGTTTCCCGTTGCTTGAACGACGAACGAAGCTTCGCCCACATTGTTAACCGCACAATTCTTAAAATTTAACCCTTTAAGCCCTAAGGCCCTGTGATAAGTAAAATCATCTGCATCGCACGATAAGTAAATGTCACAGTTGTTCACTCTCTCAGTGTAATTTATTATCAAAAGGCCAGTTTTCAGTATTTTAAGGAAAAAAGAAATGAAATGAAACCAATACGATACCATCGAATATGAGAATATTTAATAAGAGTGGACGTTATGTTTGCGAGCATTGAAATTCTTTTCGTAATAATTTTTAGATTTAGTAAGGTATGTCTGAGCTCGACCACTCTCATAAAACAAATCACTGAAACTGCCCATGACAAGTTTGGCTAGTGAGCTGAAACGTTAGTCTCGAGCCCTGTGCAATGATACTCTACGTGTAAAATAAACAATGCCACAGTGCAGTACTGTTCAGTAGCTCTACAAAAAATGGTCACAGCATGGTTTTGTTTACAGATGAAAAATCTAAAACCGCACTGTACAGTAAATAAAACAAAACCACAGTTCAGCACTGTTCAGCAGCTTTCCAGGTAGCGTAACGATTCCTTGGTAAGTTACTGTACAGCACTGTGCTGTGCAACTGAGTGTACGCATGCATACTGATACTGTACTGAGTGCCTGCTTGCATGTATGTATGTATGAATGCATGGATGCATGCCTGTCGGTACGTTTACATGCATGTCTGTGTGCAGGCAAACAGGCATGCCTATATGCATGCATACCTGTGTGCATGTGTCAGTTTGACTTTTATACTCACGTGTTTCCTCCAGGGTAGGTGGGGTTGACTGACGCACCCATCTCCAATAAGAATTTTACAGTCTCCACACGATCAGAGCTGATGAACCATATATGAAAATCAAGATCATGATTAATATCTTAAACATAATTACTGTATGTTAATGAATGCCATCAACACAACAATACGTATCATTGTCATCATCATCATTATCATCATCATCATCATTAGCATTACCACTGTCATTATCATCAACATCAGCAGCAGCATTATCATTGTCATCATCATCATCATCATTAGCATTATCATTGTCATCAACATCATCATCATTAGCATTATCTTCATCGTTATCATCATCATCATTATCATTATCATTAGCATCATTATCATCACTACCACCACCACCACCACCACCACCACCACCATCATCATTGCCCACGTTACGCCACTAATAAGATAATAAAACATCATGATGGCACTCGTCCCTTTCTATTCTGGATCGCTAACATTTTTCTCAGGGTACTGTCACTGATCATTACTGCGAAATTTAACCTCTGGTTTCTGCTCTCTTATAACTCAACAAGTTTATTTTTCGTCAGGCAGTTCAGGGAAAATGTTTAATTCTAAGTCGCACGATAATCCTCAACACGATTAAAAATGCTCAAATCGACACAAGACTCAGTTTTAAGTTTTTGCAGCAATGATAACTTTTACTTGATAACTTGGGTTCGAATCCCGTTCAGGCCTGAGTTTTTTTCAGGCTTAAATTTCACAGCTGCTTAAGTTGTGTGCATAACTGCGATGATCAATTAATGTCATTACATATTACTCCGCAGTTCAAATACATGGTCTTTCATATATTCATTTGCATAACGTTTAATGGTGGTTGCATCTTACCATGGAACTTCTTCCAGCAGAATCTTATGGACCATTAGATCGGTCTCTTTTTCCTTGAACGTGAACTTATTGTCTGCCAACCTTAACACATATCAAGGAGTTAGTTTCTATAAAAACTTGTGATGAGTCGGTGGGAAATTGGGATCAATGTCAGTGTCTGGGTAATTGTGCACCTATCCCTCCCCTAACCCAACATTAACGCTAACGGTTTTACTTATTATAACTTGCTGGGTTAGGGGAGGGGTAGGTGAAAAGTCGCCCAGATACTGACACTGATCCGGAAATTGAAACACACCAGAAATGGGTTTATCGAACGCGTTAAAAATGCACGTTGTACCACCGTAATATGAAAAGAGAGTTGGCGTGTCGAGCGTTAGAGCGAGTGGTTGCATTGTCATCATCATCATCACTTATTTATATGCTTTTTTACCTTATATATTAAAAATAGGCAAGGATTGCATGCATGTGGCTACTGCATTTAAGTTTATTCGGACCTTTTTGCAACTGCAAACGTGACGATGTCGGTTTGTGGAGCACATGGACCTTCCAGATATTTCCCACAAATCTTCGCGGTGCGCGAATTGTATTGTGCATTGTGACTGGCTAAATACTAGGCACGCGCTGATTGGCTCCTTCACTCACCCAATCACTCGTGTTTCCTTTGACATATTCGCTCCTGCATTATTTTGTATGCAGTAGCCAAAAAAATAGATACAAAGTTCAATGTATGGCGAAGTGACCTCTAGAAATCACCAGGCATTAAACAAATGGTATAATAGTTTGAGTAGAGTTTATGTAGGTAATTTGTATTTGTCCTGGTGGATCCATAGCAACGTGCAAATGGGTGTAAATTAGAAGAACGAAGAGCGTTTGTTGATGTAGTTGATGGATTACGAGCGCCTAAATGTTATAGGTAGATACCAGGCCTTTCGAGAAACGGGCACCAGGAAAGTTAAAAACCTTAACAAAGTACAGTTCATGGTCAAAAACAAATCAATCACTATCTTCCTTTTAGTTTAAATCTGCTAAGTGAACTCTTAATACAAAAATGACTCCAAAGGAATCTTGCTCACCATTTCGCGCACTCTAGAAAATCGTTTGCCACCGCCAAGTGTAGCAGACTTGGAGGACTTCTCTGTCAGAGGAAATCGCAACAAGAAAGGAGAAGAGTTAATTTTGGAAAAAAAAGAGGCATTACTACTTTTTTCTCACCTATTCAATTTTTTTCAAACAGTAGTCCTCGAGAAAACATGAAATATTCCTCTGTTTAGTATTTTGTTTTGTAAAGGACGACAAAGAAACCAAACATGTTGTATTTTGCACGCGCAGTTTCTTTGTGTCGTAAATTAGCGCTATTGTTTGTTGTCGTCCTGGTCGACGTCTTCGTCGTCGTCGTGTTTTGCTTAACCTCCCAAATGACATCTCTCGAAAACAGCGTAAAGAAAGTATTGACGCCGGCCACTTTTTTCCTTCGACGTCATTTTTTTTTTCGACAAAAACTTGCCTGCACTAGGCTTTCACAGAGCCCCAGTACTGCTTACGTCTAGTGTGGATTTGTACCTGACTTTCCATTTCCAAGCTCCGTTTGATATTTCTCTCGGAGTCAAAGAATAACAAAGCTTGCATGGCGTCAATTCGGCCTTGCATTGCACAACAGTGGATCGGCATCAAGTCCTATATTAATCAGACAAATCATGATCAGCTTTCACTGAATAAATACAAAAAGGAATTAGAGGTAAGGACGAAAGACGCCTAACTGAGGCGTATCTTTAAAACTGTTTCTACACAAACATTCGATAGATTCGGGCCTGTTAAGTTAACAGAACCTTCAAGGCCCAAGGGCCGGATATGAAGAGTTGCTGTTTTCCTACACTTCATTTATAGCACACTGATATCTTTGGGGAGTAGGCAAGCTCAAGACACTCACCCGAGTATTTCTCACTGTCAATGGGGCGTCTTTCATTAACTGTGCAAGCAAAGGAAACAATTCCAATCAGTATGTAGGAAGGCGGGGACGAACGGGAGAGCAGGTGGATACGAAAATTATCATCATCGTCGTCTTCATCATCATTATTGGAGCTTATCTCATTTCATGTACCCTGAGGCATGTAGCAGGATTACTATCCCCACCCCTCCCCCTAGATGTGTTGCTAGTCCTGTTACATAGTTGCATGTTAATGTAACCAACTTGTACTCGTCCCTCATTTTTTCACCAGTTCATTAGATCTTCATTCTTTCTTCAAAATGTTGTGGACTCACGAGGCGCAGCCATTCGATTTGTTAAATGTATGTCCAGCTTATGATACAAGAACGGAATCTCTCAAACGTTTTTGGCCAGGAGTGAATCACTTGTCCATAAATACTCTGGATAGCTAACAGTTTCTCTCATGTCAAATACCTTTAATCTTTAATCATTATTTATACAAGGTAAAAAAATTCATCAGGTACAATAAAATTTCAATAAGATGTCTAAGATCCTAAAATCTAAAATCCTAATCCTAATATTATCTTAACTTACAACATTATCTTAATTTACTTTAAGAGTGATGTGGGCGGTAGAGGCACGGTACTATGGCGGTTAACGAGAAGGAGTTCAATTCAAACCCGAGTGTTGTTCTATTAGGGACGGACCATTAGAAGTGATTGGGGGGGGGGGGGGAGGTGGGGAGAAAAACAAAATAAATTCATGCAAGGGTAAATGCCAAGAAAAAAAATTCATGCAAAGAAGGTGGTAAAAAAAAAATTCATGCAGAAGGAAGGTCCAATTGTGACTTTTTCACACGTAGTAAAAAAAATTCGTGCAGAGGGGTTCACCTGAAAAAAAAAATTCCTGCACAAGCAGTGAGCGAAAAAAAATTCGTGCAAGCTGAAAATTCCCCACCCCCCCCCATCACTTTTCTATTGGTCCGTCCCTTAGACAAGAGCTCTCCCTTCTCCCGCATGTATGTAGCATGTAAACACTCTCCCATCGTGCCTCTTCTTATATGAAGAGTAATCTTACCATTTTCTCAATGCACTCCAGGTCAGTGGGTTCACCGCACTCGCCGTAACACTTCACATGAAGTGGTGTGTTGCCATCGAAGTCCTCACAATCCATTATGGATCCCGCTTCCAAGAGAAGCTACAACATCAAAACACACTGACATAAATACAATTCAACAAACGCAAATATCATACAATAAGGTTAGACGTTGATCTCTGAAATCAGTCTAGGAGTAATAATAATATCAATAATAATAATATCAGTCATAACAATAATAATAAGAATAGGAAGAAGAAAAAGAAGAAGAGGAAAAAGAAGAAGAAGAGGAAGCGGAAGCGGAAGAAGAAGCAGAAGAATAAGAAGAAGAGAAAGAGGAAGAAGAGCAAGAAGAAGAAGAAGAAGAGGAGGAAGAAGAAGAATAAGAAGAAGAAGGAGAGCAAGAGGAAGAAGATGAAGAGGAGGAAAAAAAGAAGAAGAAGAAGAAGGAAAAGAAGAAGAAGCAGAAGATGAGGAAAAAAAGAGGAAAAAAGAAGAGGAAAAAAGATGAAGAAGAAGAAGAAAAAGAAGAAGAAGAGGAGAAAAAAAGAAGAAGAAGAAGAAGAAGAAGAATTCTGTTATTTTAAGAATATAAAATGACTGAATGAAAAGTTTTGTGATGCAAAAAATATGCTAAAAATAAATTAGACATAACATTTAAGGAGGTCCTAGAAACACATGAAGAGTGAGCTATGGTCCAACACAAAATTTTGGTCCAGTTGTCCCCTCGTAACTTCGACGCAGTTTCCACTCTGTTTTCCTTTTCTTTTCAAAGTTCCTAGACTCACTTTAAGGTAAAGTGCATTAAAGATAGTTGAGTAATAGATCTCCTTCTCCACGAGTTCCAGTGGTTCAATTGCTGCGGTGTAAAGTGCACTAAAGATAGTTCAGTAATAGATCTCCTTCTCCGTGGGTTCCAGTTACTCAATTGCCGCTGTGTAGTGCATACCTCTACAGTTGCCGCATCCTTGGCTCGGTGGAGTGCTGTGGCTCCTTTATAATCCAGAATGTTGACATCTAGACCTTCACCGAGAAGGCTCTGGGGAAGAGACGAGGATACGAAGACATGTGACGTGATCGGCAGAAAACAAAAGTTTTCCTCCGTTGACAACCGCTCTAAAGTGCAATCATATCTACAGTGATATGATACCGGCGTGATAGACTACTTTAACAAAATCTCATTCTACTCAACAATTAAATTACGCCTTCGAGTTTTCTATGAGTTGACTATTGCACTCAAGTTTAAGTAGAAACCATAAAGCGAACAACTTTCCATTTTATACCAACATTTACTGATTTTTAAACTTATAAAGTAAATCGTCATTCAAGTTGACTAATTTACTCGTAGAAAACGACAAGAGTGCTCTATCTGTTTTAGTAGAAACCATCTAGCGTACAACTTTCAATTTTATAACAACGTTGATTGATTTTTTTGTAGTGTTTGCTTTTTTTCTTTTTTTCAGGAGCGGACGTGTTCACTACTCCATGTCTATTACAGATTAGTAAAAATCTACTAGTATAATAATGCAAATGTCGCAATCTGATTGGCTGAGGTACTGAACACTATTAGCCATTAGAGTGCAGCGATTTTTCACGCTACTAAACATTAAATAGAAGTGTTTTGCAAAAGTATGGAAGGTAACAAACCTTAATAACAGATGTGGATCCAAAGAAAGCTGCTGTATGGAGAAGAGTACTGCCACTAACGCACCTAAAAAAACGAAACCAAAAATAAAAAGCATTCAATTACTTTGACTGCTGGTTTTCACTGACACGCCATCAAAAACAAGTTTAAAAACCATTCAATAGGAAAAGTCCAGGGCCGGTTGTTCGAAGGCTGATTAGCGCTAAACCAGGGTTAAATTTTAACCCGGGTTTCATTTCCTCTTGTTAAACTTCAACAAGAGGAAATGAAACCCGGGTTCTCCGTTAACCTTCTCTCTTTTGTTTCAGAGCATACAATCCTCATATTGTATTCAAAAAGAATTATACTGAATGTGCTTTTTAAGCTCTTGTATCTCCATTTAAATTTCGCACTAACCCTGGGTTACCTTTACTCTGCTTCAAACAACTCGGCCCAGGGTTAAGCTTTAAAAATAAGTTAATGTTTAATCTTGGATAAGCGCTAGGTTTTTAATTTTTATTATTATTAATCTAAAAAACGAAAAATAAAAGCGTTTGCACGCCTGTTTTACCTGCTTCTAAGACTGCCCAACATGTTCTCTCTCCTGTGATGTGCGTCTACCACTGAGGCCAGCTTCTCTGTATTTCCAGCTATGAGTTGAGGCACAAGGTCTCGCCACCATTTATTTTTAGCTAAAACAAAAGGTCAAGGCGGATTCATCTATAATTGTTCTGGTGGCAGAACTGACTGTGTTCCTTTTTTAGTTTGGGGCATAGCTAAGCTAATGAGGCTATGAAGAATGGTTTGGAACCCTCACGTTCAATTGCCTGGATGTACGTAATTCAGGGCAGAAACTGCTGTTGACCTTCGTTGACTGAGGTCTGTTCTACTGGTGTTGTTGATAGGTCGTAGTGCAGCTCATTGTCTGTTCTAAGTTAGGTAACCAACTTTTTGAAGTGATTAATCGGTGGCAGCCTGAACTGCATGCAAAATATTTAACCGAGTCCATGGGGCAGTAACACTTCACCATTCTTATTTTCGCCAGGGGCCATCACGGGGTTTAGGGACGGACCATTAGAAAAGTGATGGGGGGGGGGGGGGGGGGTGAATTTTCGCTCACTGCTTGTGCATGAATTTTTTTTTCAGGTGAACCCCTCTGCACGAATTTGTTTTACTACGTGTGAAAAAGTCACAATTGGACCTTCCTTCTGCATGAATTTTTTTTTTTTACCTTCTTCTTTGCATGAATTTTTTTTCTTGGCATTTTCCCTTGCATGAATTTTTTTTGTTCCCCCCCCCCCCATCACTTTTCTAATGGTCCGTCCCTTATCTCTAGTTGATAGTAGATTCTTCAAAGTGCAACTCAACCCTATTTATCATTTTTTTTCAATATCTATGTAGTCTTTGGAGCACCAATCCGTAAAAAGTTTTCCAATTGGTTGAATTCCCGATTTTTAGTGACTGTTTAAAAGTAGCAATTTTTGCCAAGTTTCCGACAAATCCCAAGAAGGGACCAGGAATGAAAAAAGACCTCGGAATTCGGGAATGCCGCGAAATTCAAACTTAAACTAAAAAACGGGAATTTGACCAATTTTATTTTCGAATTGTTGCTTCAATGACTATATAGATTTTGAAAAAATACCGTCTAAATAGGTTTTAGTTGCAGTTTAACTAGCTGCTAACCTTGTAGGATTTTCTTCAGTTCGTAGTGACGCATCAGATCAAACGCAGTTTTACTGCTTTTGTTTCGTCGCGTAACGTCTGCACCCCACTCAATAAGAAGCTGCAACCAATGAAAAAATCAATCAATAAATCAATCAAGGCATCAGTTAGTCAATCAGTAAGTCAATTACTAAATCAGTTCAGTAGTTAATCAATCAATCAATCGATCAGTACGTCAATCGATAAATCAGTCAGTCAATCAATCAATCAATCAATCAGTACGTCAATCGATAAATCAGTCAGTCAATCAATCAGTCAGTCGGTAAATCGATAAATCGTCAATCAATCAATCAATCAATCAATCAGTAAGTCAATCGATAAATCAATCAATCAATCAGTCAGAAAATCGATAAATCAGTCAGTCAATCAATAAATCAGTCAACCAGTAAGTCAATCAAATAGTCAGTTAATCAATTAATTAGTCTGTCAATCGACCAATCAATCAATTCATAAATCAGTCAGTCAATCAATCCATCATTCAGTTAATCAACCAATCAGAGTGTCAATCGATCAATCAATCAATCAATCAATTCCTTAAGCAAACATCATTTAATCGTTTCAATGATTTATTCATTCATTCAATCAGTCAGACAGTTAGTCAATGTACCTATCACCGCATACCGTTTAACAATGACAAACTCCTGTACTTAACTCATATTTGCACTCTCCGTAATGGTAATGTTCAATACAACAATGACCAGAGTTAAATACGATTTACAGAGATAAAGCTTAAACTACGTCTATAAGATATTCTTTAAGAGCCTTGTATTTTTTCAGTCGGGGGAACATCATTTGGTTAAACATCAATGGCAAATAACTAAAGAAAAAAAAGAACGCATTTAACATACTCTCAAGGAAGTTAAAACCCCATAAAACAAGTAAATACCTGACATATTTCCTTTTGCAGACTTTCTGTTGCGAGGAAAAATGGTGTGTTATGATGACTGTTCAACATATCAATGTCAGCTCCGCTTTCTAGTAGATACAGTACAATATCCTGTAAAAAAAGCGGGCAAGCTAAGCTTTTTCGAGTTCCTTCACTGCAAGATTCAAGCATTACCGAAACTTGTAAATTCAAATTGTATCTACCTACGTCATTGCAACCGGCTTCGCTTTGAGCGGGTAGTGAATCATGTAAGCCTTTACAAAATATCCCGAGATCTCCGCGGGGGGTAATCAGAAGATCTCGGGATATTTTGTAAAGGCTTACATGATTCACTACTCCTCGGGATAGTTTGTAAAGGCTTACATGATTCATTACCCCTTTGAGCGCTATAAGCCAAATCCTGTATTGTGGCTACTTTAGCGGGCAAGATTGAGTTTTCTTTGGATTTAACCCGTGTTTCGGCAGGAAAAGTTTCTTTCTTCTTTATTTTTTGACATATGCAAATCCTTACTAATAATAATAATAATAATAATAATAATAATAGATTTTGACGGTGTCTCAGTCCACAAAACGCAACGAAGTAGGATTTCGCCAAGCCATCTTAGCTCGACGCTTGGTCGTATCCCATTACAATTTTACGCAACTTCACTTAAAAGGACTGCGTAGAATGATAGTCGCGACTGAACGCCAAAACAAAGCCTAGAGCTCAAGATCACTTCCTTGTCTTGTACAAGTATTACTTACAAAGTGTCCATGTCTGCAAGCCACGTGAAGAGCACTGTTGCCTGAACTGTGTTCCTTGGAATTTATAAAACTCTTATCCGCGTTTAAGAAAGCAACCTACCAAACACGACAAAAAAAGAACGTTCTTAAAAAGTGCTTTCATCACTTTCTCGGCATGCAATGTTTTCTTTCTCCTCAAGGCAACATCTCCATGCTGTTATGTTGTACTTCAATCCACACAAAAAAGACGCGCACGAGCTTTTTTTAAAGCCTACACGGCCGGAGCTTATCACGGTTTCATTAGCATGAACCACCTGGGAGTATAGCTACTCCATCTGGATGGGATGCCAGTCCAATTTTAGGGTTACCCGAAGCATTATATCGCCGTGACCCATTTATACACCTGGGTTAAGAGAGACAGTGTAGAGTTAAGTTCTTGGCTAACGAAACAACACAGCTTCTTTTTTCATAACATATAATCATCAAGACGCTAACCACTACACTACCTAAGCTACCGGTAGTGCAGTTATTAGGTAAAAATCCACACAAAAACAACAATCTTGCAATCAATAGAGTGGTGTTCAATTCAATGTCGATAGTAATTTCTCGATTGATTTTCTTTTGATTTGCTACGATACTTAAATGGCTAAGGAATATGGCCTCACATTCTCAACCAATGAGCAAAGCCACACATGGCTCGATCGCACGCGATGTCTCGCACATGGAGCTGATGACGTATATTCGGGAGCCAACATAACTCGGATCATGGCGCATCAAAGGAACCCATGAATCCACTCACCACAAGGGGCGATCTCCGGTCACAAATTCTAATTTATAGAAGGATCTTCTTTGAACAAGGAACCATCGGTTCCTTTGATGTACCACGGTCTAAGTGATCTTAGATCAGAAATCACAATCCAGAGCGCTTGTAAATCACTCGCTTGCGGCTCGTGATTTACAAGCTCCTCTCGTGTTCTCCCAACATCCCGCGTGGTTTATTACGCCTGTAAACCCATAGAAACTGCGGTTTATTGCTTAAATAAACGCGCGAATGAGCAGCCGAGCAGGGACTGAGGAGAAATCTTCAACACGAGTTGAAACTCAGTTGAAGCAGTGTTCAGCGTTCAGAGTACGATTCAAAATAATATTTTCCGGGCAGTTATGGCGACTTCCTTTCCTTGTGACACGCTCAAAATGTACACAGACGCACACACTGTTCGCTTTAGATCCACACTAAAAGATTTCGAGCGGCAGTTTCGAACCGGGTCGTTCCGCGAACTCAAAAGACAAATCAACTCAAATGAACTCGAATGAAATCAAATGTTACTCAGAGATTACTCAGAGGTAATTAGTAAAAAACAAATAGCAACTTTTTAGTAAGCAGGGATGGTACAATTCCATAAATGCCACAGAAAAACAGACGTTTGCGTAGCACCTTATCACACAGCTTGTGCTGCCTGTTCTGTATGTGCACGAGTAACAATTGATTCAAGCGGGATCTCGTTTAAAGAAGATCCACACTGTGAACAAGGATTCATTGCCTTCTAAATTTGATGCACTATGACCCAAGTGACCTTGGGTCACGAGGTCTAATCCAAACCACTCTGTACAAGGATCTATCGATTCATTTAATGCACTTTAGTATGAATACTCAGGTGACTATACAAAATCGTGCGCTCTGATTGGTTCGCTATCTCGGATTATCAGCTGATAATCACCTTGAAGAACAAAATGGCTGCCAGTCGTTGGCGCGCTTTTGATGAAATAAAACTTTTTCGTGTTGTAAAATGCTTTTCTTTTCTTTTTTGAAATAATCACCAGTGTATTTATACTAAAACAATTATTCGCCTTCGGTGAATAATTGTTAAATAACCTGAGTGCATGGTCATGATAGCAAATTCTAATTTAGACACGGATCCACTCTGAATTCATTTTTTCTTTCATTTCAGTGATGCACCATGATCTGAGTGGCCTTGGATCACAGATCCTGATCTAGATCAGAATCCTGTCTGGACTACAATTCAGTGGACACAGAGATCAGTGATCACAAATCCTGATCAAGAACATAGCAAAGCAACCCATCTTTCATGACGTGCACATATTTAAAATGCACTCACCAATTTCTGCACTGTGTCAAGTTCCCCGGTTTTCGCCGCTTTGAACAGCAGTCTCTGGCACTGCGATGTAGTTCCAGGAAAAACCTGGTACAGAAACCTTCAAGAGAAAAATGCAGTTCTTCAGTGGTTACAGTTCAGACAATCATGCAAATTATAAAAAAAATAACAGTAACAGTTAATTTGAACAGCTCTGATATGATCCCAGTCATGTCGAAAACCCATAAAAGGCTTAACCACTGTACTTTTTTTTAACCACTGTCCTGACAAAAGTTAGAACGCACCATACCAGGCAGGTGACTATTTGGTGTCAGAAAGCTACTAAACGGTGCTACTCTTTGTTTTCCTATACAGTGTGGTTTTAACTTTATCATTTGCAGTGTGTGACCATTCCTTGTCCGAAAGCTACTAAATGGCACAGTACTGTGGTACTGTTTGTTTTACTACACAGTGTGGTTCTAACATTTTTATCTGTAGATCAAACCATGCACTGTGACCATTCTTTGGAAAGCTACTGAACAGTACTGTAGTGTGGTACTGTTTGTTTTACTATACAGTGTGGTTCTACCTTTTTCATCTGTGGATCAAACCATGCAGTGTGACCATTCTTTGGAAAGCTACTGAACAGTACTGTACTGTGGTACTGTTTGTTTTACTATGCCTTGTGGTTCTAAATGTTTCACCTGTGAACCAAACCATGTAATGCGACTCTTTCTTAAAGAGGTACTGAATAATATTCTACTGAGATACCGTCTTGTGGTAATGGTTGCACAAAATCATAATCAAGGTTTTTGTCCACGTACCAGGAGCCAGCTTTTAACATTTTGTTTCTGGAAGAACTTTCAAAGAATATCTGAAATAATGTAAAGATAAAAAGACGTCAAACAGCCGAATACGGAATGCAATGCAAGACGAATAGAGACTTGCTTCAAAAAAGAACACTCTTTCACACACTCAAAGATTTGATGTCTTCAAAGTACCAAGGTAAAGGCATTAAATAAACAGTATTGTGGGGGTAGTTTCTATAGAAACTGGTGCTGCGTCGGTGCGTAATTGAAACATAAGAAATTGGGATAATCAAACAAGTTGATAAAGTAATTTGTACAACCGTAGGGTAAAAGGAGGATGCTGACGTTTCGAGCGTTTGCCCTTCACTTTCAAATAACTGATTGGAAACCAATGAAGATTTCACAAACAGTAACAGAAATGAGAATGCTGTATATGAGCAAACCTTTACCTCATATTTTTTGTGATCACCGTTCATTTCGACAACTTTTTCTTCCTCTAAACCAAGAATTTGTCTCACGGTTGCTGAAAAATGAATAAACGTGATCACATTGGAAGTACGCTCAGCATAAAACTGAAGAAAAAAAGTACATATGCATACAAACCAAATGTAAAGAAGTCAATTTTTCCACAGTTTAACATGAAATGTTGACTTACCAGAGGGCTGTTCCGCTGTTCCTGAGAAATCGTCAAAGAACTCTCCTGCAGGAGTCAACAATTCACATTAAGAGGGAATCGGATGAAAGTAATGAACGAAAGTAAAGTGTTTTGAAAGAAATACTGTCATTTAATTTAACACTCTAGTTTGACGTCCCTCGCTCTAATATAATTACATTGTAGTACCCTCCTACCCCTCCCTTAAACCAATTTTCGTGGTTCCCAGTTTATATCTTCGTTTTGAATCGTTTTATGTAAAGAAGACTGCATGGGAAGTAAAGATGTGTCCTCTGTTACTTGAGTGAACGATGTTTAATTTTAATTTCGTATTGGAAAAGGGAGCTTTACGTCTAAGAAATTGTAAGAAATGGAAATCTTGTAAGTAAATGTTTTGAAACGTTTTATGTAAGGAAGACTGCATAGGAAGTAAAGAGTGTCCTCTGTTACTTAGGTGAACGACGTTTAATTTAAATTTCTGTATTAGAAAAGGGTGCTTTACGTCCAAGAATTTGTATGAAATGGAAATCTTGTAAGTAAAGGTGTAATAATATGAGCGTAAATGTACGTTGTTCCCGAGGTTCGAAGTCACATATCAAACACGAGTTAGAGTGTTTCATCACGCATCAAACATTGAGAAGAGAGCTGAAAATACGTCGCGTGGCGGAGTACTTTTATCGAAATTCGAGGTGTTTCATATGTGATGAAACACATACATTGAGAGTTAACGATGCAAAAACGAGCCGTGTTTCATCAGATAGACCACTTTTATAAATGGCGGCCGATTTATTATTTTTTTGTATGTAGGTTAATTAGACCCAGTGGCCTCATTTTGGAACAAAACTTCTATTGAATTTTGCACATCCCAGCGAGGCCAGGAAGGCTCATTACCATGAAAACAAAAGAATATTAAATTGACCGCTGTTTATGAAAGTGGTTTATGGCTGGTTCTGCGAGCGGGCAAGACGTGGAGAATCCTGAGTTCTGATTGGCTACCTTAGTGGGCAAGATGAGGAGAATTCTGAGTTCTGATTGGCTACCTTAGTGGGCAAGATGAGGAGAATCCTGAATTCTGATTGGCTACCTTAGTGGGCCATATGAGGAGAAACCTGAGTTCTGATAAGATGTGCAAAATTCTATTGAATTTTATTGAATTCTTTTGAATTTTGCACATCCTAGCTCGAGGCCAGTTAGGCTCATTACCATGAAAACAAAAGAAGATTAAATTGTCCGCCATTTATGAAAGTGGTCTGTAGGTCCATGCAAACACGTCACTGTGCTTGATCCTTGTTGTCCTTCTCAAATGAGTTGTTAATGAGTTTGAGAAAGTAAAGTCGAACCTCGCAATCTCGACCCGTCAAGGAAAACGAAAAATACATAAACTTCGCAAAAAGTTTAAAATGGCCGATAGAAAATGACTGCAAAACAAGAGGTAGAAGAAAAGGTTTAAGTTCGAGATAGCGAGGAGTTCGAGGCAAGAAAGTTTCAGATGACCATGTTCCACTGCATAGCATTGCATTCAACTGCAATTGCACTTGTACTGCATTTACAATGCACTACGATTGTATCGCATTACATTGCATTGCACAGCATAGCATTGCGTATTGTATTACATAGAATAGCATAGCATTGTTTTATATTTAACAACTATTCACCAAAGTGAAGGTAACAAGTGGTGGATATCCACCGCTAGCCACCGACACTGAGGTGAATAGTTGTTTTAGTATATACTACAACAGTGAGATAATGTACACCAGAAAAAGAGAATGGCTTGGAAAATGGAATATTTACGTTGTCATCAAAGCCTCAAATTTGATGATATCACGTCGTTGTTCTGCAGAGGACCGCCAATATACTTACTAAAATCTGTGCTGCAAGTGCAGCACGATTACTTATACTCTTTTAACCAATGATATTATTGTTTTGTGGCGTTGTCGTAGTCGTAGCCGTCGTCGTTTCTTTAACTCCCTAATGTCCACAGAGCGCATATGAATATGACCGTCACTCACCGGTTTCCTTGTCTCGCAGTACAAGTTTGCGGCCTTTCCAAACTGTCTCATTTACTTTACAGCTATAAAATCCTGTTCCACACGTCAGGCTCTGTTAACAGCAATAGAAAATGACATTTTATGTTTTACTCAACTTCTGAATGTTAACAACTAATTGACGAAACACTTGGGTAACACTGGAACCAAGTATGAATAAAATTGACGAACATAGTTGAAGATTCAAACTTAACAGTGCTAACGAAGTATTCGATAAGCAAACGCAAGTTAGTCTGAAAAAAAAAAACTGGTTCAAAGAAGATTCAAGATTCGCGAATACCGATCCGATGCATCTAAACCTGTAGCGCGACACTTAAATCTGCCTACCCCTTCACTCAAAACATGGCGGTATGTGGCCTTTCCATGCATCAGGGCAACACGAAAAGCCGCAAAAACCAAGAACAGAAGTTTATCTTCCAACTCGGTTCTCTTAATCCTCACGGTATCAACGAACGTTTCTCATTCATTTAATTTATTCACTTCCATTCACACACTGCTATGGTTCCACCAATAGCATAATTCCAAACTTCTCTATATAAATTGCACGTAACCCATAATCCTCTCATTCGCTCCCACCAAGGGCTAACACTCGAAACGTGAGCACCTCCCTTTTACCTTACGGTAGTATAACTTACTTTATCGATTCGTTAGATTATCCCAATTTCGACACTCTACCAGCAGCGCTAAACCAGCCGTCTACGCTGCGGGCCGGCCATCAAAAGGTGGATATTTGCTCGTGTGAGGAATGACATAATGATAATGATAATGAATTTATATAGCGCACTTTTTCATGAATATGTTCAAAGGCGCTTTACACTTCTATTGGCTGAGATCGGACGTCAGCATGTAAAGGCGCCTCTGGCTGCCGCTATCAGTCCATATATGATCTCACCCACCCACCTTACCCATGCATTAATTATCAGATGAAACCAGACGTAGAGATAGACCACTACACCGGGAACTACGTCCCCTACCCTTTTCGAACAGTGTGTGGGTCCCACAGATTATTAGGAACAGGTGTTGTGAGACGGGTCCTACGGTTTATCGTGCTTATCCGAGAAGACTAGAAAGTCTAACCATTTACAGATGCCATTACAAAGGCAGCACTTTCTCCTCAGTTATTTTTAAGACCCTGAGTGTTGGTCCGG
>OX453274.1:31167713-31227713 GCA_949710005.1 Ricordea florida | reverse complement strand
ACAATACTTGTGATCAACGTATGCAAGTTGGCTTCTTCTAAAACAAATAAACCGCCCGATCTCGTTTCCTATGCGCTAAGAAAGTAACAGAGAAAATTCAAACCGGTGTCCTTATCGAATATCCATCATGTCTTGATATCAATGATTCAACTCATACCTTCGTCGTAAACGGATATTAGATTCTCCAGTTCCTTCTTTCTCTTCAGATCTTTCACGTTTGTTATAAGAGATGGGAACTGATCCATCTCATCTTTGATACCAATCTTTAGCACATTTAATTCGTCCTGAAAATTCAAGTTCACAAGAAGAGTGCTTAAACATTATTCCGTTTTTGCCTTATACTTCGTGTTTTTAATGTCGCTCCTTTTCTTCAAGTTAAAGAAGTATTTTGTATTTTGGCGGTTAGTGGTTATAATTGGAGAATTATCCCACACAATAGCACGGTTGGTCAGGAACGCTTGTTAGAAAATTCAAAGTCTTTGACAGTAATGGCCTCTAGTTTGCTATATTTACCAAAATTAATTGAAAGATTTCAAAGCACTCCTCTCTTCAGACAACTTACCAGTCTTTTCAATACTGCTCTGGATTGTCGATACTTATAACCACTCATAAAGAAGAACGCAAAATAGCAGCACACAGACATGATATCCCCCTAAAGATATAACAAATTGTTTAGTGTCAGTTGTGCTTTCTGTCCTGAGCCCAACAAAACAAATACTGCACACTCCTTAGTACTATTACTGTTACCATTACCATCACCATTACCATCATTATCGTTATCAGTATTATTAATTATGTAATAATAATTTATGATAATTTGATTTATATAGCAACAAAATCCACCAATTGTCCAATAATCAACTAATTGTATCATAAACATTAGCATAAGCATTACCAGTATTGTTAGTTGTATTATTATTATTATCATTATTAATAGCATTATAATTATTATTATTACACTGTATTTAAATTGTAATGATAATCCTTTGGGAATCTTTGTCATACTGAATCAAAACAATATGCTCTCTTTGAAGGGAACCAAGCTCTGTTTACCGAAGAATCTACAGATTCTGCAGACGTTGATAACTGGCACGAAGCGAGCTCAGACATAATATTACGATTAGGAGAGAATAGCAAGAAAGACGTCTGGCACAAAGGTCACGTTCCCTTGTAAATAAAAAAAAAAACAACAAAATTATCATTTTATAAAAAGGAAGTAACCAGTGGGGTCCCCGGGGGGGGGGGGAGGGGGGGGTGTCTACTGCTCCGAGCCAAAGAGAAACATGCATGAATAGGTATCATGAATTAACGACTGAAAAAACAGTACTATTAATATAGAGAATTAAATTATTTGAATGCATCACTCCTCTCTAGTATACGATGCAGCGCTCGCCGAGTTATTTTAACCTACAGTACAGGCTACAGCATACAAGCTACGGATGGCACCATACCTCAACTAAATCTTGCGAGTCAAAAGGGTTGGAAGATTTGAACATCTGGTTTGCAGTTCTCAAGGCCAGGTTAATGGTCCACCTAAGTGGTGGAAAAGATATGCGAAAGCTGTAGTGGACAACTTCAAAATAGAGCAGATTAAAGATAAAACTTTGCTTGGTCAGTACAAAGAGTAAACTTGTACAACACTCAAAATAAGTGTTCAAGGATTGAAAAAGAAAATAAAAAAAAAACGGACGTGTGGTCAGAAATGGGCGTTCGGTCAATCGTTCGACGATGTGAGGGTTTTTCCCGTGTTTCATACTAATTTCTAAAGGGAGATTTAAAAACTAGTTCTTCACATATTGCGTTAATAAGTACAAACACGAGCTTATCACCAAGAGAGTTCTTCACTTTTATATTCTTGATAGGGTGTTTTGACAGACCTAGTTCTCGTGCTTTTGCCGAGATTCGCTCATATTGGCGAAAGCTTAATAGCCACCACAGCAGCTCTGTGCACAAAAATAATCTCCTCAATATTTAAGAAATAGAAAACATGTACCGTGTTTCTATCGAGTTATAGAAACACGAGTGAAAGTTTGGGAGAACGAGAAATGCTGTGGGAACACGAGCCGCAGGCGAGTGTTTCCACAGCTTTTTCGAGTTCTCCCAAACTTTCACGAGTGTTTCTATAACTCAATAGAAACACGAAGAACATGTTTTCTATTTCTTTTAGAAAACACCGCGACGAAAAAAAGAAAAGCAACTTGTTAGCTTTGATTATCAAAATGTAAATTCTCTTTGCTCGCGTCATCATTACGTCAACAGCTCGTGCTAGTTCTGTGTTTCTATCGAGTTATAGCAACACGATTTCTAACCAATCAGCGCGCGTACTTTCTTAGGACTGTTTTCTAATTCATTTTTCAGTAGTTACATTTGTACAGGCCATTCCTCAGTGCAATCAGGTTGCAATCCCATGACGCCTTTCAGCAATGGCGCACGTCATAGCCCACCGTAAGGAGGTTATCGGTCTAACAAGGCCGAAACAGCTGTCCATGGCTGCTGGCTTTTGAGCTCAATTTTTTTCATATTTTTTTTGGTAGCAACAGGGTTTTATCCCTTCTACCACTGTCGCCTTAGTGCGCATATGTGTGGTTTTAACATACCCTTACTACATTTTGACTAAAACTAGCTAGGTTTGTCTAACGGCCCTATCCAAAAGATAATACAGGAGAGGAACGCTCCTGGTGATGGACTCCCGGTATAGATCATCCTTATCTTCATACAGTTTACGTCAAACCTGGCAAAGAGATAACTTGCATTATACCGTACTGTAACCTAGTTCTGGTCAGACCAAGCAACAAGTATAGGGGGAAAAGTGTCTAAAGAAAGTGGCTATGGTAAGAAAATGAAACAGAAACGAGCTGATAATGTAAGTTGTACCAGCACAGAATAAAAAGCGGAGCTGACATATCGAGTATTAACCTTTCGTCAGAGCGAACACGTTGTGGCAGATCTTACATTATCAACTTGTCTGAAAAACCGTTTTTTTGTGCGAACCGAACAACCAACCTGTCGTTCAAAAGGACTTCAGTTGTAAAGGTTTCTGGGACAAATGAGTTGATCAGAGCGCACAGCACCCTGGAAACCAAAAAAAATTTAAGAATCTGAAAAATTAGTAGAAACTATAAATTGCCACGCTGGCAGAACTGTCGGCGCTAAAAGATCAGAAGCATTGGAAAGTAACTCAGCAAAGTTGAACATAGCCCTCGACCCTGAGTTTATCACTATTTCACTTTCTACGAATCCTGCACAGTTGGATATGCAGATCAATATGAAACGGCACACTTACCTGCTGTCAGTTAAATCACTTATACTCTGCGAACCAAGCAGAATAGAAAGAATTAATACGTAGCAGTACAGTGTACGCCGCAAAACATTTGCCACGTTCGCATTTTGAATTTACTTTTATACAAAAAAAAACTGTTGCGAAGCGCACGGGACATAAATCCGAGCGGAAAAATGAGATTTGTATTATTATATCTTTTTGGCGACCAAAACAAACTTTTGAATTTAGCGGTTCGTACAGTGAAGTACGGCCCGCTAAATTGACCAATCACAGGGCGCGTACTAACTGAGAGATATAATAAAAAGTATTAAAAATCCCAACAAATCTAACAAAATTGTTCATTGCACTTACCAGAACTCCTCTTGTTAATTTGCGTCCTTCTCTGTTCATCTTAAGGTGAGCATTCACCATATCAAGAATACAGTATTCAGGAGATGGATAATTCCCGTATCTGTTGCGCTTGCTTACCATATCATCTACGGCACTAATCAGTTGGTAATAAAAAATAAACAGAAAATGGATCAACCAATGATAATTTTATGCCCCTAATTCTTCAATGATTTGATCACCGACAAATACGGTCGAAACTCACCTAGGCGGCCAACTCAGGAATTCGAAAATTTGGTCGTATTACAAACTAGAAATTGACAAGAAGACGCCTGAAGGCGTTTACGCGGGATGTGTTGGTTTAAAATTGCTGACGCAGTATGTTTTTTTGCTGATTGTGCGATCATGGATATCCATGGTGCAATCCAACCTGACTTGCACGTGATTCGGAGTTACAGCCAATACAAATCACACAATTTTTTCGGGACGGGCTCGGGATACGGGAAAGTTAAAAAAAACAAGGCAATTTTTGACTCCCAAGACGACGAAAGGAATGCGCTACCGAATTTTATACGCTGGCTGACTACGTCATCCCGCGTAATTAGAGCTAGACCACAGGATGAAATAATAAATGGTTGCAATTAGGAGAGCTGTAATCCAAGTAGTTTAAGGCTTGCGAAAAATAAAACATGTAAATAAAAAAAAATTAGAATTAGGTGTTGTCTCTTTTTGAGTGGTCGCTTACGAGAAATTAAAATCAAATGAAAAGACGAGATGGTAATTCTCCAAAGCACTCGCGGTCACTTATGGGAGCAGCAGCTTACGAGAGCTTTTCATTACAGAATTTATCATAACTATAACAAAATTCTCAAATCTGATTGGCTATCAACTGCCCTGATTTCAGCCTTAATAGGACAGTTAAAAAGGACAGTACGCGTCATGCCTGAGTAATTGGACAGTATGCGCCATCACCCGCGCGCTTAAATGGCTTTTTTTTTCACTGCTAGCAAAAAAAACCCTTGGAATTTCATGTGTTTTGATTTAAAAAAAGTTTATACATCACAAATTTTGTTAAAATTATGATTAATTGGTAATAAGACTTTGTGTCGTCCAATTCGGTCTGCAATCATACTCGTGATTAAACAAATAGCACTCCCGCTACGCGGTCGTCCGATTTTGTTAATCACTCGTATGATTACAGACCGAATTGGACTCCGCTCAGTCCTATTACCATTACTTATAAGCTACAGTTCAAACGGTATTTCACTAGCGCTGGTCGCTTACAGGTGTGATACAAGACTTATTAGTTTTTCCACTAAATGGTTCTTAAAAAACTAATTACAATACAAAGTACATTAAAAATTAAGGATCAAAAAATGTTAAAATATATTATAATGCTAATTAAGAACTATTGAGAAATTCCTTTAAATGTCTCTTAAATATTGGGAAGCTATCATTTTCTGTTATTTCGCGTGGAAGAGAATTCTAGAAACTCGTTGCGCGGTATAGAAATGTGCGTTGCCCAGAAGCTGACTTATACGCTGGCATGTTCAGGTTATTCTTATATCTGGTATTGCGGTCATGAACACAACAACGTGTGGTCGCAGTTGGAGAACTTCAACTACATGTATGTTATATACAGACAGACAACTCGGTAGGAATTAATTTACAACTTAGCACTTAATACCTTGCACTTGATGGGCTTGGAGAATGTACCTGCAAAAAGCCAAGATACGAAAATTTGAAAGTAGATGCATGCACAGGCAATCATCAAATCTTAGAACTTTAATCACAGAAAACCATTTCACATAGGGATGCTGGATCGATGCACAGTAAACAGAATTTGGTCCAGGTCAACTATTTATGGTTTTTCATATTGTTATTTGCATTGTGCAAATTGACTGAGTGCTGTCCCTGTGTTAAAACAAGTTGGTATGCAAAGAATAAACTTGAAAACAAACTATCTCGTAAAAATCTATTTTAGCAAACAACCCACATGTAGGACCATAAAATTATAGTTTTAAGGGACGGACCATTAGAAAAGTGATGGGGGGGGGGGGGGGGTTGGGGAATTTTCAGCTTGCACGAATTTTTTTTTTCGCTCACTGCTTGTGCAGGAATTTTTTTTTTCAGGTGAACCCCTCTGCACGAATTTTTTTTACTACGTGTGAAAAAGTCACAATTGGACCATCCTTCTGCATGAATTTTTTTTTTACCTTCTTCTTTGCATGAATTTTTTTTCTTGGCATTTTCCCTTGCACGAATTTTTTTTTGTTTTTTTCCCCACCCCCCCGCCATCACTTTTCTAATGGTCCGTCCCCAAACACCCAAGGATGTTGCAAAAAATTCTACTTGCATCAGATGATGAGTCCACTGGGGTTCTCTTAAGCGCCTTTGACCCAAATCCTACCATCATGGATTTTTCCACTTTGTGGGTGGGTGTCTTGGGTGGTGGCGGTGGTGGTGTCCACTACAAAGAGCAATTTAAAAAGGTGTCAAACCAACCTCGTTCCCAGGGCTTTTCCCTTTGAAATTGGGAGGGGCGCGCCCTGGAAACGACGTTGGTGTCAAACGTATGTCTATTAGGAAGCTTAAGCACGCGCGTTTTTGAGACGCGGACGGCAGCCGGATATGAGCCGTTTTCCCTTTTAACTTGTCTTCACACAACCACAATTACATCAATTAGTATCTTTTCTTCATTAGAGATGATCACTATAAAAATCTGGGAGACACCACTGTCCTGGCACGCATAATGTTCTCTTCCGGTTGCCGTCCGCGTCTCAAAAACGCGCGTGCTTAAGCTCCCTATTTATCACAAACATAATCTTAAATTCATGTAGAATGGTTAAGGGTGCAGAACGTGATACACGAGAAGGAAAGTTCTTATAGACAGTCATCTTGATCTTATGGACCGAAATTTTGGAGTGTGGAACTCAGGAGGTACTTAAGTCACTTAATACTGTTTAAAAAACAAAAGACACATATTTCCACAGCAATATACTCGTCTTAAGAAAATGCAATTCATAATGGTAATTGAACTGACTGAAGTGCAATTTGTATAGGTAATCACATGATTTCGAGTGCAATTTGGGATAAATCAGCACAAGTAAATTTTTCAAAGGCTAACCAAATTGCACGAGCCCTTAGGGCGAGTGTAATTTGTAGTCTTTAATTAAAAAATTAATATACATGCAAAGATTTAATTTCAACTTTCTGCACTCAATTTCAACTTTTTGCACTCAATTTCAATTTTCTGCACTGTTTGGGATTAATTGACGTGCTCTCAGCCAATGAGCATGCTGAAATTTTTGCATGTATATTATTAGGTCTAAAATCATACGCATGATTTCAAATGGAATGTGCGCTAGGTGCTTGTTCAATTTGAAATCACAAGTATGATTTAGACAAAAATTGTACAACATGAAGTTCAATTACCACTTTATTACACTCATTTTGAAATCACAGAGTTTTTTGTCAATACTATACTTATTTATTTATCCATTTCTGGAAGCACGGTTTTTGAAAAAGACTAACTTTTTAAAAGTGATGTGATTTAGAGCAAAAAAATGGTGCAATTTGTGAATAAAGTACACTACTGTTATGGGCCAATCAAATTGCAGGGATCACCTCTGATTTCAAAATGGATGTAATAAATATTAAAACAAGATGGTAATTGTAGAGGTGAACAATTCAGCTGACAGAATTAATTGGTAAAAACCTCAAAATATCTTATGATTTTACAATGCCACTGCACACTGTACATATCTTTCCTCTTTCATTCTACTGGAACACATCTTTTAAGTTTCAAAACACCTGTTTGCAAGCCTTTGAATAGAAGTATTATGAATGGCAATCTATCACTTTCACCTTAACTGGTTGCTAATGAGAATCATTAATAAGTGATCAGCCCCAGTTAATGATACATTTAAAGTGTAATAATAATAAAAATAATAATAGTAATAATCATAATAATAACCTTTATTTGAGTGTCAACTGTATCTAGCACTGACATACTAATTGGGGACACTGTAAAGCACAAATTAAGTCAAATCAAATCATGATTAAATTAAATTGAATCAATCAAATCAAATCAAATGTTGGTTTTTGTGACGAGGGGAAAACCGGAGTACCCAGAGAAAAACCTCTCGGAGCAGAGTAAAGAATCAACAAACTCAGCCCACATATGACGCCGGGGCCGGAAATCAAAACCGGGCCACATTGGTGGAAGGAGAGCTCTCTCGCCACTGCGCCAACCCTGCTCCCCAATTGTACATTACAATAGCACTAGACACAAACCACATGGAATGAATTTTCATCTTGCTGAATGCTATGCACTACCGGTACCTGTAAACTGTACTCATAGTGGTAGATTTTTAATTTAATTTTTATTATTCTGGCACTTACTGAAAAAGGCTTTGCTGTTAGTGTGTGGCCTTCAGCTTGTTGAAGGAATTCTGACCTTTCCCACACAAACCAGATGTCATGACAAACCAGACACCATAACAAATCAAATACCTGTTAATTGGTAAATAAAAGTAGTTTTAAGACATTGTTTTAAACACTACTTAACAGTAAACGTGTATGAGTACTTTATCCACACGATTATATATCAAGGAGTGACCACCAGGTCACGCAGGTGTATTGATCATGAAAGAGTGGAACTTTTCAGGCCAAGTTTGGATGCAGTACTAGTTCATCCTATATACTGTAGCTTAATTGCTGCAGGTAGCAAAAGCAATTTCTTTTCATCAAACTATAACAGAAAGTAAAACTTTTTTTTACACAAGTTAAAAGAACATACAGGTTTGAAAAATGAGTGCTTCATATTCGTACCATCACGTGTAAATGGTAATAGCACATTTTACTTTTTGGGCTTGAAAAGTCTTCATGATCAGGTATTTCAAGAGATGTAGATCTACCTTGAGGATTTGTGGACCAAGTTAAATTCAATCAATCATGGGTATATATCCATCTTTCAAAAAAGTATTTAAAAGGAAAGAGCAAAAGGGTATGTTCTAGGATTAAAGCCTCTGCAACAGTGATTGACGAGGAGCATGATAGAAATAATGATGTAGCGTCTTGTGATAACATCAGCACAGTCAAACCTTGATTATCCAGACTCCTTGGGCCTTACACAAAATATTTGGATAATAGATAGTCCAGATAATCAGAAAATATGAATATTTGTAAGACAGAAATGTAAACGACAGAGATAAAGGAAATGCACAGCAACAGCAAATAGGTTGCACTTGAATATAGACTCAGAGGTGTTATGTCATGATGATTTTTACACTTGTCTTTCCATTACTGGTCTATGCTTCAAAGCTTTCGCGATTGGCCAACTCAACAGCGCTATAAAGAATTTAGGTTTTGCCTTCCCAACGTCATATAAATCTTTTTTAAAAAATATTTATGACAAAAATGGGACCAGAGAAACAAGTCTGGGTAAATATAAACAAGTCCAGATAATTGACGCCAGACTGTACATTGTTACACAAACAGATGAGAAGAAATGCATGAGTAATTTATCAACATTTCTTGAGGTGTTTGACTTGATCTAGCATTATTTTCCCCAGAATAATATACAGGTACTGTATATGTACTTATAGGAATAAAATGAGGGTTAGTCTCTTCGAAAGAAATTAACATGTGCTGCATTGACAAGAAATTGAAAAAATACAAAATGGGTTTACCAAAGGAATTCAGTATGATCATGGTTTGTGTGCAGTGAAGGATCAGATAATCAGCTGCTTTTCATACTCATTAGCTTATATCACCTTGCACACATTCCAGACGAGATCCCTTTGTGATAGAAATTTGTGTGCATAATTTAGGGTCAGGTATAAGATTAGAATTAGTTTTGCCGCTCTACTGGGTCAGAATTCTATAACTCCGTAGGTTGGAACAGTGTCAATTCTCAGTTCAAAATTGAAGACGTCCTGTTCTTGGACACTGCATGGCTAATTTTTCCTGTATGTATAGTACCACAATGAAGTATGTTTATTTGTTTCCTTTTTTATATATATTCTAGCCACTTTTGTGTTTGCTTTTATCAACGGTTGTATACATATTTTCCTAAGTTTTTCGATTTGCATGTTTATATTTTCACTTTAATAAAACCTCGATCTACACTACTCTACCGTTGGTCTATGCTACTCGCTATGTGTTACACTTCTCTCCCACCAGCTGTAAATAATAGAGTGTTGAAATAAACTAGTTACGGACAGAACATACACCTTTGGTGACCAGTGGTTACATGCAGTTTACATGGGAAATTTTGAAGTTACCGGTATGCTTTTGGTAAAGCCAATAAAAATGTCCATGAATTTTTAGCTAGAAGTACACTGGGGTATCCAACAAACCTTGCACCTTCATGTGCATGCACACACAAAACACCCAAAATTTCCAATAAACTGTAGTACAAAAACCAAAACCCTTAGAGTCTGATAAATGGGTACCAGTAATAAAGCACTTACTGGTATCTTGGGTTGGTCCAACTTACACAGTCTACAAACTGGGTTTGAAAAATGATAAAGCCATTTTTGTATACAAGAGACTGAATTTTTACTTAATTTAGTCTAATAATAATAATAATAAAGGCTTTATTATGTTATATCCATAAAATGGCTCTTGACCCGAATAAACTAAGCTAATCTACGCTAAAAACTAACAAATTCATGATAATAATGAACGATGTATAATAGATAAAGTATAAGGATAATAACTTAATGCTTCCTTGCAGCTACAGTGTTAAGACCTATGACAAATTATGATAAAGCAGTGAAAGATCAGCGACAAACCTGATCAGCAGCTCTCATGGCAAACATTCTTGAATCCACATATGTGTCTTTAGGCATTATCTTACTGATAAAATGAAAATTTAAACACATTTGGAATAGTATTAAGAGATGACTAAACTGAAAGGAGCAGAAATCAAAATTTCAATAATTATTTGATACATGGAGGATATTTCACGGCGGCTTAAAGATATAGTTTATATCTTTGAGTGGAAAAGAATATTTCATGAGTGAGCACAGTGAAAGAATAAAATATTCTGTTCCACAAATTCAAGCCACTGTGTAATTTTCTTTTTATCATATAATTACTGACACTTGAGAAAATGACAAACATACCAGTGTGAAAAAGCAACCTGTTATCTTTTGATATCATCATGTGCGACTATATCAGTGTCCAATACAGTCAATAATTTCGCATGCTAGTGTGTAGATATCAAAGTGATTACATGGCAATGCAAACTATTCCATTCAAATAATTTACAACAATTAAGTATGCCCAGATGGGCTATCTTAGAAATAAGACACAATAGGTACCCCAAATGGACAGTGGAAAAAGAAGTCTCAAAACTTACGAATGCTTGAGTTCTTTAACAATCCATTCAACCCTTGTTGTTTTCTGTTGCTGAGTTAACCTAATAGAGATGAACATTTAAACCACAACATTCATTGCAATTAAGAGTTATGCCTAAATTCTACAAGTACATGTAATGTCTATTTTGCATGCCAGCATTCATGCACTTCATCTTTTCTTAGGTTAAATTACAGAATATCCAGCTATACTTTTCTCCAAAACTGAACTGATCACTATTATAGTCAAAACATGTAGATAAAATCTCAAAATATTTTTCCTTTCAATTTTAGTGACTACCGATATTTATTATATCTCTCAGTTAGTACGCACGCTGTGATTGGTCAATCTAGCGGGCCATACTTCACTGTACGGCCCGCTAAAGTTTGTTTTGGTCGCCAAAATGACTCCAGAGATATAATAAATATCTTATTAACCTCGTTTTCTCGGTCCGTACTGTAAAATACGGATCCTCGTTTTTTCCCGTCGATTTGCGGCCCGCGCGCTTCGCGCTTGGGCCACAAATCGACGGGAAAAAACTTGGTCCGTATTTTACAGTACGGACCTCGAACTCGATTAATAAGAGGTATGTAAATTTCAGATAAAGTTTATATCACTTGCCCATCAAAACTTTGAAGCTTCTCCAAGGGTCGGCCTGTCATACCTGAAATCATATACAATATAGCAGATATGACAATCTCATTCAGGACTTCACTATTCATATTTCCAAATTAGCCATCAATTTTGTTATTGGATGAAATTAAAATTATAATACACTATTACTGTGATACTTGTTTCCTGGTGGCCTTTCAGTAGCCAATCACAAAGAGAACTATCTGTTGTTATTGGTCAAAAAAGGATTTGCTTATATCAAACTTTAGTATAAATGCTCAGGTGATTATACAAAATCGCGCACTCTGATTGGTTCGCTATCTTGGATTATCAGCCGATAATCACCTCGACGAACAAAATGGCTGCCAGTCGTTCGCACGCTTTTGATGAAATATAATTTTTTTGAGTTGTACAATGCTTTTTCTTTTTTTTTGTCACCTCTGTATTTATACTAAAACAATTATTTGCCTCAGGCTCAGTAATTCTCGGTCAAATATTCATTGAGAATCACTTCGCCTTTGGGGAATAATTGTTAAATAATGATAATAATAATAATCATTATAATCATCATCATCCTGACATCATTATATGGCATCAGCTAGTCGGTAGATTTCCATATCACCCCATAACTCATTATGCAGGCTGCAGCATGCATGTGGAAACATCTTCTGTTGTTGAAGAACAAGACACCTCTGCTTCAGTATGCATAATAAAGTTTGCAGCCCTGGGTGGTAAGAAAAATGTGGTCATGGGATCTAATATCCAATTGGCCAATGCCCATTTAAATTCTGCTAATACTGGTAAATGTGTAACAAAATAATATTATCTTTGTTAAATCAAGTTTATTTGGAGGATATTTCAGTCATTTTTCCTGACACATGCACTTTGTTGCACATAGCTACACAAATCCCCTTTTATTATGTACTATGCCACAGGAAACCCACAGATTGTATGGGATCCTTGTGGTTCATTAAAAAAAGTCTGTTTTCAGCTTACTTTCAAGAAGGACTTTCATGTTGTATCCCTTCAAGAGGTCTGTCAAAATATTGGGTATAAAATGTCCAGATGGTGTCAACCGTAGATTAACCCAGGCAGTGAAGCCATTGATTCTTGTCCTCAAAGACATGCCCTGCAATGTACGGTACTTCACAAATATCTACTTCAATATGGAAATTCTGTATCCTTTGCGATTAACTGGAGATGAAGATGTGTTGATTTTTTCACTCACACTGCGAAGATGCCGGTAGACTATATGAATTTCTGCACGTTACAAAACTGCGTATGTCAAGATGGATACACGTATATTGGAGTTAACTATCAAGGTAAACATATGATTTGTCCCTTCTTCCAGTCACCTCACGAGCCATGTAAGAAACAGGTCTTGCTAGCATATTCGGCTTCTTTCACTTTTCATTCGTTCGCTTGTAACAATGAAGTTTCGAAGTCTGTGTACCGCATAGAAAGCCACTACCGGGCTAACTTGGCAACCAATGCGAAGAGGATGTAAACAAACTCGTTGAGATTGCAACAAAAGTCACTGCATCATAGAATTCCACTTGAAACTGAAAGGAAGTTTCTGAAATAAATAATCAAAGCAACAGCCGCAAATTTTCGCAAATTAGAAAGCTTGCAAAACAAATTTACGTTTCTTGGTCGTGATGTTTCTTCGCGTTCGCCATGTTGGTTCTTTATAAATGTTCCTCGTCCCAGTCTCCCAGTGTCACGGTTGCCTTAGTCCTCCATATTTACATATTTATAATCGATCCAATATATATAAGTCCGTATTCCAAAGTTTTGCTGAATCACTTCCCAGTGAATGAGACTGTCATTCCGTTTAATGATGGCCCAAGCTGTCGAGTCGTTTGACTATCTAGTGATCGGCGGAGGTTCAGGTGGCCTTGCTAGTGCGCGAAGGGCCTCGATCCTTGGAGCTAAAGTCGGAGTCATAGAGCATGGAAGACTTGGAGGAACTTGCGTGAGTCTCAAGTATTTCTTGACCTGTGTTGATATAACTTGATAAATTTCACCTCGAGGCGCTTGACTTCAGTCGATGTTACTTCATATTTCACAGTGTCCTCCTGTTCTTACATCGAACTCATTCTTGCGACAATGTAAACTTCCTTGCGAAGTACGCGCGCGCTTCAATTCCCCTTCGTAAATGCAGACAGTTAAACTAATAATGATGGTTAAAATTTTCACACCTTCCGGCCAAGGTCATTGCTACTTAATCACAGCCTGTTTCTCTAACTCGGGAATGCGTGCATAAAAATCAAAACCCAAAGGCCTTGCAGTAATCGAAAGTACAAGTTGCATTAAGTTAAACGTAAGCTTAAGATAGAGATTCGATCCCATTTGTTATATCTTCGAAAGCGCCAGTATTTTGGGCGTGTGCAGACCATTTATTAGTCAACAGTTAAAAAGCTTAGTAAGTGTTTCATTCACTCATGGATAACACACATTCCTTTGCGCGTAATCAGCGTATACGTTTTTGAATAAACTGATAAGTTTCTCATCGTTAGACTTTTTGTTTGTGGCATTTTAAGATTATATTGGATATTTGCGACAATGTGTTTTGTTTGATAGATCTATGTAATATATTGCATGCGTGGAGAATACTGTAACTGTGCTGTGATTATGCATTACTAATCATTTGATTGATTAAATTGACAGGTGAATGTTGGATGTGTTCCGAAAAAGGTCAGTCACTGTTCAGCCTTCCATTCAATCTGTTATAAATAGTTTTTCCCCCTCAGAATCTCCTGCCAACAATAGTTACTGTTATTTTAAGTTTTATTACTATTGTCAATTATTACTTTCATTATTATTAATATTTATTGTTATCATTATTTATTATTACTATTATTATTATTATTATTATTATTATAAAATATTAAGAACTTTATTCATTTTCCAAAAATCCTATATACACACATTCTGAAAGAAAAATAGTATTAATATTATATAATAAAAATAATAATTTATGTAATAACAACCTTTATTTGAGGGTCAACTGTATCTAGCACTAAAATAAAAAAAAACAACTAATAATTCAAAACGCTATTTACAATTTCTGTCAATTTAATAATGATTAAAAAACACTAAAAAAACACTAAAATCAAAATTTATCGTCCTAAAAGTCCTCTTTCAATGTCAAAATCCATCTCTTTTAGGTTGAGATTTACTCTCCTCAATGAACGCGATCCCCTTAAACATAAGAGGGATGTTCTCAGAATGGCAAATGAGATTATTATTATTATTATTATTATTATTATTATTATTAACCCTTAAAGTCCCAGTAGTGACCAGCATCCAATTTCTCATTACAATATTCATTATTCATCAACCATTCAGGTTATTAGAGGAACAAAAATGATCACTAACAGTTAGGAGAAAATGAATGTTGATAGTGGAGCTTATAGGGTTAATTATTTTCATTATTGTCAAGATAATTCTGGTACTTGTTTACTTCCAATAGGGTTTTGACAGTCAGAGTATAAAGCTGTTCTGTTGTTGAAAGAAAAAAGTGGTTTCTTAAACAAGCTGATGAAATATAAAGCAATTACCGCACTAAAGTCAGATTAAAAGGGTGGTAACATTTTGAGTGTTAACCCTGTGTCATTGGGCGTAAGTCCATTTGACCTGACAAACGGCTAATCCTTTTTAAAGAGGGTCCTGAAAAGAGGGAGTGGAGGGATACAAATCCCATTTCCCAACCCATTTTTGTTTTCAAAATGCCACTTCCCACTGGCACAATTTGGAAAAAAAATCCTATTCCTAGTGACTGATTCCCAGTTCCAGTGACGTAAATCCCATTTTCCCAAGGCAAAACCTGGCCAATCCCAATTCTCTTTTTATCCCTTCAGGACCATCTTTTAAACCTGCAGTGGTAAAGCTTAGTTTATCAACTTGTTTGCTATACCATTTTTTGTGTATTTCAATTTCCTGGAGATGCAGCACCAGTTTCTTCAGTGTTAATATACATACAACAATTTCAATGTGTTGATTAAATGGCTGAGAGGACATCAGTTAATCCCAAACAGGGCAGAAAGTTAAAATTGAGTGCAGAAGTTTGAAATTAAATTTTTGCATGACCGTATAATCTTAAGAAGTAATGGTAAATGGTTTCGAGTGCAGTTTTGTATAAGTTAAAGCACTTATAAATGTTTCAAAGACAACAAATTGTACTTGCTCTACAGGCTCATGCAGAGTTTTCAGTCTTTGAAAAATTTACTCACAAGTGCTCATTAATTCCAAATTGCACTTGGAAGCATTTGATTACCAATACAAACTAACTCCTTTATCTTTGTTCTGTTCTGTGATTTTGAAGATTAATTTTTTTCTCAGGTTATGTTCAATACTGCTGTCCATGCTGAATATATTCATGACCATGCTGACTATGGGTTCAATGTCACTTTGAAAAACTTTTCTTGGCCGTGAGTAAAGTAGATATTAAAACTAGATTTAGTTTGAATGGTTAAAAAAAAATGGAAGATCTTCAGATACAAAAGTGGAGGCATGAAGGACTTCAATGTCAATTACTATTTTTTCTCAAAATTGACAAGTTTTAGCACAACAGTTCTAGCTTGTCTAGGAAACATTAACCTCAGTGTCAGTATTTCTTTACATCCAGTTTGCAAAATTGGCCATTTTTGGAAATTAAAATGTGACATACACATACATATACCCCTTTACCCTTTCAAACTCTGGCCTGTAAAGACATATACTATGTGTTGTCACACCAAGAAACTATATGTACAGTAGTTTAGGAAGTTCTATTTGGGCCTTCCTATTAACAGGCCTTCTGACAGGGTGCGCAGGTGCGGGACCGCACAATTCGATCAAAGCCGCACAATGCCGCACAATTTCTGAAAATCCGCGAAATCCCGCACAATATGGAAAGATTTGGTTTAAAATCTAATGAAATCGGTATTCCCATCGATTTCCAAGGTTTAAAGAAGCTTTTTAGCCTATATTTAGGCTATTTACATTGCAAAACAATCGATAAATTCGCCGCTTTCCGTGATCGAACAGCCCGAGCAGATATGAAAACAACAAGGCAGCGCTTCATCGCTCCGTGCTGGCCTGGGCACTAGTCTCAGTCTAATCTTATTCTTCATTGGCAATTTGCAGCAATATTGTTTTGCAAATGAAAACGAAAGCGCTGCAATTTTGGGCAACAGAAAATCAATAATTCTCGTCAAGAAACAAGGTATATTTTTGGTATTCAAGTGGAGGACGTTTTCATTCAGGAAATACAAGTTTTACACTCTTATTTCTAAGTTTAAAATAGAATTATATCAAATTAAATTAGGCCGCACTTGCATTTGTCTGGGTGTTGTTGTTTTTTGAAGCAATTTCAAGCGTGAAGAGTTTTCAACCTTAACGAGATAATATTCACTCTACGTATCAAAGAAAGTACAAAAATGTCGGGATTTTTCATAAAGTAACTTATTCTGGTCGAAAACATTTTATTTCGAAGCGGAATTACCCCCGGGAATTACGGTTTTGAATAAACTTATGCACCTATCAATGTTAAGCTGCTGGGGGGGGAGGCCGGGCATAGGCGGGGGATTTGAACTCAGATCATGTTTTCTGTTCAAATGCCCGACCCCAGGGACGTTATCGCTGGTCAAAAGAGTGCAAATTCCCCATCCTCCCCCCTCCAGAAAAAGGTCAAGGCATTGGTCAAACAAGAATTAAAATAGGGATATACAGAAAACAGGCTACTAACGGTTAAAGTCAAAAGTCCCGACCCCCGGGACTCGACGAATGATCAAAAGTCCCTACCACGGGCAGACTTATTACGTCAAATCCCCCGCCTATACCCGGCCTCCCCCCCCCTGCGGCTTAACATTGATAGGTGCATTAATCGATCGTGTCACGCAACATGATTTTGTTGATACAAACTTTGGCCAAAGTTGTGGCAAAATAGAAATTTGGTTTATGTTTAATTGCCAGACTAAGAGCACGTTTTTTACCGTTTTGCCGTTTTTTACCGCACAATTTGCCTCCCAAAACCCGCACAATTTTCTTTTTTTTCCCGCACCCTGTCAGAAGGCCTGTATTAAGTTCTTGCCATTGATAATGATAATTTCCTTACATTTGTGATATTGAAGTTATAACGTTGTCCTTTACTATGCTATGATAAATTTATTATAACCTATAATGGGACATGTAGGTAAGGTAAAGTCTCAGTTGAGCCTTAAATGTCACACAACCAGAGCTTAGATGCATTTTGGTAGCATAAAGCACCTGGGAGTATTACTACTCCCCCCCTCAAGATGGGATGCTAGTCCAACCCAGGGTTACCCCCTGGATTATATCACTATTATACCCATATAATTATACACCTTGGTGAAGAGAGACAGTGACCTGTGGAGTTAAGTTTCTTTTCTATGGAAACATCACCAGGGGTCAAACTGCAGACCTGCTACACAGTAGTCTGATATGCTATCCACTGCATGTACACTACTGTGTCTCCGCAATATTACATTTATAAAGAAAAAAAATGGATGCTTATCACCATTTAGTCGTGAACAGGAAAATTAATTCTTATTTTATAATCAGAGTGTTCAATAGTAACATAATATTATGAGTGTTTAATTTCTTTTTACAGAACCATAAAGGAAGCCAGAGATGCATATGTGAAAAGACTGAATGGAATTTATGAAAACAATCTGAAAAAGGTACTGTTCTTATATAGTGCTACTAAAGAATTTGTGTTTGAATTGTATAATACAATAAAAATTATGATTATTTTGTCACAACTGGGAATATGACTGTCCTAAAAGATATGTCTTAGTACTATATTGTCCATGGATTATGGGTCTATAAAGTAATAAAGTTTGGAATTGTGAAATGATAGACCGTTTGAATAATTTGTTGATAAACAGTTAATATAAGACTTTTTTTAAGTAGGAGACTATATAGCTTCAATACTACCCTTTAATGCTTAAAACTCCATTCTGAGATTCAACTAATTCATAGTTCAGGCTGGAAGAGTCTGAATTATAGTATGAACATGCCATTAAATGCTTTGGCATTATAAATGATTTATCCCGAAGTTTACAGTTTGGCACTGTATCCTCTGCCCATACTGTAGTACAGTGTACATGTATGTGAATATATGTAGTACCATGATAAGCATATTCCAGGTCATGCTCTTTTCTTCCTGGGCTGAAGAAAGCAGTCTACAATTTAATAAAAGACCAAGTATGAAAGTATTTTTGCTCATTTCAAATCAATATTAATAGGACCATGTTGAGTACATTGCTGGCCATGCTGTTTTCACACCTGAAGGCAATGTCAAAGTTGGTGACAAAGCGTATAGTGCTAAACACATTCTGATTGCTATTGGAGGAAGACCATTGGTACCAAAAGTGCCAGGTAAACATAGCAACCAAGTACTTTGATGTTTGCACACCATCATGGATGTCTGGTCAAATAAATATTGCCCTTGAGTCTATTCTCTGAGTTTGCCATCAAATTTGAAGAAAGCCCGAGTCGTAAAATGTTGCACAGTACCTTAAAGCCCCCTCTCAGTAGCAAGTGTGCTCAAAAGGAAATACGTGATTATACTTTTGATCAAAGTGAAGTAAAATGGCAGGGCAAATATCAATTTATCAATTCTTATTATGAATGCGTGACCACAGTGTATATTAGAATACAGATCTTAAAAAATTTGCATCTGTTTCTTTACCTCTCTTGACTAGGAAGTGAGCATGGTATCACCAGTGATGGTTTCTTTGAGTTAGAGGAGTTGCCAAAGTATGTAATACATTTGATAACTTTTTCTTCACCTAGAACTGACATAATGAAAAAAGGATAATTTTTGTTAACACCTCCACTACTAAAGTTGCCGTTATTTAGTTATTTAAATATGCAATGAATGCATGAACCTTTACAGTACACATGTATATAGATACAAATCACTTGCCATTTCATGTTTCCTTACAGATACCTTCTTTGCTGGCTTGGTCTGCAAGCGGTGTTCTGAATCAGTAAAATGATCAATGTAATTGTTTCTCTTACTTTGTATAATTTTCTCAGGAAAGTTGCTGTTTCTGGGGCAGGATACATAGCAGTGGAACTGGCTGGAATATTGAATGCACTTGGATCTGAAGTGTCATCATTCATCAGATATGATAAGGTTGAATCAAGTGCTTTGAATAACTGTTGACAAAGTATCATTAATTAGCATTCTGCCTGGCATTTGAAAAGAAGTCACATGTATGTCAACAGTCTTTTTATAAAATTGATATGTTGATACAATGTAATGAATATTAAGGCCATGAAAACATGACGAGATGATAACAGTTAGAGATAATTAACTGGTGTAACATTATAAGGTATTTTCCTTACTGGCTCTGTGGGAAGTCTGAAGAAGAAGAGTTTGTATGTTGACATTGGCACTCCATGGGTTAACTTCATTGCGGCTTTTGGAAGTTGGAGCCCAGATATTACCCCAGCTCCAAGGAGAGTAACAGCTTGAAAAAGGGAATGACGCGACAGTGTGCCGTTCATGGTTTTTCTAAAGACCTCTTTTTGCACTTTTCACAGGTTCTTCGAACTTTTGATTCCATGTTAAGTGAGGGTGTAACAAATGAAATGGTTAAAGCTGGAGTTGATCTCTGTACTCATACAACTGTAAGTGTGATAGACATTGTCAGCTGTTATTAACTGAGTATTACAATATAGCTAAGACAAGCAGGGCAGAGTTGCAAATCCATGATAATATACTAGTCCTGTACCTGTGACTCAAATCTGTTTGAAGGGGTTTTGCTTTCTCATTACATGCCCACAAATACCAGTACATTAACAGGTGCTAGCTATTAATTTCAAGGATGGATAACAAACGTTACATGTATATCATAGCCAGCTGATAAAATACAACAATTACTCATCCTCAAAACGGTTACTGGTGGATATGGGTGGATTTGTAAAGGTAATCATACGGTTTCGAGTTCAATTTGGAATTAATTTGCACGAGTGAGTTTTTCAAAAAGCTGAAATTGCACGAGCCGCTTCGGCGAGTGCAATTTCAGCTTTTTGAAAAACTCACAAGTACAAATTAATTCCAAATTGAACGAGAAAAGCCGTATGATTACTTATTAATAATATAAACATGAAAAAATTCGCCTGGAAGAAGTACCGGAAGATCTCATTGCGGACAGGAAGTAAGCATTTGACGCGGATTTGACACTTTATCTACTGATTGGCTGATGAAAATCAACTGATAACGCTACGAACTCAAAGCAATTCGTTTAAAAATAAAGAATATCATAATCCAGAAAATCGATGTGTAATTTGCACTGGTGTTACACTTTTTGCACTGGTATTACACTTTTTGCACTGGTGTTACACTTGAACTGCACTGCTCTCAGCCAATCAGAATCGAGTAATTTTTTCATGTATATTATTATGTATGAAAAACAAATCTTTGATGTGTACACTTTTTATCTCTCGCTAGGCACCAACTGTAAGCAAGATTGTTGGATATATATATAAAATACTCATTTGTTTGAAAATTTGTTAGCTTAGATTTCTTCCTCAGTACCTAACCTAAACTGAGATGCCATTTGGGCTCCCATCCCAGTAGAGTGATTCAGCAAAGATATCCCAAGTATTAACATGTTAAGGGGAAACTACTGTACTGTATGTGACAATCTGGACTCAAAAATGACTGAAATAAGTTCAACGTTTAGATTGAGTCTGATATAATAGGGGAGCAGTGCTGTCTATTTTTTTTATTTATTTTTTTTTTTTATACTTTTTCATCTCAGCATCTCATTTCTGAGAAATAAAGCTTGCAGAAGACCTAAGATTTATTGCACTGCCCAACCCAACAATAATTAACAAACAATCAGTTGGCACTGAAAATCATCACTGTTTTTACACTACACACCTTATTTCACTAAAGTGGAATGCCATTAGAAAACCAAATACAATGAAAAGACTTCCCATAAATTTCTTCCATAGAACTTTACAGTTTTTCTCTTTCATTCCAGATTGAAGAGGTCACCAAAGACAGTTCTACTGGTCTGATGACATTGCACACCTTAAAGAACAAAACAGATAAAGTAAATTTGTCTGGGTTTGACTGTGTGTTGTGGGCCATTGGAAGGGTACCAAACACTGACAACCTTGAAATAGAATCTTTGGTAGGTGTATGTATAAATTTCAGAAATGTTATTTAAACAATTTGATTATGTGATGTAAATGATACAATGTTTGCACTGCACTTGTATAATTACTAGTGAGAATTTAACCGTCACAGTATCTTATGTTGTCCATCCAATTTTCAGTCCGTTTTGTGGCAATTTTGAAGCTGTAGCACTATTTCAGTGGTCTATAGCTACTACCCTGAAATGTTACTTACTCACTAAAATCAGATTGCCAAGTTGAAGTCAGCCTTCAGGTATTTTTCAGTTTTGCCAGTCCTCTGAACTTTTTTCGTCCATTTTTTTTTTCAAATTGGGTAGCATGTAGCCCTACCACCCACAATTTTGGCCAAAACGTTTGGGACAGTTTCCTGTATTCCTGTTGAAACATCACTATCTCTGATTCCCCCTCCCCCTCCCCCCTCACCCTGAGCAATGTTGATCACTGTAAAGGGGAAGCAGGGGAAAATCTTTGTAAAACGTTTCAGAGCAAGAACAATATCAGTCGTTTTCAAATTATACAGAAACAGATGAAGAACAGGTTGACTTTCTCATAAGGTTTTGTCCACAATTGTAGTTATGTACTAATTGTTTTTAATTGATGTATTTTTAAGGGAATAGACGTTGACAGCAAAGGACACATAGTGGTTGATGAAGTAAGTTTCTATACGTGTAGTTCTCCAGAGTTACTAAACATATGTTATGAAAAGTAGGTTAGGATTATGATTATTATTATTACTATTATTATTTATTTACTTTTTGATTTTGATTTTTCTACTTTTCTTTTCTTTTTTTTGAGGGGGGGGGGGGGCGTAGGGGGGTGTTTTGCGGAATCTCCTGCGCTGGCTGGTTTAACAAACACTCAGGACTGTATCTGTCGTTTTCTTTACTTTATTGCAACCTCGTTCGTACATTCGTTCTGATCAATCTTATCGCCTTGAACGTTCTGAGTTAAAATTACAATATTCACAGGGTTTTATTATCGCTGGGCGTAAACGCCTTTGATACATAAGTCCGGCCGCAAACCTAAGTTGGCTAAGGCTCACTATAGCTTCTCTGCGGTCTTTCCTAAGCTTCTAACGCATAACGGTTGTGGTTGATACTAATTTCCTTTGATAATTACCGAGTATGTTCCGATTACAATGATTTATCTGTTTGCAGGCTGAGTCATATCCATTTAATATTCGTCACAGGAAGTGGCTATAACGCCCAATGCAGATTTTCTGCTCGCGAGGCAACAAAATTACTAAAACGTGCTTAAACTTAAACAAACAATTCTTCTGATCATTGTACTATTAAAGATCCTGTTACAACAGAGTGCGGGGAGGTACCAGCAAAGCCCTCAAAGTATCTGCAGCCAGCGACTTGTGCGTAGTTTTGCTTTACATATTCTCTGTATAGTTGACAGCCTAAGGCTGAAATGTCAAACTGTTTTTCACCTTTTAATTTAAGACAATTATTCGCCGAAGGCGAGGTGATTCTCGGTGAATATTCGCCGAGAATCACTGAACCTGAGGCGAATAATTGTTTTAGTATAAATACACAGGTGATTATTTCACAAACAGAAAAGAAAAGCATTTTACAACACGAAAAAATTTCATTTCATCAAAAGCGCGCGAACGACTGGCAGCCATTTTGTTCGTCGAGGTAATTATCGGCTGATAATCCGAGATAGCGAACCAATCAGAGCGCGCGATTTTGTATAATCACCTGAGTAATTATACTAATTAACAATTAGACCCGCAGCCCTTGAGGGCGAAGGGTCTAATTGTTTTAGTATCATCCAACTAGTCGGACAGAAAAAGCAATAATAAAGTTAGCAAATGCAAGTTGAAGAAAGATTTATTTGGGAATAAAACAAAAGAAAGCGCCACGAATTTCGCTACTCGAGGACTATTACTAATAGACCACTAGTAGCGTAGCCAATCAGATTGCGGCATTTGCATTAGTCCACTAGTTGGGTGATACTAAAGAGCATTAGTATAAATACTCAGCCGATAATCACCTCGACGAACAAAATGGCTGCCAGTCGTTGGCGCGCTTTGATGAAATAATTTTTTTTTGTCTTGCAAAATGCTTTTCTTTTCTTTTTTGAAATAATCACCTGTTTATTTATACTAAAACAATTATTAGCCTCAGGCTAAGTGATTCTCGGTGAATATTCACCGAGAATAACTTCGCCTTCGGCGAATAATTGTTAAATATTGTGCATTCCCCACACAAATACCCATAAACAAAAGAAAACATTTCACGTTCGAAGCATGGTTTCAGCATTTGTTCCAAAATAAGTGTAGCTGTTCTAAGTGCCAATTGTGGGCTCGCTGTGTTTCCTTTGCAGTTCCAGAACACATCAAGGTCCGGTGTTTATGCCCTGGGAGATGTCTGTGGTAAAGCTTTACTGACTCCAGGTAAGATAGACCTATGTTCTGAAAAATCATCCGACACTGCCTTTATGCTACAGTATTTTAATAAATGAAGTTTTAGCCAATCTAAAAAACTTAGCACTTCAGCTGATGTAGTATAGCTCTGTAGTTCCCGATGATTACAGTTAAAATCTGGGTCTGCTGACATATTTAATACTATTGTGCAATTAAGTCTTTCGAAAGCACTAAAACACACCCTCCTTTTTTTGGCTTCGGAATATGAGAAGTTTACCGACAAAACGAAGTCCATTCCCTATTGCTACCAATCTCGGGAAAGTGTCTTGTCCCAAGATGACTGACCCTGGTTTCTGTAGCATGAAAACGCTAGGAGTGTTCCTACGCTCCCTACCGCCTTCCTGGATGGGATGTTAGTAAAGAAGCAATAGAGTGCCATCGTAAGAGCTTGACCCGCGGGCCTTCTCTTCTTCAGTCTGACACGTTGGACACTAAATTACCTTCCCTCCACATAAAATTATCTTAAATGGTAAAAGGGTTCGTAAATTGTGAGGCATTGTTTTGCTTTCAGTGGCTATTGCTGCAGGCCGAAGACTTGCGCACAGGCTGTTTGATAATAAACCCGAGTTGAAATTGGATTACACAAATATCCCAACTGTTGTGTTTTGCCATCCACCTCTTGGAACCGTTGGATTGACTGAAGGTAAACCATTGAACTACACACCACTGGTTGTTGGCATTCTTTGTTCTCATTACAACAAGCATACATAGCATTCGTTTCCTTTATAAAGTTGTCTTAATGAAGTTGTTCAAACCGCACAGGATATAGTCAATTCCCTTGCAACTATTGTCTTTCTTATACACATCTTGAATCGATGCAAAAATACACGAGGGAAGCTCCACTTTCCAGCGGCACAAACTTAAAATTTTAGTATGAAAAAAATTTTAGTCGAGTCCGTCTTTCTTAATTTTGGTTAAACAAGTTCTGTTGTTGTACTTCTAACACGACATTTACATGCGTACTAAGCGACCGGTTCACAGCCTCCAGATGCTTCCTTTTCTTCTCCTCTCCTTTAAGCCTGGTCAGGTGGTGAATCATGTAAGCCTTTAGGGGGGGGGGGGGGGGGGTAATCAGAAGATCTCGGGATATTTTGTGAAGGCTTATATGATTCACTACCCCTCGGGATATTTTGTAAAGGCTTACATGATTCACTAACCCCTGGTTCACACGTCTAAGAGATGTACAAGCGTATGCGCAAGCGTAAGAGCAAGAAAACTCAAGTGTGCACTGACGTAAAATAATCACAAGTATGTAAAGTATTAATGAAGACTCGGGAAATTATTAGATATTAGACAAAACGCAAGTGAAATTATTCCCTAATATATATATATATATATATATAGGCAATTGTGGAACACGAGGACGGACAACTTCGAGCGAAAAAAAAAAAAATATATATATATACAGTAAAAAATCTAAAAAAAGTTTAAAAATTTAATAAAAATAGACGTTTCGGTCAATGACCTTCATCAGTTGCAGTGCCCTGCAACTGATGAAGGTCATTGACCGAAACGTCTATTTTTATTAAATTTTTAAACTTTTTTTAGATTTTTTACTGTATATATATATATTTTTTTTTTTTTTCGCTCGAAGTTGTCCGTCCTCGTGTTCCACAATTGCCTACAAATTTCATTACTCGAGGTTTGGACTACGAATCCTTTTGGATCCTTCTGGCGTGTGGCATCCCTGTTGGCTCGAAGCATCATAACTTTTTATATATATATATATATATATATATATTTTTTTTTTTTATTTCACGAGTATACCATTTGGTTGCCTATCAATATCATGGGTGACAACTTCTTAACATTTTCAAACCTAGACGTCGTTTTGGCATCGTGGGAGAAGCTGCCATAACAACATTTTATTATATCTCTTAGTTAGTACGCGCGCTGTGATTGGTCAATTTAGCGGGCCGTACTTTACTGTACGGCCCGCGAAATTCAGAAGTTTGTTTTGAGATATAATAAGTATCTTACAAACGCTTGTCCGCTTGGATTTATGGCCCGCGCGCTTCGCGCACGGGCCATAAATCCGAGCGGAAAAACTCGGTCCGTAACTTACAGTACGGACCGAGAAAACGAGGTTTTTTAAGAGGTATGTAATTTCACATGTGAAATTATAAATTAACGCTGAAATTTTGCGCCAAAATTGAGGAGTAATTTGCAGTCAACCGTGATGTTAGCCTGAGAATTCAACCATTGCACTGCGCATGCGTTAATCATTAAAGTGATCAACTTGGTGCTTATGTTGCGCTTTATAAATATGCTTGTGCTTATCTCACAAGTGTGAACCAGGCTTGAAGGTTCCACTTGCCTATTTCATTGGCTAAGGAAATGACTGTCAAAGAGTTGTCAAACTGACTCAGCGTTTTTAAAGATGTTGTACCCGGTAGCACATTTAGATAACGTGAATGCTGGAAACCTGTATCTTGTGTCGTGATTTGTACAATGTCGTTGCGAAATAAGAGAACGTGATGTAATTTCGTTAAGACTGGCATTTTTCGAGGCGTTTCGTCGATTAGCGATTTGCATGTTATTGTTACACGAGTTCCATCGGTCGAGACCCATTGTGCAAGCAAATTGATCTTCAGTCAGAGATAATTTTGTGTTCCTTGCTCCGATTAAACCAGTTCGCAACACTTGTTATTTTAGCTTTTCGTCTTACCTGCAGTTTCAGTCGTCCTCCTCCTTCTGTAGCCTGACAGGAAACTCTAACATTACCTTTATTGCTTCACTCATATGTCGTGTTCTACATCCAAGGCAGCCACAATGTTCCTCATTGCCTTGAAAAAGTAACACGTTTCCTGTTTCAGGTAGCTTTTTTTCCCGTTTCAGAGGAGGCAGTGCTGAAGTACGGAAAGGACAATATCAAAATTTACAAGTCAACGTTTTCTAACATGTACCACGCAGTGACAAAACGTAAAACAAGCACTTACATGAAACTGGTTTGTCTGCTGCCTGAGGAAAAGGTAAGAAGAACCTATGACTTGTTATGGAAAAGATTGTTATTCATCGTAGTAACTTCAGTGATAATATAAATGAGTTCTATGGTCTCACGACGGAGTCACTTGCAGGGTGAGACGAAAATGAAAAGATCAGGTTGCCGTTTGGGCAAGCTGTTACTTGAGGTTACTAGCCCGAAGCTCTGAGGAGCTAGCCCGAAGTTAAATTGTTTATAAAGAATAATCAGATTTAATTACGCAAAATGCAAGTACTGATACCAGGCATAGATATAAACTAATTCTTCGTAGTATTTTATATTTTACCCCCGTTGACGGTCAAAACTATTATAAATTTACGGAAATCACAACACAGTTATTTTTGTGAATGTCATGAACGTTGCCATCGGTCAATTAAACTAGCACTGTAATCTGAAGTCTGTCGACTTTCGATGAAGTAAATTCTCTTCAAAGCTCATCAAGCTCACAAACTCTATTGGGGCAACTAAAATGCGGCGCAAAACGTTGTCACGCTACTATAATTTGGTCTCAAAATGTTATCATTTTCTCTCAGGAGCTTTCTGTTAGACACCTTTTGGTATTAAGGCTCAATTTATCGTCAGAAAAGAGGAACCAACGGTGTTCGCCCGTCGGGCAAGCTACGATAAGAAAACACTAGCCCGACAAGTCATTCCACTAGCCTCGGGCTATCGGACGGCACTTTCGTCGCGCCCTGACTTGGGTTGTGGTCGCGACGTTTCGACTGCTTACTGCTAGTCTTCTTCAGGCGATGGGGTCGACTGTTCCGCTGTAGCATTATATATCACGTATATACCATCGCCTGAAGAAGACTAGCAGTAAGCAGTCGAAACGTCGCAACCACCACCCAAGTGACTCCGTCATGAGACCATAGACTAATTTATATTATCACAACGTATGATTTATCGATATTTCTCCATGATTAACAAGCGCATAACGTTTTGTTTATCAGGCAGTGTCTTGTGTAACAGGCAATAACTGGTGCATCTGGAAATATCTTCTGCGTAAATCAATGGCTTGTGCAGCAATTGATGTCTGGTGCACTCAGGCAATGACTTGTGCATAAATAGATACCTCATCTGTACATCGATCAATGTGTTGTGTATTAGGAACTGTCTTTTACATCTGGCAATGTTTGTTACAGTAGACAATGTCTTGTGCATGAATCAGTCTTTTGTGCCGCATAAGTCAATTAAATCTCTAATGCCTCTGGCAATGTCTGTTACGTAAACCAATATCTGGTGCATCAATCAATCAATGTCTTGTTAATGTCTAGTTCATCAGGCAGTTTGTGGCGCATCAGGCAATATGTGATGCATTAAGCATTGTGCTTGGTCATCAGGTAATGTCTTGTGCATGAAACAACGTCTGGTGCACCGGGCAATATCAAGTGTTTCAGGGAATGTCTGGTCCATCAGGCAATGCTTGGTGCATCAGACCATGTCTAATGCATCAGGCCGTGTTAGGTGGTTCTGTCCTCGTGTACCGGTACACAAGAGCCGATACAAAAGACCAAACAATACATTAGAGCTAAACAAATAGTGGTAACCACAGGTTAGAAAGTGCGGGCCTAGATGCACTTAAGGGAAGGTACTGGAACGAGGGTGTATAATTTTAGATTACAAAATGTACATTCGTGTGGACGCTAAACAATGACTCCTCAACAAAGAAAATACAATGGTTATTCCTTCGTGTGCCGGTATACGAGGACAGAACCATGTTAGGTGCATCAGGCAGTGACTGGTGCTTACGTTAATGAAATACGCCTCACCAGGCAATGCTTGTTGCATTGGGCAATGTATTGTGCATGAGACAATGTCTGCTGCATCAGGCAATGTGTGGTGCACAAGGCAATGACTAGAGCATCAGTTACCACAAACTTCCATTTAAACTCTTATGTTTGTCCTTAAACATCAGGTTATTGGATTGCACATTCTTGGGATCGGTTGTGATGAAATGCTACAGGGATTTTCCGTGGCCGTCAAAATGGGTGCAACCAAGAAAGATTTCGACGAAACAGTCGCCATCCATCCTACCTCATCAGAAGAGCTTGTTACTTTGCGCTGATAATGCGATAATAAAACTTCACCTACTTCCATTGGTAGTTGCAAATACACCAATAGCTCCTCAGTTTAGCGGGAACCATCTGGAGTTTATCACGTGGTCATTAACTGCACATGTAAATTTTCTTCAAAGCGCCAACGCCTTTAACCCTTTAAGCCCCGAGGGGTCTCCCTGTGAAGAGTAAATTCGTCTGGCGTTAGCCAGAGTAAAATCTATTAAGACACTATTGGGGCTTAAAGGGTTAAGGAGATAGTTTTTAACCCTTTAAGCCCCGAGGGGTCTCCCTGTGACGAGTAAATTCGTCTGGCATTAGCCACAATTCACCGTTCCTTCCACTCACAGCGTCAGGGTCGGTGAATTGTAACTTTTTAAGTTACATTCATTATTTGTATCCAGCGTAGCATCAAACTATGGCCAACGCCTTTCCTGAAGTCAGTCGTTTCGCGTCCCAGATTCAAGCAATGTGGTTCTTATTTTTATCACTTTTTTCATGTACAATCTGCTTCCTTGCGCTCACAGAGTCAAATCTCCAGTCGAACAGGACATTCTTATTTTTAACGTAGGCAAACGTTCGTTCGTTTTGCATCACGTATTCAATGGGTAACAATGTTTGTAGGTTTTGACGCAGTAAAATTCAACTAACTAGAATTTTGGATTATTAGGGTATAAAAATCGTTATAATTATAGTATTAGTTATAAAACTGCATGGGCGCATGGAATTTGTCCACCTATAAACTACGTAGCATTGAGTGCAGTAGAATCGAATCCCTGATATAGCGATTTTTAATAGAGAAAAAATAATCACAATGTATCGTTCAGTATCGGGGTATGGGTACATCAATAACAAGGTTTCCTTGTAAGTGTAAGACGTTTACCTTTTTGCCTGCGTGCAGACGTCTCCTATTTCCTTTGTTGTACGCGGAAACAAAGGAAATAGGAGACGTCTGCACGCAGGCAATTTACCTTTATGATTTGAACTAGGGTTCAGTGTAATCCACGCGTGAGCTGTTGACATACTTTAAGTCAAAAAAAAGGAAACTGCTTGTTAGCTGGGCAAGTTGAAGTGTCGGCCTTTCCCTTCCGGTCGCGTGATGCTCCATTTTATTGCCAGGGACTGTTCATTAATTAAACATAGGGGTGGGCTGGGGGAAAATTAAGCAATTTTCATAAAAATTTCCCTGTCCCCCCCTATCCATGGACTGTAACTTTTTTCGACCCCCCCCCCCCAATTTTCTTTACATATGTTTCCGAGCCCCGTCCCCCTCCCCTACCTTCACCTTTCCAAAAACCTTATTAACCAGTTTATGTCTTTATAAGCCCCCCCCCCCTTATAAGGCAAAACAATTTTGGGAGCCCCCCTACTTGTTAAAATTCTTTTCTATGCCCCCCCTTATTTTCCTCCCCCCCCCCCCCACCCCTCTGGCCCATAATTAATGACGGTCCCTTGTATCACGGGGTAACTGGATTGTGATCGTTACTCTTGTAGAACCGTGACATATTTTAATGCTACGTCAATGCTATTTTTACTGTGTTGAGCTATATTTTAGCTTTTCATATACAGTAAAGCTCAAGACTGCCTATTATATCACTTTATTACTCCCCACAATTATATCGAGGATATTGTGATATCGTGGATCGTTAAATTGGAGTTTTGTTTCATACATTTATCTGTAACGTTAGCCGGACTGAAAAATGTTTTATATCGGGAATATCGTTATATCGAAGTTCATTGAATCGGTGTACCACTCTATTGCATAGTGTCCGAATGACATCGTTTCTTTTCCGGAAAAATGTCTGCGTTCGCAGGCTAAAAACGTCGCGTACCAAAGATCGCATACTGTAGGTCTGCGATATATAGGATCTACGGTTTTACATTTAGGGTAAAGTTTTCGAGACTTTTAGTTCACAAGTCAACCTCGTGAAGTAAAGATGACGCAGCAATGACGTAATGGTCCACCACTCTACCCTACAAAGGATCTCTAGTAGCAAAATGGCTGAAAGTGACGACTTTGGAGAGTCCTTCGAAGTCGTCCGTGTATCCGCGCTGGAAGAGAATGATTTTTCACGCTGGATGGAAAACTTGCCGAATGAAAAACAGCTTTGTCCTCTGAAGGATTTAGTTATTCCAGGATCGCATGATTCAGGCACCTTTTTCCTCGATCAAAACATGGAAGTTGGCCCGGACGGATCCTCTACTATTCAAACCTTGGGAAATATCTTTGGCAAAATTGCGAAGTCTGTCGTACACAGTTGGTCTGTCACACAATCAATGAACATCTACGAGCAACTTTTGTCGGGAATCCGTTATTTAGATCTTCGAGTCGCATACAGAGCTCAGGACAAGCAGATTCGTGTATTGCATGGGTTGTACGGCTGCCCAATCGAGGATATTTTGGAAGACGTCAGTCGATTTGTAGCGAATTATCCGAAAGAGATAGTTATTCTGGATTTCAATCACTTTTATAACATGAACGCTGCCGCACATGAAAGGCTCGCAGACACGCTTCTGGCTTTTTTCAGTGAAATTTTTCGCGCTCCAGGTGAAGATGGACCAAATGTCAGCCTTCAAGAAATGTGGGGAAACGAAGAAAAAGTGATAATATTCTATCACGATTACGAAGTGATCGAATGCTACCCGTGTTTCTGGTCTCCACATTTAATGTGCTCTCCATGGCCAAATACAGCGGATAAGAAACTTTTACTTGAGTTTCTCAACAAGCAGTGCACTGTTACCAGTTCGACAGGGGACGCCTTTCATGTTACACAAGCGATTCTCACACCACAGATATCGACTATATTTCAGAACATGACAAGCACATTGAAAGATGTTTGTGCCATGAACTGTAACTGTCACGTCACAGGGTGGCTTAAAGCTCTTTGTGGTACAAAATGTCACAAATTCAATATCATCATAGCTGACTATGTCGAGTTCGGTCATTTCATTGAAACAGTAATTAGCCTAAATTACTTCTTTTAAGTTGAACAGAGAGCAATGTGTACTCTAGAAAACAACAAAACCACAAGGTGGTAGCGGTATTACTTGTGTCCAAGATTTGTAGAGCTCAGTGTTATTCAATGATATTCAATCATGATGCTGTGGCATTTGGAAGATATACTGCTCATCTCCGGTGTAATATGACCCAGATATATAAGGTTGCAATTTTGAAATTTAAAACAGGGGTTAGGAAAGACCTGTCTAAAAGGGTCTGGCTAAAGAAACTTTGAGAGCAGAGGTAATGTAGAAAGTTAAAAAAGCATGGTTTTGGAAGCTTTAAATTATTAACAGAACCAATAAGTAAATTACGTGAAATAATATGTAAGAAGTTTCATTTAGAATACTGGTATTTCATTCTTTGAAGTGAGGTACAGTGTAAAAACAGTATACATCGTTTCAGCAATCTTGGTATTTTGAGTAATGTGATTGGCTCACTATTTCGGGATATTGAACACTATTCACCTTGTAGGAGGTGCCAGGGATTCCTTGTGCAAGTGAGTTTTGGTCAAAGAAAAAATGGCTGGTGTCAATTCTTTGTTTGCAGCCATTTCCAAGAGATTTGACTGAGGTTGCTTCATTGTCATATACTAAAACAATTAATATTCTCAACTTCAGGCTTGGTGAATAGTTTACCTCGCTTTCAGAGAATAATAAGTTTATTGTTAAAATAATAGCGATAGTTTTTAATTGTAAAATACAGATTCAGGACAATTTCTGTCCTTTAAAACATGATTTTCCCTGAGTCTTTCTCCCCACATCTATTTAAAATGTTGCTAAAGAGGGGCCAGGCAGTTTCAGTGGTTCAAAAATGTAAAGGAAATGCAAATGGGGTTTTTACAATAACTGAGCGAATTCTCGCGCGCTGATTGGCTAATTTTTATCATCAATAAGAGTACAGACACATAAAATTTTAATTTATGCAAGGTTTTTTCGCGTGATAAGTGAGCTGTCAAACAGTCAGATTTTTACCCAATCAAATTGTATTACGTGTTGTCACAAGCCAATGAGAAGGCGAGAAAAGTTATTGAGAATAGTTGCGCCCTGATTGCGTCAATTTAAATAAAATTCTGCATTATTCGAGTTTACTTGCTGTTTACTTGCGTTTTCTTTTCATTTAAGTCTTCATTTGACCTTTTTCGCGTTTTGTTATTGTAAAAAACAAATTGACGTCCGTTTTTTATGCGTCTGTCGTCTTATTGATGATAAATTGCGTCATAACATTGTCAAAGTTTGTTGTAGATCCACTCGCCTATCGGCTCGTGGATCTACAACACTTTGACAATGTTATGACGCAATTTATCATCAATAAGAGGACAGACGCATAAAAAACGGACGTCAATTTGTTAACTTTCTAACTAAGCTGTTTTCAAAGTTTAGAAAGAGAAACACTCATGTGCAATAGGAAAATTGTTGAATTATTTTAGACAAGACTGAAGTTTAATCAACTGGTTCAATCATACCAAAATTTATTGTCTTTTTGGTACTGTATAAAAGTTTAGATTAGTGGTATTCTATCACTTCCTTTGCTTGCCAAGCAGAGCAGAAAAAAAGCTTTGTGGTAATATTACAGGTTATATTAAGTAAGGTGCACATGAGCCTTAAAGCCCATACGGCACAAGCTGATCCTGATATCAGTAGCATGAAGCACCTGAGAGTATTGTAACCCCCCTCCCCCCATCCTTGGATGGAATGCCAATCCAATGCAAGTTTACAATACCCATTCAGGGTATACACCTGATTGGAGAGAGACAGTGTGGAGTAAGGTTTGTTCAAGAAACAACACAGTGCCATCACCTGTGGAGCAGGAACTATTCAGAAGATTTTCTGCCTTTGCAGATGTATCAGAGGTTATGCTTGAATTCAGAATTTCAACATTGGTTTTGCCTTTGCACGAAGATGTGAACTTGTAACAAGCTTAATTATTAGCATATTTGTAAGAGCCATTCAACTTCATGTATGCATGTCCTATAAAATCTATCCAGTATTAAAAATTAGCCTACCTTGAGTAGTGAGTCTTTCATTGTGCTTTATGGGGACAAATGGCCAGTCTTTTAATTGCATGTGTGCTTGGCAATTTTCTCTTTTATACTAAAAAAAATTGGAAATACTTCTACTAAGACAGATGGGGGGGGGGGGGGGGAGAGGGGCACTAGGTAAACTACCACTAATTAAGAGCAGAAATTATTAAAGTGAATCTCATGGCCCATTGTAAGTATGTTTTTACTTTAATTATATAATTTTTTATTTTGTCACTTGTCAGTCAAGGATTTGCTTTTATTGAACAAGCTACAACAGATTCATTTTTAATATCCCTGTTAGGAATTCTACCTCATTTCTACAATCATTTCATCTATACAAATATTTTTAAGTCACAATTCAATGAGATCAAAAAGCTTTGTTTTGGCATCCAGGGGGGGGGGGTACTCTTTGGAATTTTTTGTGGGGGTGTTCCGTCCACATCTCAAAATCCAGACCCAATTTCAGACCAAAACAGGCCATTTTTTCCACCCGTTTTCAGACCTGGCCACAAAAATCCATACCCGTTTCCAGACCTGACATTGGAAATATTGAAAAGACATTTTCACACTGGCTTTGTAGTACGTGATTAAGCATAGCATATGCATCAGTGCTGAACGGAAGTCAACGTAACAAAGATGAGTGGGTAAAATTTAGCTGGAATGATATATTACATCAATTTCTCTTTCTCTCTCACCAGTTACTCGCCCCGGTTGCTGGGAAGAAAAATAAGTTTTTAAGCTTTTGTGAACGTTTCCCCGATAACCATACCCAATTTCAGACCAAAATGTTCAAAATCTATACCCGTTTTCAGACCAAAACGGCTCAAAAACCATACCCTTTCGGGCGGCACATACCTATATACCTGATATAGGGGAGTACCTCCCCGGGTTTGGCATATACCCACAGAGCAATGCCTTATATAGTCACATCAAAATGAAAATAAGACTTTACTTCAAAAACTAGTACCGGTAGTTTCTTTGACCTGCAAAACTTATGTGCACAAAATTAAAGGCCTTCCCAAAATGTAAGATACAGCTGGTAGAAGGTGAAAAGCAATTAAATAATGAGAATATATATAATGAAGATCAATAAAGGATGTGTTTGTGAAAAAAAAGATGCTGAATATCCCGAGATATACAGCGACTCAGCCGATCAGCGGATGGATCATTTTATTTTATCAACTTCTCCCCAGACTCTTACATGTTGATGTTACGAGCTACCTTCGCCGCCTGTTGGGCTTTCATCACTGAGTCATTAACGCGTGTTCTCTCTATAAGTTCAGTCCCCATGAAATGTCCTTCCTGTCTAGGTCGGCCGTGAGTGCCGTCTGGGAAGGTAATTAAGCCCTGGCCGTCAACCCTTCCATTCTGGAATCTTCCTTCAAACCGCATTCCATCACTTCGCGTGAAAGAACCGAATCCATTGTACTTCCCGTTTGAAAATTCGCCTTCGTACATAGAACCATCTGGGAATTTCGCCACACCGTGTCCATGACAGAACCCATTATTGAACTGACCGATATATTTCGTGCCGTCGACCAGAGTTAATACTCCTATACCGTGTTTTCTTCCATCGTTGTTCCATTCGCCGTCATACGTATCACCAACGGGGTAAGTGAACTTATGTCTGGCAACAACTTGAGAATTCGAGGTAGCCATCGCAGAGGAGAAATGAAGAAGATTCTGACAGATATTCTTCAAATGTGGATGTTTCGACAAGAAACTCTGGTGAATGGAGTCTTCGCAGTAGGAAATTGACAAAAATCAACAAAAATTTGCATGAGAACAGAAAGTTTGTGACAGGCGTTCCAAGGATTTCCCACAATTATTTTCAAGCGGTGAGTCTCTTTTGAGCGCTGTATTTGAAGGTTTTTTTATAGTAACCGCAGAATGTAAACAAAAAGTGACAAATTTGGCAACGATTAGAATTTTAAATAGTGATGTATCCTGCTGTAATTAACGGGTAGATGATACAAAAAAATGTTTTCAACGTGTGGACCCTTCCAATTTATCTGACAACAACGTTAACGTCTTCGTCTAGTGGTTGAAAAAAATTGAGGTAACATCGCGGGGAAGGGAAAATGGGCTCAATTTGGAGCCACAGCTCCGAAAACCTTGAACATAGTCCACAACTTGAAAAGGAGAAAGAAGAATTAGATCGGGAAGAGAGCGACGCTGATGGTGAAGATATTTTTTATGAAACCGAGAGCGTTTCAAGTGCGTTTGAAAACGCTCACACAACTCTACTTCGCACTCTAAATCAAGACGACACTTTCTCCGGTGAAAGTGTTGCGTGTCTAAAAGAAGAAAAAGAGATGCAGTCCTCCGTTGACACAGTGGATGGTAGCTTGAGAAATGCCAACGATTCAGAAGTGTCCAATAACATGCGTTTAACAGAAGAATTCGTCGGGGGATGGAAAGAAGCCGTGGACAAGTGGAGAAAGTCGGAGTGGAGAGTTCAACCGATTCTATCGAGAAATCATGTTGATGCAGAGTTACTAAGTGGAGGGAACACGTCCAATTCTGTATCCGTGCCCAAAGAAAAAACTTCGGATGAAAAACACACGAGCATCCCCGTAAATTCTAAATATTCAAGTGCCAATGGTTTACAAACAAATACAAGGCTTCCCGCATCGTGTGCATGGGAAATTGATGTAGACTTATTCAAGTCTAAGAAAGCAAGAAAAGTAACAAGATTGTCAAGATCCAAGCAGCATTTCAAATCAGACAGTCAAATTGACACTTTTAGAACAATGGAAGAACAGAAGGCATCTGTGAAAAGCTGTCTTGTTTCCAGGGAAACAGTCACTCAAGAGATGATGACTGGAAGAAAAGTACTAGATTTGCGAAGATGGTAATTAATATCGTACAAACAAATGAATTTTAGTTACTTGTACTTCAAAGTTGTTTGACTTTGAAATGGGGTTATAGATTCTAACTAAAGGTAACTCAGCATGGTGCTGCATTAGGGGTAATTACCAAAACACAAAGAATGGTTAATTTATTGTACAAGTTGATTAAGTGAGTTTGCTGTCAAAAGGAAATAAACAGGCTGATGTTTTATTTGCTTTCAGGAAAGCCAGCTGCTAGTGGAATACCTCTGTCAACTAGTCTGATAAACTCAATTTTTTGTAACTCTTGAGTTAATTGCCTCATATTTCCATTTAGCATTTTTTGTCAGTTCAACTCCTCAACCTTGGCATCAACAATCTGATTGGCTTACTGTCTCAGAATATTCAATGATATTCACCTCCTGCAAAGAGAATAGTGTTGAAACTTTTGAGCATGTGAGTTTTTGGCCAGTGTCAGTTCTTGATTTACAGCTATCTCCAAGTCTATAATTGTGGTTGCTTCATTGATATATAGTACTAAAAGAATTATTCTCTTTTATCTCAGTGAATAGTGGCTATATCCTGCCACTATTCACCTTGATTTCAGAAAATAGTAATTATTACTAACATGTCACTGTTTCTTTTCATGTCTCCACGCTTACATCAAAAAGACATGAATGACACATGCACCTCAATTTCAGAAAATAGTAATTGTACATGTGTCGTGTCTCCACTGCTTACATGAAAAATAATTATTATTTCTAATGTTAATAGTGGAGACATGAAAATAAACAGTGACACATGGACAGAAGTAAAGTGAAACCTGTGGTCATAGAAGAATGTCCATGTTAATTAATTGTCTTAGATACATTGAAAAAACCTATGAGCTGCATATTAAGTATATACACTTTATGTAAAATTGGCTCTTGTCATCTGATTATCACATTTGTTTCCTTGCCACTTTCACGTATCAGCTGGCTTTATCAGGCCATCAATAGGTCCCCAAAGACATGGCAAAAATCTTAAAAATATTCTCATATGTTCATCATTACTTTTGTATATAACCTCAGTTGTTTCAGATTCAGAAACAGCCGCAAAGTAAGAAATGACACTGGCCATTGTGGAAGTAAAAAAAAAATTGGTTTTATGTCATATTTATGATGTGGTGAGATAAAAAAAGATTTTAAAATATGGACCAAAATAGTCATTTAGGCCATAAAAAGTCATCGTCATGGTGTACAGTAGTTGTATTAATAATAATGAATCAATAGGGTGGCTACAGGGAGTATGTGGTAGGATACAATTTACTGTATTAAGACTTTACCATACAGGGATGTTTGAGCCTGATAGATTTAAAGATAACTTATCTCCAAGAGATTCTATGAACCAAAACTATTGTTAACCCTTTCACTCCCAAGGGGTCTCCATTTGACGAGTAAAATCGTCTGGCGTTAGACAGAGTAAAATCTATAAAGTCACTCTTGGGAGTGAAAGGGTTAATTGCTGATTTGTTTGAATTTTTTGCCAGGTTTTGCATGAGTCGGCCTCAGTACAAGAAGTCCTGTGGTATTTCGTCTCTGATATCTTGCTGGAATTTCCTATTTAGTTCACTTGGTGCCGGCAGGTAATTAGTCCCATTTCCATGTTTTGTTTTCTTATAGGCAACAATATACTGTACACCCCTGCAAACATGTGTTTTATCTCCAAGAGGAGCAGGGTTGGGGTAGTGGTGAGAGTGCTCGCCTTCCACCAATGTGTCGCGGGTTCGATTCCCGGCTCGGCGTCATATGTGGACTGAGTTTGTTGGTTCTCTACTCTGCTCCGAGAGGTTTTTCTCCGGGTACTCCGGTTTTCCCCTCTCAACAAAAACCAACATTTGATTTGATTTGATTTGAATGGTTTAATTCAGATGAAGAGCCACTTCATTGTGGAAATGCTGAAATAAAGTCATCATTTTTATTATTATTATTATTTATCTGACTTCCTTATTAACGTTGGTCATAATCTGCATAGTTATGTTTGTTCTGTCATTTACTGTTAGTTCATATCATTTTTTGTTCACTGTTTTAACCTATGGCTCTGTTCCTGTTATTACTAGTCAACACCTTCTCACTCAGGAAGAGGCACTGAATATACTAGGGTTCAAACCTCCATTTGGAGAAATAAGGTTTGGACCATTTACAGGAAATGCGACTCTAATGAGGTTGGTAATGTAGTAGTTATCAGTATCCCCGCCTCGACTGTTCTGCCCCTTCAGAAAGACGAGGTGCGAGTATCAGGCCAATCAGGGAAAAGTGAAAGGAGCTGGCTGGACAGGGACATGGAGAAAAACAAGCTGTCCCTGCCACCGCACCCCTTGTTTTTCCTTGCTTGGCCTGACACCCACCCCTGAGGGCCTGCAACAGGCTACTGCATGTTCCCAGCCTCTCCCAAGCATCTAAACACAGGGGCACCACCAAACAGGTAATATTAGGGACCAATTAAAAAGGTGGGGACACTCTCACCCCTTTTTATTGTTCAATATTTTACCTTGCACTCTGAGCTTCTGTTTTGGAATGCCTTCCTTTTTGAATGCAAGACACTGTACTGCTTCAGTTTAACTAATATAAAGAATTCTGTACAGGTCTGCTAACTTTCACACATTATAGGTGAGTCTCTGGTGCCTCTGTGACTTAAGACATCAATCATTTCTCATACCTGACTCACGAATGTGGGCAAATTGTTTTTTTACACATTAATGATAAAAATTCAATTCCCCAGAAAATATTCCAAACAAGTGCATCATGTCGACTCTGTGTACTAACTTTATATCACAGCATGCTAAAATCAATGGTTGTCAAAACATTTTTGGCAACATCGAAAAGTCTTAAAAAAATTGTTGAAAATCATAAGAAGTCTCTGGGATGTTTTCAGAAAATCCCAAAATGTCATGCATTTGAAGTTGGCAGGTGTACAATTCCTCTCCTTTAACCTTTGACAACTTAAAGGTCTCTTTCCCTTTAAGATGGTTCAGGCAGCTCTGTGACCACTTTGGAGTTCGAGGGAAAGGTTACTACTTTTACAAACCAAAAGGGAAGTGCCGTACAGTCGGCATTAGTGGAGAGGATGCACTGAGGCTCGTGAAAAGGGGCCTTCATGACTCTCAAATGGCATTTATTTACCACTGTTACAACCATTACTTTTGTCCAATTGGCTATGATGACTCGCCAGTCAAAGCTGTGGATGCCTACAGGTGTGTATATATGTATTAATTATATAGATACTGATGAAATACCAGGAGTTTTCCTTTTGCTAAAAAATCATATCTTCATCGCGCGCAGTGAAGATATCATTTTTATCTTTCACGTGTGAGGATATTGGTGTCGCCATGGTTACCAACATGATTAGCCAATTACAAGAGAAGTTTTTATGTGGAAATTTCACCAGTATCTATAAAATAAACAGAACATTACTTTGCCGCTTGAAGATACGAAATTTCTCTTTTCGTGTTGAAAAAATATTTCACTCGTTCGCTGCGCTCACTCGTGAAATATTTTTCAACACTTGAAGAGAAATTTTGTATCTCCGCGCGGCCATGTAATATCCTCTATATATACATGTATATATAGAGAGAGGATATATTGCATGGCCACATAGAGATACAAATTTCCCTTTGAGTATTAAATGAAAGTATCCTATAAGTACGTGCAGCAAATGATTGAAATATTTTTCACCTTAAGAAGAGAAATTTTGTATCTCTAAATGACCTTGTAATTTTCATTTTATATTTTCCCTGACCAGTGGACAACCACGAAACAGACTTGTAGGGATGAATGTGTAGTTTGTTTGTGTGTTTTTGTTTCTGCCACATGTGCACAGCATCTACTTCGCTTTACGTCCATGTATTGAGCACTGTTTTACGTTTACCAACTTTTACACTTATATATATATATATATATATAAATCTATGTATGTAGGTAGGTTGGTAGGTAGGTAGGTAGGTAGCTATGTATGTAGGTAGGTCGGTCGGTCAGTCGGACGGTTGGTAGGTTGGTAGGACCAGGTCAGTAGGTAGGTTGGTCAGTCGGTCGGTCGTTTGGTAGGTAGGTCGGTAGGTCGGTAGGTAGGTAGGTAAGTTGGTAGGTAGGTCGGTAGGTAGGTTGGTAGATAGGTCGGTAGGTAGGTAGGTCGGTAGGTAGGTAGGTCGGTAGGTAGGTAGGTCGGTAGGTAGGTAGGTCGGTAGGTAGGTCGGTAGGTAGGTAGGTCGGTAGGTAGGTAGGTTGGTAGGTAGGTCGGTAGGTAGGTAGGTCGGTAGGTAGGTAGGTCGGTAGGTAGGTCGGTAGGTAGGTAGGTAGGTAGGTTGGTAGGTAGATAGGTCGGTAGGTAGGTAGGTCGGTAGGTAGGTTGGTAGGTAGGTAGGTCGGTAGGTAGGTCGGTAGGTAGGTAGGTAGGTCGGTAGGTAGGTCGGTAGGTAGGTAGGTAGGTAGGTAGGTCGGTAGGTAGGTCGGTAGGTAGGTAGGTAGGTAGGTTGGTAGGTAGGTAGGTCGGTAGGTAGGTAGGTCGGTAGGTAGGTCGGTAGGTAGGTAGGTCGGTAGGTAGGTTGGTAGGTAGGTAGGTCGGTAGGTAGGTCGGTAGGTAGGTAGGTAGGTAGGTAGGTAGGTAGGTAGGTAGGTAGGTCGGTAGGTAGGTAGGTCGGTAGGTAGGTAGGTCGGTAGGTAGGTAGGTAGGTTGGTAGGTAGGTCGGTAGGTAGGTAGGTAGGTAGGTAGGTAGGTAGGTAGGTCGGTAGGTAGGTAGGTCGGTAGGTAGGTCGGTAGGTAGGTAGGTCGGTAGGTAGGTTGGTAGGTAGGTAGGTCGGTAGGTAGGTCGGTAGGTAGGTAGGTAGGTAGGTAGGTAGGTAGGTAGGTAGGTAGGTCGGTAGGTAGGTCGGTAGGTAGGTAGGTCGGTAGGTAGGTAGGTCGGTAGGTCGGTAGGTAGGTAGGTCGGTAGGTAGGTCGGTAGGTAGGTAGGTAGGTTGGTAGGTAGGTCGGTAGGTAGGTAGGTAGGTTGGTAGGTAGGTCGGTAGGTAGGTAGGTCGGTAAGTAGGTAGGTCGGTAGGTAGGTAGGTCGGTAGGTAGGTAGGTCGGTAGGTAGGTAGGTTGGTAGGTAGGTCGGTCGGTCGGTAGGTAGGTAGGTCGGTAGGTAGGTAGGTCGGTAGGTAGGTAGGTCGGTAGGTAGGTCGGTAGGTAGGTAGGTAGGTTGGTAGGTAGGTAGGTTGGTAGGTAGGTAGGTAGGTCGGTAGGTAGGTAGGTCGGTAGGTAGGTCGGTAGGTAGGTAGGTAGGTTGGTAGGTAGGTCGGTCGGTCGGTAGGTAGGTAGGTCGGTAGGTAGGTAGGTCGGTAGGTAGGTAGGTCGGTAGGTAGGTCGGTAGGTAGGTAGGTAGGTTGGTAGGTAGGTAGGTCGGTAGGTAGGTAGGTAGGTAGGTAGGTAGGTAGGTAGGTAGGTAGATAGGTAGGTTGGTAGGTAGGTCGGTAGGTAGGTAGGTCGGTAGGTCGGTAGGTAGGTAGGTTGGTAGGTAGGTAGGTAGGTCGGTAGGTAGGTCAGTTCATGGTCATGTGCTTATTAAAATATGGCTTGGATACCTGGAAAAATTAGCGCACATGAATTTCCACACGAGTCATTGATCAGTTATATTTACAAATTTGGTGGAGATCCTCCCCTCGTTAATAATATCAATACCAGAAATAATAATAATAATAATAATAGAATTAATATAATAATAATAATGATGATATAATGATAAGTGAAGACATATAAAATTGGGGTTTTAGCACTGATAGGAAAAAACAATATGAGTTCTTAAAAAACTAACCTTGCAAGGGTTTGTGGGAGTTGTATTTCTAGTTTATTTGAGAGTTTGAGACAGCAAGGTCCAACTGTAATTTAGTGGTGAAAGCAAATTAATATACGTGTAAAAATGGTTTGTTGTAAGTTAGTCTAGAGAATTTGGTGTTTGATTCTTGGAATTCTCATTGATCATCAGTCTGCTTTAAATTTGTAGTGTTACAATTATAATGGTTAACATAAGGGGAGGCTCCATGTTTATCACTGTGTAAAAGGACCAGCGTGGTTCAACTGTTAAAAGTTAGATGTTGTTAAAAGTTAATGCATCTGTCAGGGGCAGATGTAGGATTTAGGAGAGGGTGCACCCCTGAGGAATGACATAACTGATGGGTGACATCAGGGCAGATGCAGGATTTAGGAGGGGGTGCACCTCTGAGGAATGACATAACTGATGGGTAACATCAGGGCAGATGCAGGATTTAGGAGGGGGTGCACCTCTGAGGAATGACATAACTGATGGGTAACATCAGGGCAGATGCAGGATTTAGGAGGGGGTGGACCTCTGAGGAATGACATAACTGATGGGTGACATCAGGGCAGATGCAGGGTTTAGGAGGGGGTGCACCTCTGAGGAATGACATAACGGATGAGTAACATCAGGGCAGATGCAGGATTTAGGAGGGGGTGCACCTCTGAGGAATGACATAACTGATGGGTGACATCAGGGCAGATGCAGGATTTAGGAGGGGGTGCACCTCTGAGGAACATAATGACATAACTGATGGGTGACATATAAACACATTTTAAAAGCAAACAACAAAGAAGTTTCTCAGGGGGGAGGGAAGGTGCACCCCCTGTGCACCTCCAGATCTGCCTCTGCTACTGTGATTCTGCAGTGACTATTATGATATTATGATTATTTGTGACAATAGATTTGACTTCTGTATTGAACTAACATGATCTGTTTTACAGGACACAGTTGTATGAAGATGAAGTTGAAACATGGCTTCTGGTTGGAGACACAAGTTGTAAACATCCTAGTATTCATTGCAAGAGGTAAGCTACTGTACAGTATCGATATTTTGGGTCAGTAATGATGTCTAAGCAGCAGGTTAATTAAAAATTCAAAGGGCTTGAAACTGATCAATTAGAAATTAATTTGATGAAACCAGTTCATTTTAAGTGAACATGCAGGCATTGACTACCTTACGTTTAAGTTGGAGCACATCAAATTCCATTTAAACAACAGTTTTGTTAAACTGGGCCTATAAATTCTCGGTTAGATAACTATCCCGTTATGTTTGCCATCTTTTGTTTGCTTTGTAAATATGCAAGGCCAAATGGTGATTGTACGTATTGTAATCATTACTTCAATATACTGGTATCTGTTGCTTAGAACAAGTCAACTTCTTATTTGACAATCTAAGATTAATTTCTATAAACTAAGTGAACAGCTTTTGGGTCCTCATTGTATTAATATATCTATTTTCTTGTCAGTGTAGATTATCACTGTACTTAAGGTCAGGTATATTCCTTGATTTTATATCAGCTGTGAAGTATATTATATTCTGCACTGGTAGAAATGTATGTAGAGCAGTGATTCTTTAATACATTAGCTGGTAGAATTGTGTCCTCCAAGAATTCAGGCATGCCAATTAACTGTGAATGAAACCAAACAATTACAAGATGTACCAGAAACTTGACACAAACTAATTATGAACTGTGTTATATTCTAATTTGTTGTATGGCTGTTTCTTCGAGCAGGCAATATGAGGCAAATCATGAGTTCTGATTGGCTCTCTGATGGTGGAAGGTGGGCCTTTCTTGCCCACTTGAAATTTCCCACAAAATAAAGCAAAGAAAATAACCTTAAAATAAACCATATATTGACCAAGATAACTCAGACCAAACAAGCTTGGTTTTAATAATGCATATTATTGTGTGGCATGCATGGTTGCATGAGCAAGCAAGATGAGATGAATCCTAGCTGTGTTCTTATTCCAGCAGGCAAAATAGGCGGATCTTGCCTGCCCAGGATGTCCCACATTGCCCCGCGAAACAAAACAGAGCAAAATAACCATATAATAATGCCTATAACCCAACACAGGTAATACACAGCGACAATTAACAAAAAAAAAACAATTGAAAGTTCATTTTCATCTTCCACCTGTCACATGGCATTTCACCCTTTTTTCCATGTTGCTATTCCTCCTTTCTTTCTCTATCATATCATAGACATCAGTTGTGAACCTGCGCCAGGCGAGCTGGCCTCCTACAATTGCTCTCCACATGTTAAGTGCATCCACGTGCTTGAGGATGTCCTCTATGATGTCCTTATACCTAAGAAGAGGATGACCAGCTCTTCTTGAACTCTTTGTTAGTTCTCCATTGAGAAGTGCCTTTGCAGGCCACATATCTGGCATGCCTGCAACATGGCCCATCTATAGTCTGTTGCTGATAAGAATTATGGTATCTTGATATCTGCAAATTTAGCGGCATCCAGTACCTCATTGTTTGTGATGTAGTGATCCCCCTTGATCTTAATAATGGATCTGAAGTACCTTTGCTGGACTGTGCGGAGAAGCTTGATGTGATGAAGGTATAGGGTCTGGGTCTCACCTCCACACAGCAGTTAAGCAGGGTAACGCACTGGTTGTATACCTTCAGCTTTGTATCTGCTATCAGGTCTCTGTAGTTGAAAACACTATCCCTATTAAAGCCTCCCCATCACACATGATGCAGCCTGAATCAGTGCTATTATCTCTGACATAGCTTCCAAGTTATATGAAGCACTCTTCTCTCTTAAAGTTGTGCCCATTAGCTACTGATTACTTTGTATGCTATAATAACTATACTTCCGTCCTACAGGTGGGTAGACATTGAAGCAGATCTGAACAATGAGACACCATACTACCTCAACATCCGACAACTGCACAAAGGAATCCAGCAAAAGAAAACCAAAAGAACTGGAGGCAATCTGCACTGTATTATGGCTTTCCAGAAAAGCACTTGGCAAGGCGTCAGAAAAACAACAGCACCAATAGCAGCAAACACTAGGCTGCCTTTACAAGATGATGGAAGCCAAAGTGACAGCAGTGTGGAGGATCAAGAATTACTTAGTGATTCCAGTAGTTAAATGGTCATGTTTCAGTCTTGTGTGAATTCATAGTTTTGTAAGTAGAGAAAAGCTTTGTCTAATGGTGTTGCATGAAATACTTTTTATAGAATGTAAATAGATGTTATTTATTACAAAGTTATATGATGCACCTGGCTATCTTTTTCTTTACGGTTCAGTTTTACTTATTTCGTTACTTTTTAAAATAAGAATTAAAGTAAAATTCCTAACCATTTTGAATAAATGCTATTGTTTAGTATGTAAGACATTCAAAAATAGAACCGATGCTCCCAGCTAGTTCTACCCACAATGTAGTATCCACATTTAGAAACAGTGCTTGAACAGCAACCCTTTCTTTGCTACAAAAGTGTAATGCATCATCTAGTTATGGTGAAAGAAAACCTGTTTGTATCAATTTTGTAGTTTGGTCATGACTTAATTTAATTAATAAGTTGATTCTCAAATGCTTTCCTTAAATGGTACAACAATTTATTTCAATTTGGATGTAAGCTACTGTTGTAATTAAATATGTGATGAAATTCCTTGAGCCGCCTGCCAGCAAAATGTTATGTTTTACAATAAAGCACTAAATTATAGCTGACTACATTGTGTTGCCAATTCGAAATTGCATGAGATGCTTTGGCAAGTGCAATCTGACCTCTTTGAAAAACTCAAAAGTGCAAATAAATCACAAATTGAGAGAGAAAACTGTATAGTTACTTGCTAGCAATTATACATGACAAAATTTGGATTTGTTATTTGCACTGGTGTTACAATTGAGCTGCACTGCTCTTAGCCAATTACTATCAAGTATTTTTTTCACGTTTATTATTTAGTTAGTAAAAGAATACAAAATGCTGAGTGACCAGCACCCAAGAATGAAGTTTTTCAAGAAGCCTTGGTTCTCTGAGGGCATTAATAATTCAACCAACTAATATGAGGGGGGCGTAAGGGGGCTCCGAAAACCGCAAAACCGCACCAAAATACGCCAAAAAACCGCAAACCGCATCGGATTTTTTCCCGATAACCGAAACCGCACGTACAGGGAGGCCACAATATTAAAGCTTACGTCAGCAAGACTTGTGATACATCCTGATAACATTGTACGTTAATATTAAACATACCATCATAGCATCATCGAAGCATGATTGGCCAAAACGACCAAAACGGTTAATCACATTAAGTATTAACTCGAAAAGGCTGTTATTGCAAAGAAAGTTTTGCATGAACCGCTGCAAAACGCAGTTAATGGAACGTGACACCCCACGGTTAAGATGGCAGGGCATTAGCATTTCGCAACACATGTAATTTTGTTCAAAGTTCCTTTGTTTAATCTGTGCACAATAGCTAATCTGTTTGTATGTTGCAAGATGTCTAAGTTACCTTTCTACTGTGTATTAAGAGTGGTTTATACAGTAAACGGCCTCATTCATGTCTTACCACAAGACTACCTAAGGTCTAGCTGAAGTTGTAACGCAAATGGCCATTGGCCTGCTGCTAGACCGATGTCTAGCTATAAAATGTAGTGTACACACCTCTTATTCACATTTCTTAGCATCTTACGCGAAAAGACAGTTTGTAAACGTAAATTTCACGCAAATTTTTTGTCATGGCTCGTCCACGCGGTGCTGCTCTCAATCTGCCTTTTTACAATAACTGAGCGAATTCTCGCGCGCTGATTGGCTAATTTTTATCATCAATAAGAGTACAGACACATAAAATTTTAATATCATATCTGGCTTTTTTATTGTTAAACAGTGATTTGTTAGGCTACTAAAAGGCCAGGGTAACTAAACAGGAATGTTTTTTTTTTTTCATAAAAAAAATGCCTTGTCCTTTGGCTTGTATTATGTAAGGAAATAGTACTGCCTAGCAAGACATCCTAAACTATGTCAGCAGTTGGTTGGATGTATTTATCATTTATTTACCAGTTTAAGTCTTCACTCTCAACAGAGTATTGCAGACTGCTTTAAATAATAAAAATTACAACAATGAATACAACAATAACATAAAATTACTAATCAATATGGAATATTACACAGGGATTGCCTAAATGAACATGGCGAAGTAGATGCTATAATTTCTAGTGGGAGATTGTTCCACTATGCAATTGTTGTAGGGTAAAAAGAGTATTACTACATGGCATGCAGGTTGTTATTATTACATTTTAATACATACCTTGCTCTCTGAAGGCTTCTTTCTAACAGGTGGGGACAGCTGAACAAAGATAGTTTTATTCATTCCTTGTTGTTGTAATCACCTAAGAATGTTCACCCAAGGAGGCACTCTATAGGGAGTACTTGAAACTGACAGCCAAAGGAGCCGTTTTATCACTAGGGAAGCATGGCTTTACATTATACTTTGCAATGTTTGAGATTATCATGTTCTTAAAATTTTAAAATTCATGGAGGAAATTACAGAAACTCATCAGTGACAAGTACTGATTGTGGTGTCTTTGTCTGTATGGTAGGTTTTGCTATTTCATCACCTTTGCAATGAAGATTACTGAATGGAAAGTGATTCATTATGCAATTCCATCAAAATAAATATGAAATTTTAAGTATTATCAATCAAAACAACTTTCATACATAACTACAGTTGCTGATAAGCTTGCAGAGTACCTCAGCATAGGGATAATGCCCAACTATAAACAGGTATTAAAAGTTAATTCACACTGTTGATGAAAAGAAATTAGTGTCATTGTATTCTACACCCTTTGAACTACAAGTCTAATTTGACTCTGAGACCTTGGATATTTACTAATTACACTCCTTTGTCTCTACTGTTTTATCTATTCAGGATTTTCGAAACACGATCAAGCAACAGATATTGCAAACATTTTTGTAATAAACTTAAAGTACCAGGGGCATATCCAGGATTTTTTAATGTTGGGTCAATGTCCCAGAGCATGAAATTGCGTCCCACGATTTTCATTTGTTTCTCCAAATAATATTTTTTGGTGGGCTGTTCTAAAGAGGGGTGGCTAGCCAGTCAATCCACCCCTCCTGGATCCAAACACTTACACATATACTGCCAATTATTGTTGACAAGTGGAGAAAATAAGGCTTGAAAGTACCTCCAAACTCATTGTGCTCCTTAATAATTTAGTAACACAACAAATCTAAAGAGAACTTTAATTTTTTATTTCAGGTAATTTTCCATTTCTTTTAACGTCATTAGCATACATTACCATACCCCAAAACAAGAGAGAAACAAAGATTACCTGAGTTTAAAAATTAACTTTCAACACACTATCAAAAGATATAAACCAAGAAAAGTTAAACACAAGTTTACTGAGCTAATTGGGTGGTACTATTTTCTTAGCTTCACCACTCAAAAGGACAATACAATTTTCAAGAATAAAAATCACTCCTATACGGTTACCCTTGGATTTCAAATGTCAAACCAGAAAAAGTGTTTTGCACTTCCCAATACATCAGTACTCCCTATAGAGTGCCCCCTTGGATGGACATTCTTAGGTGATTACAACAACAAGGAATGAATAAAACTATCTTTGTTCAGCTGTCCCCAGCTGGTAGAAAAAGGCCTTCAGAGAGCAAGGTATGTCTTACAATGTAACAATAACAAGCTGCATGCCATGTAGTAATACATCCAACCAACAGCTGACATAGTTTAGGATGTCCTGCTAGGCGGTACTATTTCCTTACATAATACAAGCCAAAAGGACAAGGCATTTTTCTTATGAAAAAATAAAAAACATTCCTGTTTAGTTACCCTGGCCTTTTAGTAACCTAACAAATCACTGTTTAACAATAAAAAACCCATATATGATATGCCTTCTAACAAATGTTGCTAAAACTCAGGATGTCCTGCTGGACGGTACTATTTTCTTTGATAATACCGGCCAAAAGGACAGGGCCACTTTTATGAATAAAAATATTCTTATAGAGTATCCTAAGCTTGTAGAAACCTACAGAAATCCAGTTCTACAACACCATTTAACAATAAAAAAGCCAGGTATGATATACCTTCTAACAAATGTTGCTAAAACTCAGGATGTCCTGCTGGACGGTACTATTTTCTTCGGTAATACCGGCCACAAGGACAGGGCCACTTTTATGAATAAAAATATTCCTAAAGAATTATCCTCAGCTTTTAGAAACCTACAGAAATTTTATCAGCAAATGCTCTTCTGTCTCTCTGTCCACATTTTCTGTTCACTGGTAACTCGTTTGATTTCTGGTTAGATTCTTTTGAGACATTCGCTAAATCATTTGATTCTTTTGCTATTTTCAGTTCGCGGAACGACCCGTTTCGAAATATATGCTCATTACATACGCCATCTTTTAGAGTGGGTCTACCGCGAACGGTTTGTGGGTCTGTATTGGTCTGTATGTTTGAGCGTAGAAAAGATGACACCATTTGTTTTCAACATATTCGCCATCGTCTTCGCCATCGTCTTCGCCATCGTCTTCGACATCGTAGAAAGGTTGCGCCCGTATTACGTGTCTGCGGTATTCCCCATTGCAAGTGACTGCGATTTGCGATGAAACTTGAGGGTAAACCTATAGTCAGTTGCCCGACTAATGAATTCTTGAAAGCGCTCAAATTGGGATGCTGCCTGATCTCGAGGGGGATTTTGTTCCATAGAACAGATCCCCAGTAGTATGGGCTCCCTTTTGCAGACTCAATTCTTGGTCTGGAATGAAACAAATTGATTGTGAGCTCGATCCTGAGATTGTGTGAATGTACACTTAAAATATTACCTAGTAAAAATCCACTTTCAGTACAGTGGTGAGAGCTAGATTATTAATATGGACTTGTACTTTTTACATCACAACACTATTTCCCAGCCAAGTTTATCCAACAGATCATTTGAGAGATCCTCGTAACCTTGAGCGATCCTCAGTGAATTATTTATCATGATCAATAGTTTAGCAATTAGTGGTATCTTTTGGATAAATACATTTGCTGTAAATCGATCAGCAAGGTCATTGAAAGTATTGAATTGAACGTATGTTTTTGAGAGGGATATTAGAGGGGGGCGTAAGGGTTTGCGGTGATGCAGTTTTGCGGGTAATTTTCATTTTAACTCGTGGTATTGCGGTTTCAAGACACTAAGCGGTTTGCGGTTATTACAACATTTAAGTCGCGGTTTTCGGTGAAAAAAATGTCTGCGGTGATAACACTCTTTAGAACGGTCGGCATCTGTCTGTCTGTCTTGCAAGCGTGAGCCAAGTGTTTTGTTTTACAACGCATCAGGGCTCATTATATTCAGCTTACAGTTTAACTCTGGTTAATGTCACCGTTCCTCGCATTACGTAAAGGTATTTTAAAATAAGAGAGAGTACACTGGACAACATGTGGCGTAATAGGGGGACACTACTCCGCGATCGGCGAGACAGACGACTTCCCATTGCGTGACCAAATGCCCAACTTATCTCCCCAGCTTGACAACAAGCTGGATCGGACAAGAATAGGCAGCACGCCAGAATAAAACTTAATTGAGTAAAAATGCCTCTAATACTTTCCAAAGCACTACGAGCTGAAGCCACCGGCCAGAAAACGTGCTTATTGTGGAAAGAAACGGCAAGTCTTATTTGCATAAGCCCATGAACTATCTCCCCAGCAATACGTGCTGGATCGGACAGAGGTATGGGCAGAAACGTTAGCAACAATGACATAATTGTAAGCTTGGGGAAGTCGCTGCGCAGACTTAACCGCCACGGATACATGCGGAGCATGTATCCCCCCAAGCGGACCTAGCCTGATAAGAAAGGTGTCATCGTGCCGGCCATCCTAGGTGCGGCCGATAGTAAGACTGTTTGGGGAGTACGAACATAAAGTTGGTAACAGTCAGAGGACCATCTACCCAAAACTTTGATAAGCCAATCGGGAAGGCCAGCGGCCGCTGCTGTGGAAGCAGCGCCTATGCGAAAGCTATGACCCTTAAGGGATTTGTACGGGAGACCCGCCTGACGTGTGGCGTCTCTAAGAAGATTAATAACAAGCGGCCTGGTTAAGAGGCGACCCGATTGAAAGATAAACAGGGGGCCAGGAGGAGGATTGGCGGCTAAAAAATAATCCCACATAGCGGTAACGGCGCACAGTGGGGGTGGAGTGCTTGCTATCGTGAGAGTGTGCCCCCTACGGGAAATGTCAGTCTTGGAAGATTTCAGGGTTACTGCCAGCTGCTGGGGGGAGGCGATGCTGGGGTAGAAAACTACACATGAAGTGGAAAGATCAAACTGCGGCCGATAAGTGGACACGCCTTGGTAAGTAAATTCATTACAGCGAAGAAACCCGAAAAAAGCGAGAGTAAAGGCTGCCCAAACCATTGTAAAATCCCGTTTACCCAACCAGGTGTGTAGGATAGGGCGGATAGCGAGTAAGACTTCGGGTGTAACTGGTTGGCGGAGTACGCGGGAAACCCCAACGTGCATACATATGAACTTCGTCCCTTAGAGGGTCATGAGTGAACGCGGGATGGAACAGGGGTTCCTGTCGGCCTGTGGTGCAGCCGCCCGGAACCGTGAGTCCTGAAAGCGGGAAAGCGCATCAGCGATTTCGTTAGATACCCCAGGAACATGGTGCGCACGCACATAGAAATTATGTCTCATGGAAATAAGGACCAGGAACCTGAGAAGGTCCATGATACGGGGGGCCTTTGAATGGCCAGAATTAATAATATCCACTACAGACTGGTTGTCGCACCAGAACTGGAGCCGTTTTCCAGAGAAGTGGGGATACCAGATCGCGCACGCAACTACGATAGGGAACAGCTCCTGCCACTCGATGCTTATACCGCGTTCCGGACAGATCTGCATGTGGGGGAGCCATCTACCCTGGAACCATTTGCCGTGGAAAAAGCCCCCGAAACCCACTGTGCTGGCATTGTCCGTGTAAAGTTCAATATCTGGAGTGGGGGTGATAGTGGTGTCGAGGAAAAAGGAATGCCCATTCCACCCATCGAGGAAAGCTTTCCACATAGTGAGATCTTTGAAAAACTCCCTGTTCAAACGGATGTGATGGAAACGACTGGGGACCCCCGTGGTTAAATTGATAACCCGCTGGAGGAACGTCCTACCCGGGACTACTACCTTACATGCGAACTGCAAGGTGCCAATCAGAGACTGAAGCTCGACCAGTCTAGCGGACCTGCGATTGGAAAAGGAGTTTAAGAGCTCCCGGGTGCGTTCAAGTTTGTCTTCAGGGAGGCGTGCTTCCATACGCGTACTGTCGAGAACAATACCCATGAATTCCAAAACTTGGGAGGGCCCCAGGGTTTTGTTGGCGACTACGGGCGCATTAACGGACATGAAAGTTTTTCGAATGCATGGCCTTTCTACACAAAATGAGCCCAAAAATTGGAAGCAGTATTTTCTGCTGCAGCCAATGTCTACATTTCAATCTGATCACTCTTTCACAAGTTTTAATTGAAACAATAAATATTCACGACAATATGTGTCGCAGGAAATAAAAGAACAAACCGTCGGACTAATCAAATCCAACAATTAATTTTTAGAGAATTCTTCTTCATTTGTGGAAAACAGGAAAGATAAGGAAAAAATAAAATAACTAAAAAATGTGCCAGAAAAAAATGCCTCAATGTTTGTCACAATGAAAGAAATCTTTTCATTGGGGAAAATTTGGGAGCAACTTCAGAATACCCGTCCACTTCATTTACATGTGTCGGGGACTTTTGAAGAACGAGGTATATCACAATGGACTCTTTTGTTACTCATCAGTATGGTATTCTGAAGTCTAGTGAAAATTTGCGGTTTACGGTCACTTTGCACCACGGTCATTTTGCTCCCAGTCACTTCACTCCATATGAAAGTCACTTCGATCCACATCATAGTTGCTTTGATTCACATCATATTAAATCAGATCAATTCATGTTTTTCTACATTTTAAATCACAGTTATGTGTATGAAAGCTGAAAAGAGATACATCCACCATCACTTCAGACTGTGAGCAGTTTGAAGTAGAAAAATTATGGACCATTGGGTTGATGTTCTACATGTATTCGAGTGTTGTTGAAAACTGTCAGTTTACTTTAACCTGGGCTTCCCTCCTCGCCAGTCAAACTTTTCATCCTCAACTTTTCCTAAAGAAAATTTTAAGAAGGGCCGCATTTAGATGAAAGTACTTGAAAATTAAGAAAGAGAGAAAAGTGCCCAGAATCGTAAATGGCATGGAATGATCATGATCAAAAATATATTGTTCTTGATTAGTAATCAAAGTGCTCTGTGAGCAATGGCATCCAATTTTATCTATGATGTCACTGTCTATGCGTGGGATCAGGTTAAAATCATAGATATGTCATCCTGCATTAACACACATAAAATGGAAGTAAAAAAAAAGAACAAGGAAAAAACTGTTCCCGGCAGGGAACACCGAAGAGGAATGATCACCGCTAGACTACTGAGCAAGTCAAGCATGCATACTTGATTGAGTTTACACCTGAGTGATTGAGTGAGTGACAAATCATCCCCTCACAATATGTCATTCTGCATTAACATGCACAGATGACAAAAAGGAAACAGAGTTTTTATTGACAATTGTACGCTTTTACGTCAACAAAATGAATGAGGTGCCAATGTTTCAGTAGAGTCTAAATAAGATTCGGAGTTGCACAATTCTTTCTTCTTTAACTACAAGAATTCTTTAACCGAATTCGTTCTCAGTAAACAAGCAAAAGTGAAACTGGCGAAGAAATCTTCTTCATCAGATGAACCTTGAAACTCATCAGCTATACCAGAAGTCACTTTCAGAACCAAATTGCTGTTTTCAAAAATTCGTGAAAAATCGTAAACCGAGCGTATTCTCGCAAGTTTGGTCTCAAATGAAAGCTAATTTTATGCATGTCATGTTTCACTGCATTTCAATTCTCAGGGGAGTATAGTTTCTTAGCTACAGCCTATCAAAGGGTGCCACACCTGACAGGGTGCATGAGTGGGCATTGGATTTTCAGAGGGATTATTATGTGGGATGATGTAGTCAGCCAGCGTATAAAATTCAGTAGCGCATTTTTTTCGTCATCTTGGGAGTTAACTTTCCCGTATCCCGAGCCCGTCCCGAAAAAATTGTGTGATTTTTATTGGCTATAACTCTGAATCACATGCAAGTCAGGTTGGATTGCACCATGGATATCCATGATCGCACAATCAGCAAAAAAAACATACTGCGTCAGCAATTTTAAACCAACACATCTCGCGTAAACGCCTTCAGGCGTCTTCTTGTATTGTCTATATCGTGGAACGATCTGACTTTTATTTTGGAACGATCTGACACCGACTAGGTAACAGCTAGATATCGCATACATCAAGGAAATAAACTGTTGAACTCCTTTCGGAATGATTTCCGCACAGGTCCCTACTTTATTATGCATGCTGTAGCCATATTGTTTCATTCTGCAATAACAAAAAATGTTTACATGTGAACAATTCATCTGGTTCATGCATAATGAAGTAGGGACCGGTGAGGAAATCTTGCCCTCCTTTCCTTCATAATGGTCGAGGAACACGCTTTCTTTCATAAATAACGATCAAAGCGCGAAAGCGTGAATGCCAATTGTATCTTTATGGATCTTTACTAAACTGAAACATGTACAGTACCGCCCAGAAGTATTGATGCATTTCGCGCGAAAACTCGATCGTGTCACTCGCGCTTGACGCGCCTACACACTCGTGTCAAGCGCGAGTGCGTGTCAAATCTACGCGCGCGTACAATGAAACTTGCATAAAACTTTACTCATGGGACTAAAAATCTACCTCATTAACTTCAGAACATGTGACAAAGGAGACAAAGAAGCGTTATTATAATGCATAGTGTAACACTAGTGAATGCAAAGCAAGTCGATTTTGCGTCCGAACGACGTTGTAAGGAAAGCACGGTATATACTTCGAATGCATCGGCAGATCTTTGACTTGCCACATCAGTCTCGGGTTTGTTTTGATCAGCGTTTCGTTTAAGAAACGTAACAAACTATTTTGGTATTTGTCGTAAGGTTTGGAATAAAGTCTTTCCTCACATGACAGTTCGTAGTAGGATTTGACGGCCGACTTCTGTTGCGTGAACAAACGTTATCGGAAACCTTCAAGTGGTGAGTTGTCTACAAGGAATGAAGAACTGAATACGAGGAATAAAAAACAATTTTATGAATGACTCTATACAAATTTCCGTAGTTTCTCGGTTATAAAGTGCAAAAGTTTTTTTGGAAAAAATTGCTTTACTCGCATGTTTTCAAACACCGAAAATATTCTGCCGAAACATTTTCGATCATTGAACCTACCAAAAAACGTAAGAGGTCTACAAAAGAGATAACATTCGTACTTGAACTTAATTCAGTTTATTAGTTTTTAGGAGAGCCATTTTTAATCAAGCACCAGGTGCGAGAGGAAAGGACCAAGAAACAAGACACACGGAATGTCAAGGACGCAAAACCAATATGGCTAGCGACCACGTGATGTAAACAATTGAGAGCTGCTGTCCGTTAATGGGGCAATTCTTTCTGTGAATATTTCCACAAAATTCCACATTCGCGAGCGATTTCTCTGTGCTACTACCTTCAACTTCGAGTTCATTGTACGTGTGACGTACGCAAAGGTTTTTTCACGATGGGAAAATCCTTTTGAAATAGTTCTTGAACCCGTAGTTTAGGTTGCGTCGTACAACCAAATGTACCAAGAAACGCAACATGGGCATGTTATTGAACAAGTTGCACCTTTTACACTGTAAACAAGAACGATAAAAAACACTAAAAATTTAAATACAAGGTAGGATAGCGTGACGCCCGAGAAGTGCCAGAAATACATTCGCCACCTGCAGAAAGTAATTCCTGCCGTTGAGGGAAGAGCATCCGGCTTTTAGTATTTGTGCCTGTATGAAAGAAAGGGTTTCGTCTGTTTATATTTTTTATATATCTTTATGTTTGTATTAAGGTTTTCCGCGCGACTTCATTAGAAAAGTGTTTATCTTCTCTAGCATGATGGAACTTTAAACTAATATCGAAACATACGGGTATGACAATTAAAACTCGTGAAAGGTCAAATCAATTCCAACGAGCGGATTTCCTAAGCGACCCGTTTCTTTTTCGAGGCTTCTAACAAATTATGACTAAAGTTTTCTGAGAGAACTTAATAAAGAGAGCCTATACTTTCACACTCATAAAACATTCATGGAAATCGAAACTAAGTGGTATGACAAAAGCTTTCTGTCGAAATTTCCGACGTTTGTTTCGCATATGCTACAACGGTAGTGCACTCGGTCATTAAACTCTATCAAACCCAAGAAATCTTGCTCAGAATAAAAGCTTCGACTGAAGACTATACCAACGTTAAACTTTCTCGGACACTGTTGGTAAAATTTGAGTCAAAGCCAAACGCATTAGATGTTGAGTTCGCTGGTTGTTATTGTTGCGAAATTCTCCCCGACTCCCATCAACTTTTTCCCTTGTTCCGTCACTTTCTCGTGAAGCACGACAAATCGTGTCCCAAATAGAAACTAAATAAGGTTTGTTGTTAACTTTAACTAAAGAGATTTGCGAAAAAGATAGTTTATTTGATGCCGACAAGACGCTAGTGTAAGTGATGCGCTCAATTTTATCGTATGCAAATTACTGTCACTCTGTTGTTTGTGAAGAACGCTTCGCTGTAGAAAACCAAGGAAAGCAGCAATTTCAAGGCTTTTCGGTGTCGAAGTACAATGTAGTCTACAGAACAAGGGGTGTTTTTTGATTTCTAGAAACACAACATCAATGAAATAACGGTAAAAAGAGTCACTCGCGCTTGGCAATTCATTGCTTTCAATTCCCTGTTGGGAATACTATTTCCGGATTGAATAACAAAGGAAAAGTTAATTGCGTGTCAACTGCGCGTCGTTTCACACGGTAACCGGTCAATTCGCTAACGCGTCATTTCGCTAACGTCCAATTCGCTAACGTCTTAGGTCGTTTCGCTAACGTCTCATAAATCGGTAAATTGGAAGCATGTGTAGATGGTTTACCTTGCAATATTGAGTATTAAAGTTCTTTTGCAATAAGTTTTAGTTGATTACCAGTTTCGTAGTATCGCCGATATCGGTAAACATCATATTGCAGTCTTTTTACATCACGGTCAGCGAACGGTTAACGCTCGAAATGTCCGATATCGGTATACCACTGTGAGATCGCGCTAAACTAACTACTCCTTAACTTGAAGTAATCATCAAAAGTTTTTTTTCTGAAAACTTCAAGTATGTTCCAATCCAACAATTGCGCTAGTTTAATTAATTACCGATATCGGCGATATACTACGAAACTGGTAATCAACTGAAACTTATTGCAAAAGAACTTTAATACTCAATATTGCAAGGTAAACCATCTACACATGCTTCCAATTTATCGAACTTACCGATTTATAAGACGTTAGCGAAACGCCCTGAGACGTTAGCGAATTGGACGTTAGCGAAATGACGCGTTAGCGAATTGACCGCAAACCTTTCACACGCGGCAAAATTCCCTCGCGAGTTTCTTGCGCTTGACTCGGGCGTAAATAAAAAAATTCACTTCCGACCTACGCGCGAGTGTAGAGTGTGGGTACTGTAAATGAAGTCCTGAAGTGGCGGGGTATTCTAAAGTTGCTGGATACAGAGGAACGATATGACTTGGAACGAAATGGGAGCAACTTTATAAATATACGTAAATTGAAAACATATACTGCATACAACTATGGATTTCCCACGAGTTCGATGTGGGCGAAACTCGTTATGGGCGAAACTCGCTATAACCGACAAGATCATCTAATATGATGATCTCTCGATAGTCGGACACGAAGTATTTTAAAGTTATGCGTCCGACAGCTCCAGTAAAGAGTGAAGGCTTTCTAAGCCCATGTAGATCTTTCAAAGTCGCTGTAAGAGTGCCGACTCTACTAGAAATTTACATGAAGATTTGTGGCGGTCATCTTGTGCAACTGGACCTTCTTATTAATGGTATCCGGTGAATTCGCACCACGGTCATTTCGCTCCCAGTCATTTCGCACCAAACCAGAGTCAGATCGTTCCGCGTAATGGTCACTTCGTTCCATCATACAGTCACTTCACTCCATGTTAAAGTCGATGTTTACATGTTGTTGAGTAGAGAACAACAATTGCCAGAACATGAAATACAGATCACGAGCGTTCCCTGCCGATACTACAATTTACCGTTTCATACTGGTGCTAGAGCAGGCATGGAACGAGTTACTTTCATGTTTACGTGTAACTGAGTGTTGGAAGAGGCGAAACGAAGTCCGGTGAACAAGGATCAAAAGCGTCATTTGAATAAGACTCTTTTTTCCTTTTTACTAATCAAGAACAATATTTTTGCGATCATGATCGCTCCAGTCCACGTTGGAACAGGTAAGACCTTGCGCGCTTTTCTCTCTCTCTTAATTTTCAAATGCTTTCATCTTGATGCGGCAATTCCAAATATTTTCCATAGGAATTCAAATTTTTGTCTTCGAAGCATGGCTTTGTTTGTTACTCATAACTTAAACTCAGAAAAGTTGACAGCAAACTAAATAACGATTACAGGTTTATGCGTCTGGTTTGGTGCGAAGTGACCATTCCGTGGAACGATCTGACTCTGGTTTGGTGCGAAGTGACTGGGAGCGAAATGACCGTGGTGCGAAATGACTGTAAACCTTATTAATACTATTATGTTTAAGTTGGAAAGGGCTATATACATTTGTTGTAATTTTCAGAAATTTATCGACTGTCGGACACCGAGTTTCCTTGTAATCTCAGCTTACTGTCAGACTTCGACTACTGACGAAATTTACCTAAACGGTAACTTACCTTTAGAACGTCATTCCGACTGCCATGTAAATTAACCCTCCCAGCGTTAAAGAGCGTTTAAAATAATCTTTCTCAGTGAAAATGCCGCTCCTTTCTTCCTGAAGTTCTTTTGAATCCATGCAAACATTCCAGAGACTAAGACCATTCGCACCTTGTAAATAAGAACCGATGCGCGACTCTTATTATAAACTGCGTCACACGTCGTTTACACGTCTACAAATGGGTGGGAGTCT